>CM040406.1:56480566-56580566 GCA_022702515.1 Ilyophis sp. 1 JC-2022
ATATGCGGGTAAATTCAATGTGATGCGTCGCAGCCTTGTGAGAGCGTGTCGTTGCTGCAGGATTAGAGGTTTTTTTCCCCTCAGGCAAAGGAAAGGGAGACACAGTGAAACACATTTAAATAAAATGCAGGTATTTGTTTTAGCGTTCAGGCTCATTCTCTGAGGACAGCCGTGACCACCCTGCACCAATGTTTTCTTTCCTAAAATGGTCATAAAATTTATCATCTGAATATTTACAGATAACTATCATTAAAAAAGTACAAATCTACAAAATATTACTTCAGGGGAAATTAGAAAAATATATTTTATTATTATATCACATTACACAAAATGTAGTTGCATAATGTTTTGAATAAACTACAAGATATTCTAGTCATGTTTGCAGCTGAAAAATATGACATACATTTGAGATAAATTTTTTATGTTGATTTAAGATATATAATCAGCATCATTTTATATTTTTTATATACGTACAGTATATCCCATTAGCTGCCCAATAGCTATAATTGGGCTCTTTGTAATGCAGCTGTCTGACTTCACTTCCTGGTCATTTTGCTGTCACATTACATCACAGTGTCACTGTCCCCTGTGAACCAATCAAACGCTGTCTTCTTATTTGACAATGCCAGTGACATCAGCAGACATGGAATGGACCTGCTATATCAGGGAAACATGTCCGCTGGGTTGCCGTTGGGAAGACGCTGCTCTTTCACTTCAGCTAACTTTTTAATTAAAACATTAAGCAATACATTTATTCATTAAAAGACAGAGCATTCTACCTGTATATCTCTATTGTGATGCAAAATTTTCTTTCTTTTTCTCAAACCACTTTAGGGCTTTGCCTATTTGCTCTGCTCATTGTGTTTGTGCTTTGCTGTCTCTCTCTCAATTTCAATTTCAATTTCAAATGCATTATTGGCATGAAATGCACACAGTAAATATTGCCAAAGCAAACACAACACATACAGCATAATATGAACATTAATTACAACAAATACAATTATGATTACAGTTTAAATAAAATAATAGTAACATTTTGTTCGTATAAAATAATATATAAATTGTGGCAGGCTGTGGCAGGCAGAAATATATTGTGCTGCAGGGTCATGCAGCTCCCTTCCTCCCCGAGGAGAATGGGGAGTTTCTCTTCATCTGGAAGGTTTAGACAATCTTTGTGTTTGGGTTTGAGTGCTCCAATGGTTGATATAGTTTTTTTTGTGTTGTGATATCATTTGGTTTACTCTAATTTCCTGTGTTTGTATGGTGCTGTCCTGAGGCTGATTGGTGTTAGTAGGTGTTAGTGCAGTAAGCTTCAGGACCAGCTGACTGAGGGGACTTTTCTCTATGCTCAGCTCTTGGCATTTCAGGGCTTTATAATGGTAAGAGTCGGGGTCGCTGTGGTTTAGATGTTGCCAAAACTTAATTGCTCTTTTTTCAATATCGATTAATAGTGGGTATTGGCCTAATTCAGCCCTGCATGCATTATTGGGTGTTTTTCTTTGTACCCGTAATATCATTTTACACAATTCTGCATGTAGGGTTTCAGTTGGGTGTTTTTCCCATTTTGAAAAATCTTGTTTTGTAAGCGGACCCCACAATTCACTGCCATAAAGTGCAATAGGTTGAATGATTGATTTAAATATCTTTAGCCAAATTTGAATGGGAATGTCAAAGTGTATTCCCCTTTAAATGGCATAAAAAACCCTTCTGGCTTTCTCTTTTAGTTCATCCACAGCCAAGTTGAAATTTCCAGATGAACTAATTGTGAGTCCTAAATAAGTATAATTTGTACAATGTTTTATTGTGTTTGATCCTATATTAAAACTGTATTTATTGCCCTGAAATCTGGGTCTTTTCTGAAAAATCATTATTTTAATCTTTTTTAGATGTACTGCCAGGGCCCAGGTCTGGCAGTACTGCTCAAGCAGGTCCAGGTTCTGATGTAGCCCTTGTTCTGTAGGCGACAGCAGAACCAGGTCATCTGCATAGAGCAGATGTTATTAGTCCTTGACTCCAAATTTCAGGGAAGTAGCCCACACTCAGAATGAGATTGAACAGTTTTAGCAGTGATTCTTGCATTTTGTTGTTGCTGTATTTTAGCATCTCATTGGGGATTGCCAGTAATAGGGGAGATCTTTAATCATCAATTCTAGGCTATTTAGTTTTTCAGAAATTGAGGTTTGTTCTAATTTAGTAATAGGGATTTCTTTAAAGAGTTGTTCAAAATGTACTTTCCATTTTCTCTGTTTGTATAGCAATTTCCTCATGTTTTGATTTACTTATACATTTCCAATTTTCCCAAAACTTGTTTGTGTTGATGGACTCCTCCATTATTGTCAGTTGTTTTTGTATATGTTGTTCTTTCTTCATTCTTAGTGTGCGCTTATAGTGATTTAGTTCCTCATAGTACCTAAGGCGTCTTGATCTAGCTCCACCAGCTCCACCTCCTGCAGGGACAGGCTCTCCCTCATCAGGGCCACTCCTTTAGCTCCACCAGCTCCACCTCCTGCAAGGACAGGCTCTCCCTCATCAGGGCCACTCCTTTAGCTCCACCAGCTCCACCTCCTGCAGGGACAGGCTCTCCCTCATCAGGGCCACTCCTTTAGCTCCACCAGCTCCACCTCCTGCAGGGACAGGCTCTCCCTCATCAGGGCCACTCCTTTAGCTCCACCAGCTCCACCTCCTGCAGTGACAGGCTCTCCCTCATCAGGGCCACTCCTTTAGCTCCACCAGCTCCACCTCCTGCAGGGACAGGCTCTCCCTCATCAGGGCCACTCCTTTAGCTCCACCAGCTCCACCTCCTGCAGGGACAGGCTCTCCCTCATCAGGGCCACAGTGCTCTGGAGCTGCAGTACCAGGGATGGGGGCTCATCTTGTGCTGCAGCGATGTCATCACGGTCGTCAGTGCCGATTGATGCTGAGGCTTTCTTTGGCTGGTGACTCGGTGTGCTTAGGCACTCCTGCTCTGCCCTGTGTGCGTCTGCCAGCTCCTTCAGTGCATCAAACGCTTTTCCAAAGCAGCTAAGCCCAGCCTCACTGCCCTGAATTAACACAGTCCCATTCTGATAAAGATTGATGGTGAGTTGTGTATTGTCCGGGTCTTTATCCTCATCATCGTATATCACAATTTGCCTACAAATCCCCCTTTTTTGTAATGTATTTAAAATGGCTGCAAAAGGAAGTGTGCCATGCGATGGTGTGCTCGGTGTAAAAGAGCAGGTTAGTGGTGACACGCTTGTCCCCTGACAGAGAAGTGTCTGCTGTTAAAGTTTCTGGGTTTTCTTTGAGAAACTCGTGCTTAAACAGTTTCTTGGCCTTAGCACTTTTCAGCTCCTCAGGGTATTGGATTTCAAAGAGAGTGGGCGGAGCCTCTGCTGCTGCCATTCTCAAACTGTTACTTTGTTGCAATTTTCAAATTTGAACTGGGGGAAGTTTAACTGACAATTTTAACTGCCAGTTCTGTCCCACAGTCTAGTTAGTGATTTACAAATTTAGCTTGAAGTTCAATGCTACACTAAAATCCAATAAATGATCTGATCCTACCTTTATTGAACGGTTTGGTGGGTAATATTGCCTTTTTTACTTGTCCTTGGTGTCAGCTTCTTTTTTCTCTACCTTTTAACTGTTCTTCTTTTCTTTTCTCTCTTTTCTCCTTCTTTTTGCAGATTGTCTTCTTTCTTTTTTCTTCTTACTGTTCTTTTTCTCATTTGTAACCTTTATCCTTTTGCTTGTCTATAGAGGTATACTGTCTTTCTTCCTTTCTGAGCTCCTTTGCTTCTCGTGGCTATATTCTCCCTAATAGTACTTTAAACTACTTAAATTTACTTTAATTTGTTTTGATTGTTGTACTCCTCTTTTGTCTAAGTAGTACTTAATGTTCTATTTGACTTTAAAACATTTTAAAACAGTTTACCTCATTTTAAATTATAAATTTTTCAAATAGTTCAGGAGCTCATCTTCAACATGACTTGCTACCTCTTCCCTCTCTCCCTCTCTCTCCCTCTCTCGCTCTCTCTCTGATTAGTTTTGTCATGCTAGACAGAACCTCTGTGTCATTACACCATTTGTCTGCCTCCAGGCTCCTTGTCAGAATTTGCAGACAAAGACCTATTTTACCCCCAAATATACACTCCAATACAGCATGTAAATCCCCCAAATATGCACCCCAATACAGCATGTAAATCCCCCAAATATAGAATCCAATACAGCATGTAAATCCCCCAAATATGGACCCCAATACAGCATGTAAATCCCCCAAATATGCACCCCAATACAGCATGTAAATCCCCCAAATATACACTCCAATACAGCATGTAAATCCCCCAAATATGCACCCCAATACAGCATGTAAATCCCCCAAATATGCACCCCAATACAGCATGTAAATCCCCCAAATATGCACCCCAATACAGCATGTAAATCCCCCAAATATGCACCCCAATACAGCATGTAAATCCCCCAAATATGCACCCCAATACAGCATGTAAATCCCCCAAATATAGAATCCAATACAGCATGTAAATCCCCCAAATATGGACCCCAATACAGCATGTAAATCCCCCAAATATGCACCCCAATACAGCATGTAAATCCCCCAAATATGCAACCCAATACAGCATGTAAATCCCCCAAATATGCACCCCAATACAGCATGTAAATCCCCCAAATATAGAATCCAATACAGCATGTAAATCCCCCAAATATGGACCCCAATACAGCATGTAAATCCCCCAAATATGCACCCCAATACAGCATGTAAATCCCCCAAATATGCACCCCAATACAGCATGTAAATCCCCCAAATATGCACCCCAATACAGCATGTAAATCCCCCAAATATAGAATCCAATACAGCATGTAAATCCCCCAAATATGGACCCCAATACAGCATGTAAATCCCCCAAATATGCACCCCAATACAGCATGTAAATCCCCCAAATATGCACCCCAATACAGCATGTAAATCCCCCAAATATAGAATCCAATACAGCATGTAAATCCCCCAAATATACACTCAAATACAGCATGTAAATCCCCCAAATATGCACCCCAATACAGCATGTAAATCCCCCAAATATGCACCCCAATACAGCATGTAAATCCCCCAAATATGCACCCCAATACAGCATGTAAATCCCACAGATATAAAATAATTTGAGAGCGAAAGCAGCCATCGCCAAAATGACCTTGCTAAACTGTGCTTTTGACAGGAAAAAAATACATTTGTAAATCGATGTTCAGGGTGAAAAAATGTTGATTGAAATCCAGGCATTCATTGAGATGTGCATTTAAGACGCTTTAAAATATCCCATATAAAACACATTGTTAGGCTGTAACCCTTAGCTACAGTACATCGCTGCTATCAGATTTTAATTTGCCTTCCTGCAGAAGACTGGTTTGTGTAATGGAAGCTATTTGTTTACAGACCCAAGCATTCAGAACGCACAGTTGTTGCTACGGTCTGGAAGACCAAACATAGATATCAACAAAAAAGTGTTTCTCGTACCACTTTCTGTGCCTGTTCACACAAACAGAGTCCTTTATTGTCTGTTTTTATTCTTTTTAAAGCTTTATAACCCGTGATGTGCACATCACACACACATGTGTAATGGCTTAAACTGAAGAAGTACCAATTCATGTCATTGCTTACAATTATTTACTTTCATAATCATTATATACATTATGAACTGTAAATGCTTGCAAAGAAATGTAAAACGGACATTACAGCGCACCTCTGAAAGAGGCAAAGACACTGACCATGAATAGACAGGTTAGATAATGGATGGATGTTTGTTCATATGGGCGGCTGTGGCTCAAGAGGTAGAGCGGGGCGTCCCCTGATCGCAGGGTTGGCGGGTCGATCTCCGGCTCCTCCTGTCCACATGTCGAAGTGTCCTTGGGCAAGACACTGAACCCCAAATTGCTCCCAATGAGCAGGCTAACACCTTGCATGGCAGCTGCCGCCATTGGTGTGTGAATGTGTGTGTGAACGGGTGAGTGAGAGGCCATTGTAAAGCGCTTTGGATAAAGGCGCTATATAAGTGCAGTCCATTTACCATATGAATGAACATATGCAGTTAAACTGGTTTATGATAGTTATAGCTTGTTATGTTTTGCATTGGACTCCAGGGACTGTATCTTGGCGATCTTGGCGCTTGGTCTAAGCTCACGGCGTAAAGTCCATTTACGGCGAGTCCAAGTTCATTTTCGTTAGTTTACTGGCGTGTTTTTTTGGGCGCTAAGCACGGCGCAACGCGCAAATGGGCTGAACCTAGTTCCTTCATTAATTATAGGTGTGTCTTGGGCATGACATGCAATAAACCAATCAAGATGTCCTATCCCATTCCCTTTAAAAACCTGCTTTTTCACCTTGGCGGATTGCTTGATGGCGAAACAGACATGCTTGTGCGTGTTTAGTGCGATCAAGGAATAGGCTAAATGATCAATCGTCAATATTATTCGGACTAACCATTAGCCTATGAGTTCCCGGTAATTCCCGACAGGGCTGTTATTTTACAAAATATATGCGGTTACATTTCGTTAAAAGGACCTGCAACAGCTGAGAATAAGCTGTCGATGGCTTCAGTCTCACCTTAGAAAACGCCAAATTAGCCTGCTTGTTCAACGGATTTTGTTTGATTATGCAATGAAAGTGTCAAACATCAATTCCATGAGGCTGTTCTCATGGAGTTCTTGAAGTTCAAGCTTCATCCGAAGTTCATTAGGCTACCTGCATAGTAATATTGATTAATAACATAAATATTGTTATTTTGCCTTAATGATTACACTAAATACAATAAAGCTGTCAAGTTGGCAACCCATATGTTCACGCATATTTTCTCTTGTTTTATAATGTCCTGCTTATAGAAATGTGACCAACCTGTTTTACTCGTAGCATAATGCTTTAAAACAATCCACTTTAAGACCGTGAAACGTGCGACTTACAGCAGGGGAAACAGAACATGCAGCACACATGCAGAGAATGGCATTCAAATTAATTGTGAATTAATTGTGTAACGTGCTGCAAATTCGTTTTTGTTTCTAATTAAACGCTTAGTTCTCTTCTCGTTTTGTTCAGTTATGGAATAACAAGTGAAATCAGCTGGGTTTTAATAAGCTGAGAGTAATGTAGCTAACTGGATCGCTAACACCCCTACCTAACGTAGCTAACTGGATCGCTAACACGCCTACCTAACATAGCTAACTGGATCGCTAACACGCCAATTCCACATTGCTTGTCATCCCCTCACGTAGAAACGTCCGGAAGGCGATGGAGCCCGAACAATAATAAATACAGGCAGAGAAGCCTGAACAATAATAAATACAGGCAGAGAACCCCAAACAATAATAAATACAGGCAGAGAAGCCTGAACAATAATAAATACAGGCAGAGAAGCCCAGACTCCTAAATGTGCGCGGAGATTGATAGTATGTCACAGTTTTGACTGAGCATGATTCATTTATAATATTTTCAAGGTAAAAATTTATGAAAGTTTATATTACATTTTCTTTCAAAGTTAAAAAAAAAAAAATATTATTACATTTAGTTTAATGATATCATTGAAAAGTTATTTCAGCCAATTGTATTTTTTCCTTGAAAAGTTTTATTTGTCTAGCAGAAAAGACATTTTAGACACAAAACCATCCAGAGTTTATGTAGCGTTATGTAATTCACATAACCATCAACAGCAAAAGCAATGTCTCTGATCAGAAACATTAATGCAGGTTTGATCGTGATGAGCGCACCCTGCTTATAAACAGAATCACACAGAACAGAAGATATCTGTACATCTAGTGGAATGTAATGTGTCAGCATGAGTCATTACATCTTGTTCCTACAGGCCCTGGGAGAGAAAATATATAATAATACAGTAGACAATCAAAGCATTACCCTTGCTGCGTTTGTAAGCAATGGAATGTGATTACATTTTGAATACAAATACAATCAAAGTGTGGAATGTGATATTGGGAAGAGTTGATTCAATACACTATACATATATATTCTGACGACTGAGCTATTTTAATGTGTATTTAATTTCTTGAATTTATTATTGTCCGTCTATGTGGAATTTGCTGGATTGCTAATTCCACAGCAGCACAGATCAGTGGCAGGCAGTGCACCCTGGGAAATTATCTGCTGGCATGAAATTGCAGACATGCACATTAAAGTAAATGTCAATGTCAAACCGCTAATGTCATTGGTTACTTTTTCTGGCCTTATGGGAGTGTGTTGGGTTTGAATAATGTGCTTTGATTTACCGTGGGAATGAAGTGTGAACCATAGCCTCTATGAGGCCCAGCTGTAATCAAGTAAGTATGTAAGTAAATTTAATTTATTAACATGTCACCCCTCGATATAACAAATTAATTGCTCAGAAATATATATATACAGTCAAGCCGGAAAGTCTGCCCACCCCTTTCACCTTCTCCACGTTTTATTACATTACAGACATATTCTACAATATATTGAGTTAATTGTTTGTCTCAAAATTCTACACAAAATAGCCCATAATGACAAAGTGAAAACTTTGCTTTAACATATTTTTAAAGTATCATATTTAATATTTGGTCGCATATCCTTTGCATGCTGTTACTTCCTGAAGTCTGTGACCCATCAACTTCAAAAGACTCTCGATATCTTATTTTCAGGTACTGTTACAAGCGATACTATAAGCTCTCTGCATTTGAATGGATCTCTATGGAACACATGACTGGCTAAATGGCTGTAAGTCATCAAGGGTCTGAGCTATCGAACGAGCCCCAAACCATCACTCTGCTGTCAGATATGGAGTAGATGTGGATGGAGGTCATCTAAGCAGGGGTCCTCAATCTTATCCAGAAAGGGCCGGTGTGGGTGCAGGTTTTTGTTCCAACCAAGCAGTTACACACCTGATTCTACTAATCAACCACAAGAGACTTTGCTAAAGACCTTGATGAGTAGAATCAGGTGTGTTACTGCTTGGTTGGAAGAAAAGCCTGCAGCCACACCGGCCCTTTCTGGATAAGATTGAGTACCCCTGATGTAGAGCAACAATTAGATTTCTGTGTGGTTTAGGGTGAGGCCAGGAGCTGCAGATTGTTCTAGTAGCACCGCTAACTCATTAATGTAGATATTGAACAGGGTTGGACTGAAACTGCAGCCCTGTCTCACCCCTCGCCCTTAAGGGAAGTATTCTGTTCTTTTATTGTCAAGTTTTACACCGCACTTATTTTCCAAATAAATAGATTTAATGATGTCATAGACTTTACCCCCTACACCACTAGTATAAGCCATTGTGCCAAATAGAATCAAATGCTTTCTTAAAATCAACAAAGCATGCAAATATCTTTCTTTTATTCTTTTAGTGAACATGTTGAGTGTGTAGGGTGTAAATGTGATCCGTAGAGCGGTAATTTGGTAGGAAGCCAATCTGATTCTTACTCAAGACACTGTGTTCCATAGCTCTGGATAAGAGCGTCTGCTAAATGTCTATAATGTAATAAGGAAGGCCTGTATTTGAGTATTCAGAATGCAGCAGAAAACCTTCTCCAGATTACTGCTCACACACATGCCTCGGTAGTACTGCTCACACACATGCCTCGGTAGTACTGCTCACACAGATGCCTCGGTAGTAACTGGGGTCGAATTTGTCTTCACTCTTGTATATTGGGAATATAAGCCCTCTCTCTCTTTCTTTATCTCTCTCTCTCTTTCTCTCTTTCTCTCTCACTCTCTTTCTCAGCTCTGTGTACTTATTGATTTTTGACACTTAATTATGTTTAAATTGATTATGAACATTTGTGGCCTGTGTGTTTTCTAGAGAGCAGTGCAGTGTAATTAGAGTGTGTAGAGAGCAGTGCAGTGTAATTAGAGTGTGTAGAGAGCAGTGCAGTGTAATTAGAGTGTGTAGGGCTGTGTGTTTTGTAGAGAGCAGTGCAGTGTAATTAGAGTGTGTAGGGTGTACATGTGATCTGGAGTGTGGTAATAGTAGTGTGTGTAGTGTGTGGTTGTAAATACTCTGGTTTTCAGAAAAAGGTCTTTAAGATAAACAAAAGGCCCAAGTGATCTGATTGGCTGCTGAGAGAGATTGTGGTCAGTATTCATGTCATTAAGTCTGTAACTGGGATATGAAAAGCATTGACGCTGTGAGAATGTACGCTGTACTCACAGCCCAAAGCTGCCCTGGCTGCTGTAATATTTAATATTTTATCATATTTTATACATGACTGCAGTATTGAGCTTACAGTGAGCCCTCAGCACGTATATGCTTTAGTGTCAGACAACAGAAATGATCATTTAAAAAAATACAGCCATAGATAAAATAGAAATATTAAATGTCTAATGATGAATCAGAACAGTCTACAGAGTATCCCAGCAAATAAAGACTTCCCAGAGCATTCCTAAATGTAAATTTTTCTGGTTCCCTGGATTTCCCGGGAACGTTAGAATATGTCATTTGAGATGATAAAATTGTAAGCGTTAGTGTCCTACATGTGAGGATTACTGGAGTCATTTGTAGTAAATACATTTAGTTGGCTGGAATAAGAAACATACTGGTGTTGTTTTTATTATGCTGCTGGCTGTTTACAATGATTATTATGAATTATTATTATTTCCTTATTTACTACTAAGTGAGTGTAATGAAATAGTTGACATGCAAAGAGAGATGGAGATGTATATATTTTTTTATTTACTTACGGACATGCAGGTTTTACACAGTAAATAAAGCACGTCTTACAGTCAGACATGCAGGTTTTACACAGTAAATAAAGCACGTCTTACAGTCAGACATGCAGGTTTTACACAGTAAATAAAGCACGTCTTACAGTCAGATATGCAGGTTTTACACAGTAAATAAAGCACGTCTTACAGTCAGACATGCAGGTTTTACACAGTAAATAAAGCATGTCTTACAGTCAGACATGCAGGTTTTACATAGTAAATAAAGCACGTCTTACAGTCAGACATGCAGGTTTTACACAGTAAATAAAGCACGTCTTACAGTCAGACATGCAGGTTTTACACAGTAAATAAAGCACGTCTTACAGTCAGATATGCAGGTTTTACACAGTAAATAAAGCACGTCTTACAGTCAGACATGCAGGTTTCACACAGTAAATAAAGCACGTCTTACAGTCAGACATGCAGGTTTTACACAGTAAATAAAGCACGTCTTACAGTCAGACATGCAGGGTTTACACAGTAAATAAAGCACGTCTTACAGTCAGACATGCAGGTTTTACACAGTAAATAAAGCACGTCTTACAGTCAGACATGCAGGTTTTACACAGTAAATAAAGCACGTCTTACAGTCAGACATGCAGGGTTTACACAGTAAATAAAGCACGTCTTACAGTCAGACATGCAGGTTTTACACAGTAAATAAAGCACGTCTTACAGTCAGACATGCAGGTTTTACACAGTAAATAAAGCACGTCTTACAGTCAGACATGCAGGTTTTACACAGTAAATAAAGCACGTCTTACAGTCAGACATGCAGGTTTTACACAGTAAATAAAGCACGTCTTACAGTCAGACATGCAGGTTTTACACAGTAAATAAAGCACGTCTTACAGTCAGACATGCAGGTTTTACACAGTAAATAAAGCACGTCTTACAGTCAGACATGCAGGTTTTACACAGTAAATAAAGCACGTCTTAAAGTCAGACATGCAGGTTTTACACAGTAAATAAAGCACGTCTTACAGTCAGATATGCAGGTTTTACACAGTAAATAAAGCACGTCTTACAGTCAGACATGCAGGTTTTACACAGTAAATAAAGCACGTCTTACAGTCAGACATGCAGGTTTCACACAGTAAATAAAGCACGTCTTACAGTCAGACATGCAGGTTTTACACAGTAAATAAAGCACGTCTTACAGTCAGACATGGAGGGTTTACACAGTAAATAAAGCACGTCTTACAGTCAGATATGCAGGTTTTACACAGTAAATAAAGCACGTCTTACAGTCAGACATGCAGGTTTTACACAGTAAATAAAGCACGTCTTACAGTCAGACATGCAGGTTTTACACAGTAAATAAAGCACGTCTTACAGTCAGACATGCAGGTTTTACACAGTAAATAAAGCACGTCTTACAGTCAGATATGCAGGTTTTACACAGTAAATAAAGCACGTCTTACAGTCAGATATGCAGGTTTTACACAGTAAATAAAGCACATCTTACAGTCAGACATGCAGGTTTTACACAGTAAATAAAGCACGTCTTACAGTCAGATATGCAGGTTTCACACAGTAAATAAAGCACGTCTTACAGTCAGAAATGCAGGTTTTACACAGTAAATAAAGCACGTCTTACAGTCAGACATGCAGGTTTTACACAGTAAATAAAGCACGTCTTACAGTCAGACATGCAGGTTTTACACAGTAAATAAAGCACGTCTTACAGTCAGACATGCAGGTTTTACACAGTAAATAAAGCACGTCTTACAGTCAGATATGCAGGTTTCACACAGTAAATAAAGCACGTCTTACAGTCAGACATGCAGGTTTTACACAGTAAATAAAGCACGTCTTACAGTCAGATATGCAGGTTTCACACAGTAAATAAAGCACGTCTTACAGTCAGACATGCAGGTTTTACACAGTAAATAAAGCACGTCTTACAGTCAGACATGCAGGTTTCACACAGTAAATAAAGCACGTCTTACAGTCAGACATGCAGGTTTCACACAGTAAATAAAGCACGTCTTACAGTCAGACATGCAGGTTTCACACAGTAAATAAAGCACGTCTTACAGTCAGACATGCAGGTTTTACACAGTAAATAAAGCACGTCTTACAGTCAGACATGCAGGTTTCACACAGTAAATAAAGCACGTCTTACAGTCAGACATGCAGGTTTTACACAGTAAATAAAGCATGTCTTACAGTCAGACATGCAGGTTTTACACAGTAAATAAAGCACGTCTTACAGTCAGACATGCAGGTTTTACACAGTAAATAAAGCAAGTCTTACAGTCAGACATGCAGGTTTTACACAGTAAATAAAGCACGTCTTACAGTCAGATATGCAGGTTTTACACAGTAAATAAAGCACGTCTTACAGTCAGACATGCAGGTTTTACACAGTAAATAAAGCACGTCTTACAGTCAGACATGCAGGTTTCACACAGTAAATAAAGCACGTCTTACAGTCAGATATGCAGGTTTCACACAGTAAATAAAGCACGTCTTACAGTCAGACATGCAGGTTTTACACAGTAAATAAAGCACGTCTTACAGTCAGACATGCAGGTTTTACACAGTAAATAAAGCACGTCTTACAGTCAGACATGCAGGTTTCACACAGTAAATAAAGCACGTCTTACAGTCAGACATGTAGGTTTTACACAGTAAATAAAGCAAGTCTTACAGTCAGACATGCAGGTTTTACACAGTAAATAAAGCACGTCTTACAGTCAGACATGCAGGTTTTACACAGTAAAAAAAAGCACGTCTTACAGTCAGACATGCAGGTTTTACACAGTAAATAAAGCTTGTCTCTTTCATTAGGATCACTGGGCTATTTTTTCTTCATGCTTCTGTTATGTTATGACTTCTATTAAGTAATTCGTTTTTTTTTTACTGGAAAAATGTCTTTTTAAATCAATACCATTTTATGTTGTTATCCAATAAAAGTGGTATCCCATGAAAAGAAATCGATGTACTAATCTAGACTTTTTGGGTCTTTGGAGGATATTACAGTACAGAATGTTCAGCGCCATTGTATTGTCCTTGACCAGGCCCCTTAATTAACTTTCAGAAGAAGCACGTAATAAGAATGTTTGCATCTCAGTGCATTCGCCAGGGAGCAGCAGTGCATTCTGGGGAAAGATATGCAGCGGCCCAGCCTTTTCCGCAAAAAGGTCAGAACAAGTCCCCGAGCACGTACGCATCGGTACTACGGGATCGAGTCCCCGAGCACGGACGCATCGGTACTACGGGATCGAGTCCCCGAGCACGGACGCATCGGTACTACGGGATCGAGTCCCCGAGCACGGACGAATCGGTACTACGGGATCGAGTCCACGAGCACGGACGCATCGGTACTACGGGATCGAGTCCCCGAGCACGGACGCATCGGTACTACGGGATCGAGTCCCCGAGCACGGACGCATCGGTACTACGGGATCGAGTCCCCGAGCACGGACACATTGGTAATACGGGATCACAATAAACCGGGGGCTCGATTCATTATAATTATGAGGGAAATGCTACTATGTGGCCTGGCAGTTAAGGACAACATTTGTCAGATGGCAATTAGGTTGTTAAAAAAAGAGCAACATGCTACGCTTTGCTGGAGAGCAGAGTGTAAATCTTGGTGTCCTCCCGTGAACAGCTCCACGCCTGGCAGATGCTAATAAGACAAATGGTTTGTGGAGCTGGCAGCTGCTGACACTAACTGATTCAGTATGAATATGCTAATGCGCTGTTGTTCTAAAGCTCCTCTCCGGGTTTAAATTATGGTGAATGGCAGGCTTTCTGTGTGCCTGTGAGCTTTTACTGTAACCTGTGCAAGGTAATGAGAGCTAATCAACGTTCCCTAAAGAAAACCAGAGAAAAGTAACCGTGCGAGGGAGCAGGAATGGGAGCTCTTTTTGGGAGCGGGAATGGGAGCTCTTTTAGGGAGCAGGAATGGGAGCTCTTTTAGGGAGCAGGAATGGGAGCTCTTTTAGGGAGCAGGAATGGGAGCTCTTTTAGGGAGCAGGAATGGGAGCTCTTTTAGGGAGCAGGAATGGGAGCTCTTTTAGGGAGCAGGAATGGGAGCTCTTTTAGGGAGCAGGAATGGGAGCTCTTTTAGGGAGCTGCGCTGGACTGGGGGCCGCGAGTCTGTTCAATTATTCATCTCGCAGTTCTCTTACGTACAGGATGTTCAGGGCAGCTCGCCTGTCTTCCAAACACAAAAGTTTCATTAAGGCTGATATTTCAGAGCCATGCTCTGGATTTCACCGTGTCTGATTCTTCCTGCAGTCCTACTCACATCAGGTAGGTCTCTAATAATAGAACACGGAGCTGCGTGCAGTAATTTAGCGCATACATATATGCATGTGGGTAATTTAGCGCATACATATATGCATGTGGACATGTCGGTGAATGAGCGCCATGCTGGTGAGAAATGTAACGGATTACTTGCCAGATTTAATTTCCCGGTGATCGACACCTGATTGAAGGTGCGGAGATATCATTACTGGGGGGTTTAAAAGTCATGCATTTAAACCACAGCAAGAAGAATTAAGTTTGAAGTTTGAGTACGATCAATTTTCTCAATCCACCCCCCAAACCCAGCCAGCCGGAGACATAGATCCACCCCCCCATCCCAACTCTTTCTGTTCCCATGAGGCCTCCTCACCATGGATACCATATATCCAAGTTCCTATGACATCCTGTCTCATTCCTGGGTTGTGGTGCATCTCAAAAAAGTGTTTTCACCTGGGCATTATTACCCATGTAAATTCACCTGGGTATTATTACCAATGGGCCAGGTAGAGCACAGCCTTTGTGACAGGCCTTGAGGGAGACCACACCTGGCCTCATGTTAGAGCTGTTCTCACTCTGGGGAGGTGGGCCAGCCTGCAGTTATGGATCATTCCCACTAGGGAAGCCAGCGTATTAAAAATATCACTCATACGCTGATATACGCTGATATACGCTGACATACGCTAGGGGTACGTTAGGCATAGGTTGTATACGTTTCAAGCACGGTCGCATTCGGTGGCATACGCTGGCATACGGCGAGGCACCAAAAGTTTTTTAAGCATGCTCAAAAATTTTGTGCGTGTTCGGACGTATGGTTTATACGCTAAACATACGCTAGGCATACGCTGAATACGCTAGAATTAAGCTAGAGGTACGTTACTCATAGGTCGAGTACGCTGGTCATACGCTGACATACGCTGACATGAAGGTGTACCGTACAGCTAGCGTATTGATAGCGCATTGATAGCGCATGAGTAACGTACTTCTAACGTATGTCTGACGTATCTGCAACGTATATAGACATCTTGGCGTATGCCTGACGATTTAAAGAAGCAATGGGCCAACTCAGATGCAGGTGCAGTTCCATGGCAAGACAGGATGATTTAGAACAATTGTATAGTTTAAAGTCAAGTGTAAAATGCAGTTTATTATTCTATGGGTCAGGGGTACTTATAAATTACACATCATTTGATGTATTATAAAAGTATGAAAAACACCAGAAGTAAGTTTAAAAAACGTTTATTCATATGATCAACTGATCATTAATAATGCCACATGATAATAATGGTAATAATGGTACATTGTAGGGATGCAAATATTAAGGAATTTCCTTAATCGATAAAAATCGTCGATTAATTGATAACATAAAAGCTAAATATAGCTTATGATAGACAGAATACAAAATGCATGTTATATTCCTCAATCAAAGATTTATTGTAACATTTGAGAAACAGGCATTATTGTAGCATAACAAAAATAGAATAGGACGGCGTGTATAGGCTACTTTAACAGAAAAGAAATTGCGCTCGGTCTCATCTGTAGCAAGTGAAACCGTTGCTCCGCTAGGCACTTGCAGCATGAACATAATCGCTCTTGAAATTGAAAGGCGACAGTTAAACTAGTAGACCTAGCATAGAACAGTCAACTTAAAACATAGGCTATTATGTTTTGAATAGGCTCCTCATATGCATACTAGATAGACCTACTTATTTTTATTCAAGACCATTTAAGCATATCTACGTGGTCTGGAGTGAGTCGTGTGCCCAGCCTGTTTTATTAGCTCTCGAAATCCCTCACCGTCATCATGTCCTTTTCAACCATGTTGCATACCCTCTGAGTAATAGCCTACAGTCATTAAAGAGTCAATACTTCTTTCCTGGTTGTGGTGGTGTGTTGCGTTCCCCATCCTGAGAACCGAGAATGTGGAAAGGCCGATGGTTATATTGGCACTTTGTCACGTGATAGCGGTACGCTGGACACGCGCAGTTCATACTCTACTCATACGCTAGCCATACGTACATTACGCTAGCCATACGCTGGCGATACGCTACTCATACGCTACTCATACGCTACTCATAGGTTCAATACGGTAAGTATCCGAAAAATTCTTTATTTTCAACGGCTTTTTGCGCGTATGAAAATTATTTCATGAATTTACATCCGCAACTCATACGTTTCTCTCATACGCAATAGTGTGACAGGGCCTTAACAATGGTGGTCTTTTAAGAGAGAAGTAATTATAAGATGGTACACGACAGTCATACCTGTCATACCTGATTTATGCATTTAAACTTAAATGCATAAATGAGCTGTACTTTGAGAGCAAAATTAGAGGCTACATCTATGAAACATTTTGTGGCATAAGTTACATACACATGAATGGCGATGACGCAATCAATTTGATAAATGCGTTAACCTTTACCAGCATATCTTCAACATCTGTTAAGGTTCCGGATCAGAACTGGACTCAAATGCACGACTCAGAGACAGAACCCACAATAAGCTCACTGGGAGCGTTTATTAATGCAATAAAGCTATCAAAGGACTGGGATTGAATCTTGGTTTAGGCAGAACCAGAGGGCAGAGCAGGAGAGGGAAGCAGGCAAGGTGCTGGATGGTGACTGAATCCTGGGTTGGGCGTAGCAGGGTCAGAGCGGGAGAGGAAAGCAGGCAAGGTGCCGGATGGTGACTGAATCCTGGGTTGGGCGTAGCAGGGGCAGAGAGGGAGAGGAAAGCAGGCAAGGTGCTGGATGGTGACTGAATCCTGGGTTGGGCGTAGCAGGGTCAGAG
The DNA here is from genome assembly GCA_022702515.1 of Ilyophis sp. 1 JC-2022. Classification (NCBI taxonomy): domain Eukaryota; kingdom Metazoa; phylum Chordata; class Actinopteri; order Anguilliformes; family Synaphobranchidae; genus Ilyophis; species Ilyophis sp. 1 JC-2022. The sequence goes on from CM040406.1 coordinate 56,498,319, forward strand.
CGGGAGAGGAAAGCAGGCAAGGTGCTGGATGGTGACTGAATCCTGGGTTGGGCGTAGCAGGGTCAGAGCGGGAGAGGAAAGCAGGCAAGGTGCCGGATGGTGACTGAATCCTGGGTTGGGCGTAGCAGGGGCAGAGAGGGAGAGGAAAGCAGGCAAGGTGCTGGATGGTGACTGAATCCTGGGTTGGGCGTAGCAGGGTCAGAGCGGGAGAGGAAAGCAGGCAAGGTGCTGGATGGTGACTGAATCCTGGGTTGAGCGTAGCAGGGGCAGAGCGGGATGCGGGAAGCGTGGATAGTGTGGATGAAGCAGAGGCAGGAAACTGCAGGCTGGCAGGTAAAACTAAAAAGGCGAAAAAGCGTTAATTCAGCTAAATAAGACGAGACTGAGACCGAGTTCCAGACTAGACATGAACGAGGTAACAATGAACAAGACTTAACAAACTGGAAACAAGACAAAAAACAACGGGAGAATATATAGTGTGGTGAACGAGATAATGAGTGATTGCAGCGTGAGAATGTATGCGAGCGTGATTGAGCGGTAACAAAAAAACATTGTAGAATATGTCTGTAATGTAATAAAACATGGAGAAGGTGAAAGGGGTGTTCAGACTTGACTGTATATAAATATATAAAAGCAAAATACAGAAGATTCAAGGGAAACAATAGCAAACGGGAGGACAGCGGGAGAGACGGGGTTAAAATAAGGAATAAACCAGGGAAATATGGGAGGGTTGACAGGTATGGACAGTGGGATTATGGGTAGTGTGCAAACATTGATAACACTGGTGTGTGAGTGAGAGAGAGAGAGAGAGAGAGAGAGAGAGATGAAGCAAAGGGGAGACACATGATCTAAAGCTCCTGTTCCTCTCTTCCCCTCCTCTCCTCCCCTCTGCTCCTCCTCTCCTCCCCTCCTCTCCTCTCCTCCCCGCTCCACTCTTCTCACCTCTGCTCCTCCTCTCCTCCCCTCCTCTCCTCTCCTCCCCGCTCCACTCTTCTCACCTCTGCTCCTCCTCTCCTCCCCTCCTCTCCTCTCCTCCCCGCTCCACTCTTCTCACCTTTGCTCCTCCTCTCCTCCCCTCCTCTCCTCTCCTCCCCGCTCCACTCTTCTCACCTCTGCGCCTCCTCTCCTCTCCTCCTCTCCTCTCCTCTCCTCCCCGCTCCACTCTTCTCACCTCTGCGCCTCCTCTCCTCCCCTCTCCTCTCCTCCCCGCTCCACTCTTCTCACCTCTGCACCTCCTCTCCTCTCCTCCTCTCCTCCCCTCTCCTCTCCTCCCCGCTCCACTCTTCTCACCTCTGCACCTCCTCTCCTCCCCTCCCGAGCGCGTCCAGCCTGTTTCTCCTGCAGTAAGATAAGCAGCTCTCTGCCATTAGTCTCTGTCTGTGGGAGCAGCTCATTATCCCGGCGGATATTAAAGGAACAGGTAAAGCCGCACTGCCTCTCTGCTGGAGCATAAGTCTGCATTTAATAGCATCTTCACCGTAGGAGCCAGGGGGTGGGGGGTGGGGGGGGGGGGTATGGGGCTTTAGACGGCAAGATTAAATTCAGGCTCCTGGGAAATGGAAATACACTGTGCCACGCCCCGGGTACGATCCCAAAAACAAACCCACTAGCTGTGAATGAGAGAGGAGCGGAAAGATAAATAGGATACTGTAGAGGTACTGTTGGGTGAACGTAGGGGGAACGTTAGAGGAACATAGGGGTAATGTTGGAGGAATGGAGGGGTAACGTAGGGGTAATGTTGGGGGAACGTACGGGTAATGTTGGGTGAACATAGGGGTAATGTTGGAGGAATGGAGGGGTAACGTAGGGGTAATGTTGGGTGAACATAGGGGTAATGTTGGGTGAACATAGGGGTAATGTTGGAGGAATGGAGGGGTAACGTAGGGGTAATGTTGGAGGAATGTAGGGGTAATGTTGGGGGAACGTAGGGGTAATGTTGGGTGAACATAGGGGTAATGCTGGAGGAATGGAGGGGTAACGTAGGGGTAATGTTGGAGGAATGGAGGGGTAATGTTGGAGAATGTAGGGGTAACGTTGGGGTAATGTTGGGTGAATGTAGGGGTAATGTTGGGGGAACGTAGGGGTAATGTTGGGTGAACATAGGGGTAATGCTGGAGGAATGTAGGGGTAACGTAGGGGTAATGTTGGAGGAATGGAGGGGTAATGTTGGAGGAATGGAGGGGTAATGTTGGAGGAATGGAGGGGTAACTTAGGGGTAATGTTGGGTGAACATAGGGGTAATGTTGGAGGAATGGAGGGGTAACGTAGGGGTAATGTTGGGTGAACATAGGGGTAATGTTGGGTGAACGTAGGGGTAATGTTGGAGGAATGGAGGGGTAATGTTGGAGGAATGGAGGGGTAATGTTGGAGGAATGGAGGGGTAACTTAGGGGTAATGTTGGGTGAACATAGGGGTAATGTTGGAGGAATGGAGGGGTAACGTAGGGGTAATGTTGGGTGAACATAGGGGTAATGTTGGGTGAACGTAGGGGTAATGTTGGAGGAATGGAGGGGTAACGTAGGGGTAATGTTGGGTGAACATAGGGGTAATGTTGGGTGAACATAGGGGTAATGTTGGAGGAATGGAGGGGTAACGTAGGGGTAATGTTGGAGGAATGTAGGGGTAATGTTGGGGGAACGTAGGGGCAATGTTGGGTGAACATAGGGGTAATGCTGGAGGAATGGAGGGGTAACGTAGGGGTAATGTTGGAGGAATGGAGGGGTAATGTTGGAGAATGTAGGGGTAACGTTGGGGTAATGTTGGAGGAATGTAGGGGTAATGTTGGGGGAACGTAGGGGTAATGTTGGGTGAACATAGGGGTAATGCTGGAGGAATGTAGGGGTAACGTAGGGGTAATGTTGGAGGAATGGAGGGGTAATGTTGGGTAAACGTAGGGGAAACACGTTTCATACAGAGTGAATATTTCAGACACCGTCTGTCAGTCGCTGAGCCAAGCTGAGCTGGCACCAGGAGCCGGACTTCCATCTATCCGCCGTCACTGTGCCAGTTACCCAGAAGCCTTTTTTCCCTGACCCCTCCTCCCAGGCATGTTGGACGCCGCAGATACAGGCCATCCTATTGGACCAGGACCTGTTCAGCTTCCAGTCACTGGAAACTTTCTGAGACTAAGAGAGAGGGGCGCAGAACGGGGCTAATAGAAGAGCCCCAAAGTGGGCCATCGCTCTGTTTGCCAGCCCATTACCCAGAATGCCTCACTGCCACTTCTGTTCAGGCCCACAATCTTCTCTGCCGACCCGTACCGGCCTGGCTCTGTGAAACCCCTTCAGAGAAGCGGAGCGCATGATTGGTCAAGCCTCGTTACCGTGACATTCCAAACACGCTCCTGTGTCACGCCATCATTAAGACTGATTATGTGAGCCGAGTGGAGGCCAAAAAGCCCATGATGCAAGGCAGCCTTTCACCAGAGTGACGAGGAGCGAATGCTGTAAAACACATCTAACATTGTGTTACATTACACCCCCCCGCTGTTGTTGGCCCCCCCTGACTTAGCACCACCCAGCCCCAGGTCCCCAGGGGAGCTGGCATTTGGGTAGATTAGGCCATAAACGTCGTGCAGACAGGCCCCATCTCAGAAGGCTCTGACATTTACAGTAGATCCCACCACCACCCCTCCCCCCTCACACTGCATAACAGCAGACACTCTTATCAGGCCCCATGTTCCCAGGTTACAGTGCGTACACCATCCATGTATACTGCTGGAGATTTACACAACCAGCACAGCTTAAGCACATTTCACTCAGCGCTACAACAGCAGGGAATTCAACTTGCAATGTCTAATTTATCAAGTCCAGTTCTCTCACAATCACACAGCACTGACACATGCATGTCCCAGCTCTCTCACAATCACGCAGCACTGACACATGCATGTCCCAGCTCCCTCACAATCACGCAGCACTGACACATGTATGTCCCAGCTCCCTCACAATCACGCAGCACTGACACATGTATGTCCCAGCTCCCTCACAATCACACAGCACTGACACATGTATGTCCCAGCTCCCTCACAATCACGCAGCACTGACACATGTATGTCCCAGTTCCCTCACAATCACACAGCACTGACACATGTATGTCCCAGCTCCCTCACAATCACACAGCACTGACACATGTATGTCCCAGCTCCCTCACAATCACACAGCACTGACACATGTATGTCCCAGCTCCCTCACAATCACACAGCACTGACACATGCATGTCCCAGCTCCCTCACAATCACGCAGCACTGACACATGCATGTCCCAGCTCCCTCACAATCACACAGCACTGACACATGCATGTCCCAGCTCCCTCACAATCACACAGCACTGACACATGTATGTCCCAGCTCCCTCACAATCACACAGCACTGACACATGTATGTCCCAGCTCCCTCACAATCACGCAGCACTGACACATGTATGTCCCAGCTCCCTCACAATCACGCAGCACTGACACATGTATGTCCCAGCTCCCTCACAATCACACAGCACTGACACATGTATGTCCCAGCTCCCTCACAATCACACAGCACTGACACATGTATGTCCCAGTTCCCTCACAATCACACAGCACTGACACATGTATGTCCCAGCTCCCTCACAATCATGCAGCACTGACACATGTATGTCCCAGCTCCCTCACAATCACGCAGCACTGACACATGTATGTCCCAGCTCCCTCACAATCACACAGCACTGACACATGTATGTCCCAGCTCCCTCACAATCACACAGCACTGACACATGTATGTCCCAGCTCCCTCACAATCACACAGCACTGACACATGTATGTCCCAGCTCCCTCACAATCACACAGCACTGACACATGTATGTCCCAGCTCCCTCACAATCACACAGCACTGACACATGTATGTCCCAGCTCCCTCACAATCACGCAGCACTGACACATGTATGTCCCAGCTCCCTCACAATCATGCAGCACTGACACATGTATATCTTAACAGATCTCCAAATATCAAACACTTATGGATGCACCACTAGAAATATCTTTCCAAACCTGGTGTTTTTCCAAGCATCTCTTGAAATTGGGGCGGGAATGGGAGGGGTGGTAGTCCAGACAGCAGCTCGTGATGCCAGCGATTTTTCTCCCGCCGTTCCGGAGATAACGGAAAAGGCCGTGAGCGCAGAGAATGCCAGGAATGAGTAAGATTGATCACCTGAGTGAATCAAAGGAGAGTCTTTATGTGCCTTTCTTTTTATTGGGAGCAAACCCATTTCACCTCTACTTTTACCGCTGCCACCACACTGACCCGCCCACGTCCCGACCGTCCAACCGAGAGAGCGGCGAGCGAAGGCTGGTTAATCGCCACACCCATCCGGCTCAGAAAGCAGCCGCTCTCAAACCCTTAATAAACCTGCCTCTTTAATCAATACCCATCACACCTGTAAAAAAAAAAAGATTAAAAAAAGGCGATTGCACCCCCAACCCCCCCCCCCCCCCCCCGGCAACAATTACAATCGAGGTCCGCGAAAATCCCAAGTATGGTTATATTTATAGTCTTACAGTTACAACCGGCCCTTTGAGGGCAACCATAATGCTGATGTGGCCCGGGGTGAAAATGAGTTTGACACCACTGCCATAGAGCGCCATAAGACCTTAGAGCGCCATAAGACCTTAGATCGCCATAAGACCTTAGATCGCCATAAGACCTTAGAGCGCCATAAGACCTTAGAGCGCCCGCCATAAGACCTTAGAGCGCCATAAGACCTTAGAGCGCCATAAGACCTTAGATCGCCATAAGACCTTAGAGCGCCATAAGACCTTAGAGCGCCATAGAGCCTATAGGTGGTTGCACAGTGTTTAAAACAGGGAGCAGACATGTACGTGGATGGACGGTCATAGTCGAGCATACTAACCTCTCATTTGTAGACTACATTTCCAATAATGTTTGTGTGCAAATTGCAAACAACAATGGTGTCCAATAATGGAAAATGACGGTATGCAGAGCGCTTATAGGACGAAAAAAACAGGTCTGTGCAGACAGGTCTGCGAGGACACAAGAAGCGACTGCTGCGCGCACAGCCTAGGCGGACGCCATTTTGGGTCTGCTGTGATGTCATTGACCTTGTAGGGCCTTTAGAGCCTGGCTTGCCATCACTCTGACTGTTCACTCCAAACCCCCGTCAGAGGAGACCGTCTTATTCCACAGCTTAGTGGTGATAATAGTGGTGATAAAGATCATTTCAATGCAAAATGGTCGCTACTTGATCTTCATCTCAAACCTCCCCAAACCTGCAGCTCTGCGGTCGACCCGACATGAGTGTGGAGATAAATCTGCTCATAGCTGATTTATGGCACATTTATTTCCATTAGCTAGCCGCCGGTAGAGGCAGAAGGGCAATCAGCGCCTTTGTGTCACAAAGTGTCCAGCTTTAGAAAGTCCTTCAATAAATGACATGAGGCACTTAAAGGATGATTTCTGACTCTTTAGTACAAAGTAAGATCCTGACAGTCAATCACCAAATCTGTATTATACCTGACAGCTAATCACCAAATCTGTATTATGCCTGACAGCTAATCACCAAATCTGTATTATACCTGAGAGCCAATCACCAAATTTGTATTATACCTGACAGCTAATCACCAAATCTGTATTATACCTGACAGCTAATCACCAAATCTGTATTATACCTGACAGCCAATCACCAAATCTGTATTATACCTGAGAGCCAATCACCAAATTTGTATTATACCTGACAGCTAATCACCAAATCTGTATTATACCTGACAGCCAATCACCAAATCTGTATTATACCTGACAGCCAATCACCAAATTTGTATTATACCTGAGAGCCAATCACCAAATCTGTATTATACCTGACAGCTAATCACCAAATCTGTATTGTACCTGACAGCTAATCACCAAATCTGTATTATACCTGACAGCCAATCACCAAATCTGTATTATACCTGACAGCCAATCACCAAATTTGTATTATACCTGAGAGCCAATCACCAAATCTGTATTATACCTGACAGCCAAACACCAAATCTGTATTATACCTGACAGCCAATCACCAAATCTGTATTATACCTGAGAGCCAATCACCAAATCTGTATTATACCTGACAGCCAAACACCAAATCTGTATTATACCTGACAGCCAATCACCAAATCTGTATTATACCTGAGAGCCAATCACCAAATCTGTATTATACCTGAGAGCCAATCACCAAATCTGTATTATACCTGACAGCCTAACACCAAATCTGTATTATACCTGACAGCCAATCACCAAATCTGTATTATACCTACAAAACCCTCACCTACACAACCCTCACCTGCACGTCCGCATGTCCATGTGATGCTTCTTAAAGGGGATTTATGAAGGATTATTGTAAATGGTGGGAACTTCTCTTTACACATAAATCCTGTAAAATTAGTCAGTTCACAGTAAAGTGACTCATAAAATTTAAATTAAGTTCAGTACAAGCCACTCAAAATGAAACAGAATGTGAACGCGACAATCCATGTATATAACCCCCGTCACTTTGTGAGAAAGACTCTTCATTTTTGGGGGGAAATAAATTTATGATAGATTATCTTCTCTTTACATATAAATTCAATGCAGAAATTAGATATGGCAAAGTAAAGGATCATAATTCATAATTCCACATGCATCTGCTGCTTTGTACACAGCCTTGTATCTCCCTTTGGCCTGATTTCAATGGAAAAGATCAGCAGAGAGACACTTGTGATGCATGCTGGGACAGAGGGTTTTTTACCCCTCCAGAGACAGAGATCTTGGCCACCCCAGAATATGGTTGTGGAAATATGGATAAAATTAATATTTTTGCATAAACCCTCTGTCTCTCTCGCACACACACATACATACACACGTTCTCTCTCTCTCTCTCTCTCTCTCTCTCTCTCTCTCACACACACATACATACACACCCTCTCTCTAACGTGCACACATACATACACACACACACACACACACACACACACACACACACACACACACTTTTTCCAGCCATCTGTACCAGCCCCCCCCACCATATGCGACCTTTCACGACTGAGAAGCAGAGCGACACTAGAGAGAAAGAGAGAGAGAGAGCGAGAGAGAGAAAGAGAGAGAGAAAGAGAGAGAGATTTTTATCTTTGCTTTCTTCCTCCTCTGTAGCTTAATCAAGATGAACGCTCACTTCATTAGAGCTCCGTTAGCGGGTTACCGCCAATGGCCAAGCACTTTCCACACTGGCCTCCGTGTGCAATAAAGACACGCTCCCCTTCCAGATATAACCAGCCGCTAAACTATACGAGCCTATAAAATTATATGGATAATATTTGATTCCCCGGCCGATCAATTACCAGGACATAAGCTTCACTGCTATGGATACAGACTGCGGGCGGCACAGTTATCCCCACAGCACATCCATCTCCATCCGCCCCACGTCTCACACCGGGAAGACTGGGCTGCCACGCCGCAGAATCGACAGCTCTGAAGCGATCTGGAGTGAACGCCGCGTTCATGCCGCCGGACCTTGCCGCATGGCATGATGGGATAAATGAATACAAACCTCCGTATTTCAGAACGCTCTTTCATCAGTTACTCTCCACTGTTCTTTTTCATTAGAATTTTTATTTTATGTTATTTATTTTTGCACGGCATAGCTCATTTTCCATGCATCTCTCTTCTTGGGAGGCAGAGTTAACATTTCCTTTCCTTCATCAATCTTAAAGAAAAATGATGTTGAATGCATGAAATGAATGTGCTGAGCTCAGCTGTAGCAGTTCTGTAAACAGGCTTCTTGCTGCACTGCGTAACTCACATATGGACTGACAGCAGAGTAGAGCTGCACCAGCCTTCTTGAGTTTGTTCTCCATGTTAAGATAAGAAGATGACATTCCACCATCATCTGGACTGAGTGTGCTTCTCTCTCCTGTGGTCTGAGTGTGCTTCTCACTCCTGTGGACTGAGTGTTCTTCTCTCTCCTCTGGACTGAGTGTGCTTCTCTCTCCTGTGGACTGAGTGTTCTTCTCTCTCCTCTGGACTAAGTGTGCTTCTCTCTCCTGTGGTCTGAGTGTGCTTCTCTCTCCTCTGGACTGAGTGTGCTTCTCTCTCCTGTGGACTGAGTGTTCTTCTCTCTCCTGTGGTCTGAGTGTGCTTCTCTCTCCTCTGGACTGAGTGTGCTTCTCTCTCCTCTGGTCTGAGTGTGCTTCTCTCTCCTGTGGTCTGAGTGTGCTTCTCTCTCCTGTGGACTGAGTGTGCTTCTCTCTCCTGTGGACTGAGTGTGCTTCTCTCTCCTGTGGACTGAGTGTGCTTCGCTCTCCTGTGGTTTCCACAGCTGCTGCTTTTAAACGGTTCTGCTGTCCTCTGCCGTCAGGGAGTTTGCTTCGATCGCTCCTCACAGACTGAGAGACTGTGTGGGAGTTATTGACTGCGCTCTGCCCATTCACAGGTATGAGTGCCACAGAGATGTGAGTTAGCATGTATGTGAGTTAGCACACAGGTATATCACAGGGATGTGAGTTAGCACACAGGTATAGCACAGGGATGTGAGTTAGCACACAGGGATGTGCGTTAGCACACAGGTATAGCACAGAGATGTGAGTTAGCATGTATGTGAGTTAGCACACAGGTATAGCACAGGGATGTGAGTTAGCACACAGGTATAGCACAGGGATGTGAGTTAGCACACAGGTATAGCACAGGGATGTGAGTTAGCACACAGGGATGTGCGTTAGCACACAGGTATAGCACAGAGATGTGAGTTAGCATGTATGTGAGTTAGCACACAGGTATAGCACAGGGATGTGAGTTAGCACACAGGTATAGCACAGGGATGTGAGTTAGCACACAGGTATAGCACAGGGATGTGAGTTAGCACATAGGGATGTGAGTTAGCACACAGGTATAGCACAGGGATGTGAGTTAGCACACAGGTATGGCGCAGGGATGTGAGTTAGCACACAGGGATGTGAGTTAGCACACAGGTATAGCACAGAGATGTGAGTTAGCACACAGGTATGGCACAGGGATGTGAGTTAGCACACAGGTATAGCACAGGGATGTGAGTTAGCACACAGGTATAGCACAGGGATGTGAGTTAGCACACAGGTATGGCACAGGGATGTGAGTTAGCACACAGGTATGGGTGGTGTAGGGATGTGAGTCAGCACACAGGGATGTGAGTCAGCACACAGGGATGTGAGTTAGCACACAGGTATAGCACAGGGATGTGAGTTAGCACACGGGTATAGCACAGGGATGTGAGTTAGCACACAGGTATGGCACATGGATGTGAGTTAGCACACAGGTATGGGTGGTGTAGGGATGTGAGTCAGCACACAGGGATGTGAGTCAGCACACAGGTATGGCACAGGGATGTGAGTTAGCACACAGGTATGGGTGGTGTAGGGATGTGAGTTAGCACACAGGTATAGCACATGGATGTGAGTTAGCACACAGGTATGGATAGGGCAGAGATGTGAGTCAGTACACAGGGATGTGAGTTAGCACACAGGTATGGATGGGGCAGAGATGTGAGTTAGCACACAGGTATGGATGGGGCAGAGATGTGAGTCAGTACACAGGGATGTGAGTTAGCACACAGGTATGGATGGGGCAGAGATGTGAGTTAGCACACAGGTATGCGTAGCCTGTGCGTAGAGCTCTGTGCAGTCTACATTAGACACTCCTGTGCTGACTCCGCCCATGACCAACAGCTATCAGAAAACACTCGCACCTCATTGCAATCAATCATTTACACACAGAAGGCAAAACTTTTTTACGTTTAATCTTTCTTACCACATTACTTTTTAGTATTTTTTATATTTTTGTCACAATCACAAAAAAAGGACAAGGTTGAAGCGGTTTGGGAGAGCAGTTTTGGAAGAGGGGGGGGGGGGCGGGCAGGGGGTGCAGATTGGGGGAAAATGGCAGAGAGAAAGAAGAATTATTTTTGACCTTTACAAAAAAACCCAGCTAATGGCAGAGTGGAACTCCAGCATTCCAGAAAGGCTTATTGTCCCTGAGATACAAACCGTGTTTAATTAAGTATTCCGTGTAAATTCCCAAGCTTTATTATCAGAAGGTTTTTTTTCCCCTCCTCCGTCCTTATCACCGTGTTCCAGTTTTCTCTATAAATATTTACTGCGGGGCCCTGCTAGGCAGCAGAATACAAATGGAGAGGAATGAGAGCGGTAGACAGTGTGTTCGGGAGGGGAGGGCACGCTGTAACCACGCTGTTGAACACAAGCTTTACAGGGGCCAAATGAACTGTGCAGTCGTTCTATTCCTGTTCAATCGCCTTTAATTCCCTTTTAATTCCATTCCACTGCCCTGACAGCATTAGCAATGACTTTCCATTTTCTTTCTTTTTTTCTTTTTATAATAGAGAGGTGCGATTTTAATAGGTTTTTTTTTTCAACACTTGTTGTTGAATTAAATCAGAAAGCCACATGGCTTTAGAAAAAAAGAGTTTCTGCAACCTCACCTTGTGTTGCCTTAGTTTGCACCAAAGAGGGGGAGAGGGGTTTAGGCATAATGGGAATACTTTAGTTTTGGTGGGGGTCTGTTTTTCCTCAAGAAGAAGAAGAAGAAGAAGAAGAAGAAGAAGAAGAAGAAGACGAAGAAGAAGAAGACGAAGACGAAGACGAAGACGAATAAGAAGAAGAAGAAGAAGAAGAAGAAGAAGAAGAATAAGAAGAAGGAAGAGGAAGAAGGAGCTCCAGAAGGAACAGTGTTTCAGCTTATTAAAGACATGACTAAACAGCAGCCATTTCAGAGTAAAAACACGGCTCTTATCTTCAGTGTCCAATATTCCACAGAGGTGTTACTGAACTGTCCCAAAACAAACTAAATGGACTCAGAACCCTCCCAGGCCCGTGCTTCTGACTGGTTAAATGGACTCAGAACCCTCCCAGGCCCGTGCTTCTGACTGGTTAAATGGACTCAGAACCCTTTCAGGCCCGTGCTTTTGACTGGTTAAATGGACTCAGAACCCTCCCAGGCCCGTGCTTTTGACTGGTTAAATGGACTCAGAACCCTCCCAGGCCCGTGCTTTTGACTGGTTAAATGGACTCAGAACCCTTTCAGGCCCGTGCTTCTGACTGGTTAAATGGACTCAGAACATTCGAAGGCTTTTGACAGGTTGAGGGCATAAATGGTCTGCATAGCTTTGTTGTTTGTTTTTTGTCCCAAAACAAAGACGATGTCTTGCAATGTTGTTTGCGAGTGGGTTTCACCAAAGATTAGATATGGCGAAGTAAAGGATCATAATTTATAATTCCACATGCGTCCACTGCTTTGTACACAGCCTTGTATCTCCCTTTGGCCTGATTTCATTGCAAAAGATCAGCAGAGAGACACTTGCAATGTATGCTGGGACAGAGGGTTTTTTACCCCTCCAGGCAAGCCATCTCTTCCAAAACAAATTACAATTTACCTGGATAGCACATCACAGAGCCTACATTACTCATAATATGGCAAAACACCTGCCATAACCTGTCATGATGCTTTAATACAGTTTATAACAAGCTTATGTCATGACACACTCATAGTGTTTGCAAAACATTTCAAAAAAAAAATTCTAAATAACCGGTTGAGTTATTGCTGCCTACTTCATAAAAATGTTATAAAATTGGTCATAAGATGTAATGTGCTGTCAACTGATTATAGTAGTATGATGAGAGGGTGTACACGTTACCATGTGTACAGAATCAGAAAAGCCATACAATATAGTATCGTCCGCATATAAATGAGCATGACAGTTTGCAAGAGTTGAGATCATGCCATTAATGTAAATAGAAAACAACACTGGACCTAAGATTGAACCTTGTGGCATACCCTTAGTTAAGGACAGAAACTCAGAGCTTATATTTTCCAACCTCACTGATTACCTTCTCCCAGATGTGAATCAATTAAGCAGTCTCTGAGGAAGTAATGAATGGTCAACAGTATCAAAAGCTTTTGAGAGATTTATGAAGAGTGCGGCACAATGTTTTCTATTGTCTACTTTGATATCATCCAATACTGAGGTGACTGCGGATATAGTACTATGTCCGGAGCGAAATCCCGATTGGAATGGGCTTAAAATGGAGTTTCTGCTTAAGAATGATTTAAGTTGATTATTGACTAGTGATTCAAGGATTTTGGCCAGACATGACAATTCGGATATTAGTCTATAGTTATTCAGGTTACTTTTATCACCAGACTTATGCAGGGGAAATACATGAGCAGATTTCCATGGGATCGGGATTGTGCCAGTGGAGATAGACAGGGTAACATGTTCGGCTATGATAGGGGCAGAAAGTTTGAAGAAGTAAGGATCTAAGTGATCTTCTCCCATTGACTTCCCTGGATCAATACTAAGGAGAGCTGCACTAACCAAACATTGCGAAACTGGTTCTAAATTAAATGAACCAAATAAGGGAGTGGACGAACAATATTAATAGAAGGGGAACTTCCATGTTTTTTTTTTCTCGAACAGATGACCAGCTGCAGCAAAGTGTTTAGTAAAGGCGAAACAAATTTGATCATAGTCAGAGATTGAACAATCATCAACTATAATATTAGCAGGTATACAGGCCCTAGTCTTGCCATTACATGAATTAACATCTTTCCACAACTTTCCAGAATTTAGCGGGTCTGGGTAGGTGCTAGAGATCAAATCTAAATAGTAGCTTTACTCACTGCAGATCTACGTTTATTTCCCAGCATTCTAGAGGAGACCCAGTGGGACTGGGGCAGTGATCACTAATACCTTTATTTCCCAGCATTCTAGAGGAGACCCTGTGGGACTGGGGCAGTCATCACTAATACGTTTATTTCCCAGCATTCTAGAGGAGACCCTGTGGGACTGGGGCAGTGATCACTAATACCTTTATTTCCCAGCATTCTAGAGGAGACCCTGTGGGACTGGGGCAGTCATCACTAATACGTTTATTTCTCAGCATTCTAGAGGAGACCCTGTGGGACTGGGGCAGTCATCACTAATACCTTTATTTCTCAGCATTCTAGAGGAGACCCTGTGGGACTGGGGCAGTCATCACTAATACCTTTATTTCTCAGCGTTCTAGAGGAGACCCTGTGGGACTGGGGCAGTCATCACTAATACCTTTATTTCTCAGCATTCTAGAGGAGACCCTGTGGGACTGGGGCAGTGATCACTAATATGTTTATTTCTCAGCATTCTAGAGGAGACGCTGTTGGACTGGGGCAGTCATCACTAATACCTTTATTTCTCAGCATTCTAGAGGAGACCCTGTGGGACTGGGGCAGTGATCACTAATATGTTTATTTCTCAGCATTCTAGAGGAGACCCTGTGGGACTGGGGCAGTGATCACTAATATGTTTATTTCTCAGCATTCTAGAGGAGACGCTGTTGGACTGGGGCAGTCATCACTAATACCTTTATTTCCCAGCATTCTAGAGGAGACCCTGTGGGACTGGGGCAGTCATCACTAATACGTTTATTTCCCAGCATTCTAGAGGAGACCCTGTGGGACTGGGGCAGTCATCACTAATACCTTTATTTCCCAGCATTCTAGAGGAGACCCTGTGGGACTGGGGCAGTCATCACTAATAAGTTTATTTCTCAGCATTCTAGAGGAGACCCTGTGGGACTGGGGCAGTCATCACTAATACCTTTATTTCCCAGCATTCTAGAGGAGACCCTGTGGGACTGGGGCAGTCATCACTAATACGTTTATTTCCCAGCATTCTAGAGGAGACCCTGTGGGACTGGGGCAGTCATCACTAATACCTTTATTTCCCAGCATTCTAGAGGAGACCCTGTGGGACTGGGGCAGTCATCACTAATACCTTTATTTCCCAGCATTCTAGAGGAGACCCTGTGGGACTGGGGCAGTCATCACTAATACCTTTATTTCCCAGCATTCTAGAGGAGACCCTGTGGGACTGGGGCAGTCATCACTAATACGTTTATTTCCCAGCATTCTAGAGGAGACCCTGTGGGACTGGGGCAGTCATCACTAATACGTTTATTTCCCAGCATTCTAGAGGAGACCCTGTGGGACTGGGGCAGTCATCACTAATACGTTTATTTCCCAGCATTCTAGAGGAGACCCTGTGGGACTGGGGCAGTCATCACTAATACCTTTATTTCTCAGCATTCTAGAGGAGACCCTGTGGGACTGGGGCAGTCATCACTAATACCTTTATTTCCCAGCATTCTAGAGGAGACCCTGTGGGACTGGGGCAGTCATCACTAATACCTTTATTTCCCAGCATTCTAGAGGAGACCCTGTGGGACTGGGGCAGTGATCACTAATACGTTTATTTCCCAGCATTCTAGAGGAGACCCTGTGGGACTGGGGCAGTCATCACTAATACGTTTATTTCCCAGCATTCTAGAGGAGACCCTGTGGGACTGGGGCAGTCATCACTAATACGTTTATTTCTCAGCATTCTAGAGGAGACCCTGTGGGACTGGGGCAGTCATCACTAATACCTTTATTTCCCAGCATTCTAGAGGAGACCCTGTGGGACTGGGGCAGTGATCACTAATACCTTTATTTCTCAGCATTCTAGAGGAGACCCTGTGGGACTGGGGCAGTGATCACTAATATGTTTATTTCTCAGCATTCTAGAGGAGACCCTGTGGGACTGGGGCAGTGATCACTAATACCTTTATTTCTCAGCATTCTAGAGGAGACCCTGTGGGACTGGGGCAGTGATCACTAATACCTTTATTTCTCAGCATTCTAGAGGAGACCCTGTGGGACTGGGGCAGTGATCACTAATACCTTTATTTCTCAGCATTCTAGAGGAGACCCTGTGGGACTGGGGCAGTGATCACTAATACCTTTATTTCTCAGCATTCTAGAGGAGACCCTGTGGGACTGGGGCAGTGATCACTAATATGTTTATTTCTCAGCATTCTAGAGGAGACCCTGTGGGACTGGGGCAGTGATCACTAATACCTTTATTTCCCAGCATTCTAGAGGAGACCCTGTGGGACTGGGGCAGTGATCACTAATACCTTTATTTCCCAGCATTCTAGAGGAGACCCTGTGGGACTGGGGCAGTCATCACTAATACCTTTATTTCTCAGCATTCTAGAGGAGACCCTGTGGGACTGGGGCAGTGATCACTAATACCTTTATTTCTCAGCATTCTAGAGGAGACCCTGTGGGACTGGGGCAGTGATCACTAATACCTTTATTTCTCAGCATTCTAGAGGAGACCCTGTGGGACTGGGGCAGTGATCACTAATACCTTTATTTCCCAGCATTCTAGAGGAGACCCTGTGGGACTGGGGCAGTCATCACTAATACCTTTATTTCTCAGCATTCTAGAGGAGACCCTGTGGGACTGGGGCAGTCATCACTAATACCTTTATTTCTCAGCATTCTAGAGGAGACCCTGTGGGACTGGGGCAGTCATCACTAATACCTTTATTTCTCAGCGTTCTAGAGGAGACCCTGTGGGACTGGGGCAGTCATCACTAATACCTTTATTTCTCAGCATTCTAGAGGAGACCCTGTGGGACTGGGGCAGTGATCACTAATACGTTTATTTCTCAGCATTCTAGAGGAGACCCTGTGGGACTGGGGCAGTCATCACTAATACCTTTATTTCTCAGCATTCTAGAGGAGACCCTGTGGGACTGGGGCAGTCATCACTAATACGTTTATTTCTCAGCATTCTAGAGGAGACCCTGTGGGACTGGGGCAGTGATCACTAATACGTTTATTTCTCAGCATTCTAGAGGAGACCCTGTGGGACTGGGGCAGTCATCACTAATACCTTTATTTCCCAGCATTCTAGAGGAGACCCTGTGGGACTGGGGCAGTCATCACTAATACGTTTATTTCTCAGCATTCTAGAGGAGACCCTGTGGGACTGGGGCAGTCATCACTAATACCTTTATTTCTCAGCATTCTAGAGGAGACCCTGTGGGACTGGGGCAGTCATCACTAATACCTTTATTTCCCAGCATTCTAGAGGAGACCCTGTGGGACTGGGGCAGTCATCACTAATACCTTTATTTCTCAGCATTCTAGAGGAGACCCTGTGGGACTGGGGCAGTCATCACTAATACCTTTATTTCCCAGCATTCTAGAGGAGACCCTGTGGGACTGGGGCAGTGATCACTAATACGTTTATTTCTCAGCATTCTAGAGGAGACCCTGTGGGACTGGGGCAGTCATCACTAATACCTTTATTTCCCAGCATTCTAGAGGAGACCCTGTGGGACTGGGGCAGTGATCACTAATACGTTTATTTCCCAGCATTCTAGAGGAGACCCTGTGGGACTGGGGCAGTCATCACTAATACCTTTATTTCCCAGCATTCTAGAGGAGACCCTGTGGGACTGGGGCAGTCATCACTAATACCTTTATTTCCCAGCATTCTAGAGGAGACCCTGTGGGACTGGGGCAGTCATCACTAATACCTTTATTTCCCAGCATTCTAGAGGAGACCCTGTGGGACTGGGGCAGTCATCACTAATACCTTTATTTCCCAGCATTCTAGAGGAGACCCTGTGGGACTGGGGCAGTCATCACTAATACGTTTATTTCCCAGCATTCTAGAGGAGACCCTGTGGGACTGGGGCAGTCATCACTAATACGTTTATTTCCCAGCATTCTAGAGGAGACCCTGTGGGACTGGGGCAGTCATCACTAATACCTTTATTTCTCAGCATTCTAGAGGAGACCCTGTGGGACTGGGGCAGTCATCACTAATACCTTTATTTCCCAGCATTCTAGAGGAGACCCTGTGGGACTGGGGCAGTCATCACTAATACCTTTATTTCCCAGCATTCTAGAGGAGACCCTGTGGGACTGGGGCAGTCATCACTAATACGTTTATTTCCCAGCATTCTAGAGGAGACCCTGTGGGACTGGGGCAGTCATCACTAATACCTTTATTTCCAGCATTCTAGAGGAGACCCTGTGGGACTGGGGCAGTCATCACTAATACCTTTATTTCCCAGCATTCTAGAGGAGACCCTGTGGGACTGGGGCAGTCATCACTAATACGTTTATTTCCCAGCATTCTAGAGGAGACCCTGTGGGACTGGGGCAGTGATCACTAATACCTTTATTTCTCAGCATTCTAGAGGAGACCCTGTGGGACTGGGGCAGTGATCACTAATATGTTTATTTCTCAGCATTCTAGAGGAGACGCTGTGGGACTGGGGCAGTGATCACTAATACCTTTATTTCTCAGCATTCTAGAGGAGACCCTGTGGGACTGGGGCAGTGATCACTAATACCTTTATTTCTCAGCATTCTAGAGGAGACCCTGTGGGACTGGGGCAGTGATCACTAATACCTTTATTTCTCAGCATTCTAGAGGAGACCCTGTGGGACTGGGGCAGTGATCACTAATACCTTTATTTCTCAGCATTCTAGAGGAGACCCTGTGGGACTGGGGCAGTGATCACTAATATGTTTATTTCTCAGCATTCTAGAGGAGACCCTGTGGGACTGGGGCAGTGATCACTAATACCTTTATTTCTCAGCATTCTAGAGGAGACCCTGTGGGACTGGGGCAGTGATCACTAATATGTTTATTTCCCAGCATTCTAGAGGAGACCCTGTGGGACTGGGGCAGTCATCACTAATACCTTTATTTCTCAGCATTCTAGAGGAGACCCTGTGGGACTGGGGCAGTGATCACTAATACCTTTATTTCTCAGCATTCTAGAGGAGACCCTGTGGGACTGGGGCAGTGATCACTAATATGTTTATTTCTCAGCATTCTAGAGGAGACCCTGTGGGACTGGGGCAGTCATCACTAATACCTTTATTTCCCAGCATTCTAGAGGAGACCCTGTGGGACTGGGGCAGTGATCACTAATATGTTTATTTCCCAGCATTCTAGAGGAGACCCAGTGGGACTGGGGCAGTCATCACTAATACCTTTATTTCTCAGCATTCTAGAGGAGACCCTGTGGGACTGGGGCAGTGATCACTAATACCTTTATTTCTCAGCATTCTAGAGGAGACCCTGTGGGACTGGGGCAGTGATCACTAATATGTTTATTTCTCAGCATTCTAGAGGAGACGCTGTGGGACTGGGGCAGTGATCACTAATACCTTTATTTCTCAGCATTCTAGAGGAGACCCTGTGGGACTGGGGCAGTGATCACTAATATGTTTATTTCCCAGCATTCTAGAGGAGACCCTGTGGGACTGGGGCAGTCATCACTAATACCTTTATTTCCCAGCATTCTAGAGGAGACCCTGTGGGACTGGGGCAGTCATCACTAATACGTTTATTTCTCAGCATTCTAGAGGAGACCCTGTGGGACTGGGGCAGTCATCACTAATACCTTTATTTCCCAGCATTCTAGAGGAGACCCTGCGGGACTGGGGCAGTCATCACTAATACCTTTATTTCCCAGCATTCTAGAGGAGACCCTGCGGGACTGGGGCAGTCATCACTAATACCTTTATTTCCCAGCATTCTAGAGGAGACCCAGTGGGACTGGGGCAGTGATCACTAATACCTTTATTTCTCAGCATTCTAGAGGAGACCCTGTGGGACTGGGGCAGTCATCACTAATACCTTTATTTCCCAGCATTCTAGAGGAGACCCTGTGGGACTGGGGCAGTCATCACTAATACCTTTATTTCTCAGCATTCTAGAGGAGACCCTGTGGGACTGGGGCAGTCATCACTAATACCTTTATTTCCCAGCATTCTAGAGGAGACCCTGTGGGACTGGGGCAGTCATCACTAATATGTTTATTTCTCAGCATTCTAGAGGAGACGCTGTGGGACTGGGGCAGTGATCACTAATACCTTTATTTCTCAGCATTCTAGAGGAGACCCTGTGGGACTGGGGCAGTGATCACTAATATGTTTATTTCCCAGCATTCTAGAGGAGACCCTGTGGGACTGGGGCAGTCATCACTAATACCTTTATTTCTCAGCATTCTAGAGGAGACCCTGTGGGACTGGGGCAGTGATCACTAATACCTTTATTTCTCAGCATTCTAGAGGAGACCCTGTGGGACTGGGGCAGTGATCACTAATATGTTTATTTCTCAGCATTCTAGAGGAGACGCTGTGGGACTGGGGCAGTGATCACTAATACCTTTATTTCTCAGCATTCTAGAGGAGACCCTGTGGGACTGGGGCAGTGATCACTAATATGTTTATTTCCCAGCATTCTAGAGGAGACCCTGTGGGACTGGGGCAGTCATCACTAATACCTTTATTTCCCAGCATTCTAGAGGAGACCCTGTGGGACTGGGGCAGTCATCACTAATACGTTTATTTCTCAGCATTCTAGAGGAGACCCTGTGGGACTGGGGCAGTCATCACTAATACCTTTATTTCCCAGCATTCTAGAGGAGACCCTGCGGGACTGGGGCAGTCATCACTAATACCTTTATTTCCCAGCATTCTAGAGGAGACCCTGTGGACTGGGGCAGTCATCACTAATACCTTTATTTCCCAGCATTCTAGAGGAGACCCAGTGGGACTGGGGCAGTGATCACTAATACCTTTATTTCTCAGCATTCTAGAGGAGACCCTGTGGGACTGGGGCAGTCATCACTAATACCTTTATTTCCCAGCATTCTAGAGGAGACCCTGCGGGACTGGGGCAGTCATCACTAATACCTTTATTTCCCAGCATTCTAGAGGAGACCCAGTGGGACTGGGGCAGTGATCACTAATACCTTTATTTCCCAGCATTCTAGAGGAGACCCTGTGGGACTGGGGCAGTCATCACTAATACCTTTATTTCCCAGCATTCTAGAGGAGACCCTGTGGGACTGGGGCAGTGATCACTAATACCTTTATTTCTCAGCATTCTAGAGGAGACCCTGTGGGACTGGGGCAGTCATCACTAATACATTTATTTCTCAGCGTTCTAGAGGAGACCCTGTGGGACTGGGGCAGTCATCACTAATACATTTATTTCTCAGCATTCTAGAGGAGACCCTGTGGGACTGGGGCAGTCATCACTAATACATTTATTTCTCAGCGTTCTAGAGGAGACCCTGTGGGACTGGGGCAGTGATCACTAATACGTTTATTTCCCAGCATTCTAGAGGAGACCCTGTGGGACTGGGGCAGTGATCACTAATACATTTATTTCTCAGCATTCTAGAGGAGACCCTGTGGGACTGGGGCAGTCATCACTAATACATTTATTTCTCAGCATTCTAGAGGAGACCCTGTGGGACTGGGGCAGTCATCACTAATACATTTATTTCCCAGCATTCTAGAGGAGACCCTGTGGGACTGGGGCAGTCATCACTAATACATTTATTTCTCAACATTCTAGAGGAGACCCTGTGGGACTGGGGCAGTCATCACTAATACGTTTATTTCTCAGCATTCTAGAGGAGACCCTGTGGGACTGGGGCAGTCATCACTAATACCTTTATTTCTCAGCATTCTAGAGGAGACCCTGTGGGACTGGGGCAGTCATCACTAATACCTTTATTTCTCAGCATTCTAGAGGAGACCCTGTGGGACTGGGGCAGTCATCACTAATACGTTTATTTCCCAGCATTCTAGAGGAGACCCTGTGGGACTGGGGCAGTCATCACTAATACGTTTATTTCCCAGCATTCTAGAGGAGACCCTGTGGGACTGGGGCAGTCATCACTAATACGTTTATTTCCCAGCATTCTAGAGGAGACCCTGTGGGACTGGGGCAGTCATCACTAATACGTTTATTTCCCAGCATTCTAGAGGAGACCCTGTGGGACTGGGGCAGTGATCACTAATACCTTTATTTCTCAGCGTTCTAGAGGAGACCCTGTGGGACTGGGGCAGTCATCACTAATACGTTTATTTCTTAGCATTCTAGAGGAGACCCTGTGGGACTGGGGCAGTCATCACTAATACCTTTATTTCCCAGCATTCTAGAGGAGACCCTGTGGGACTGGGGCAGTCATCACTAATACGTTTATTTCCCAGCATTCTAGAGGAGACCCTGTGGGACTGGGGCAGTGATCACTAATACGTTTATTTCCCAGCATTCTAGAGGAGACCCTGTGGGACTAGGGCAGTGATCACTAATACGTTTATTTCCCAGCATTCTAGAGGAGACCCTGTGGGACTGGGGCAGTCATCACTAATACGTTTATTTCTCAGCGTTCTAGAGGAGACCCTGTGGGACTGGGGCAGTCATCACTAATACGTTTATTTCCCAGCATTCTAGAGGAGACCCTGTGGGACTGGGGCAGTCATCACTAATACGTTTATTTCCCAGCATTCTAGAGGAGACCCTGTGGGACTGGGGCAGTCATCACTAATACGTTTATTTCCCAGCATTCTAGAGGAGACCCTGTGGGACTGGGGCAGTCATCACTAATACGTTTATTTCTCAGCGTTCTAGAGGAGACCCTGTGGGACTGGGGCAGTCATCACTAATACGTTTATTTCCCAGCATTCTAGAGGAGACCCTGTGAGACTGGGGCAGTCATCACTAATACGTTTATTTCCCAGCATTCTAGAGGAGACCCTGTGGGACTGGGGCAGTGATCACTAATACCTTTATTTCCCAGCATTCTAGAGGAGACCCTGTGGGACTGGGGCAGTGATCACTAATACGTTTATTTCTCAGCGTTCTAGAGGAGACCCTGTGGGACTGGGGCAGTCATCACTAATACCTTTATTTCCCAGCATTCTAGAGGAGACCCTGTGGGACTGGGGCAGTGATCACTAATACGTTTATTTCCCAGCATTCTAGAGGAGACCCTGTGGCACTGGGGCAGTGATCACTAATACCTTTATTTCCCAGCATTCTAGAGGAGACCCTGTGGGACTGGGGCAGTCATCACTAATACGTTTATTTCTCAGCGTTCTAGAGGAGACCCTGTGGGACTGGGGCAGTGATCACTAATACGTTTATTTCCCAGCATTCTAGAGGAGACCCTGTGGGACTGTGGCAGTCATCACTAATACGTTTATTTCCCAGCATTCTAGAGGAGACCCTGTGGGACTGGGGCAGTCATCACTAATACGTTTATTTCTCAGCGTTCTAGAGGAGACCCTGTGGGACTGGGGCAGTGATCACTAATACGTTTATTTCCCAGCATTCTAGAGGAGACCCTGTGGGACTGGGGCAGTGATCACTAATACGTTTATTTCCCAGCATTCTAGAGGAGACCCTGTGGGACTGGGGCAGTCATCACTAATACCTTTATTTCCCAGCATTCTAGAGGAGACCCTGTGGGACTGTGGCAGTCATCACTAATACGTTTATTTCCCAGCATTCTAGAGGAGACCCTGTGGGACTGGGGCAGTCATCACTAATACGTTTATTTCTCAGCGTTCTAGAGGAGACCCTGTGGGACTGGGGCAGTGATCACTAATACGTTTATTTCCCAGCATTCTAGAGGAGACCCTGTGGGACTGGGGCAGTGATCACTAATACGTTTATTTCCCAGCATTCTAGAGGAGACCCTGTGGGACTGTGGCAGTCATCACTAATACCTTTATTTCCCAGCATTCTAGAGGAGACCCAGTGGGACTGGGGCAGTGATCACTAATACATTTATTTCCCAGCATTCTAGAGGAGACCCTGTGGGACTGGGGCAGTGATCACTAATACGTTTATTTCCCAGCATTCTAGAGGAGACCCTGTGGGACTGGGGCAGTCATCACTAATACCTTTATTTCTCAGCATTCTAGAGGAGACCCTGTGGGACTGGGGCAGTGATCACTAATATGTTTATTTCTCAGCATTCTAGAGGAGACGCTGTGGGACTGGGGCAGTGATCACTAATTCCCAAGTCGAAGACACCACAGCAGAGAATCTTTTCTGTCCTATTGGTGAAGATTAGATCAATAAGGGTAGATCTCATATAGTTTTTGGGATTTGTCCTGGTGGGTTCAGTAATCAGTTGAGATCAATTTAGGCCACTACTGACCTCTTTAAGGTAAGTAGAATAATTTCACAGCCAATCAATATTGAAATCACCCATAACAATAATTTCAACCTTATTGTGAGAGAGTAATTCTGCTATTGTGTCGATGAAACCAGATTCAGCAGAGGGAGGTCTGTATATTCCTATCACAACAGTAGAGTTACTTGGCCCGAGATCAACCTTCAGTGCAAGGAATTCACAACACTTTTGTATAGAGATGGCTTTAAGAATGGTAACTGTAGAACAAGTTTTTGTATAAATTGCAATTCCACCGCCTCTTGCAGTCCTATCTTCTCTAAATAGATTATAATCATTCAATGCTACTTCAGGGTCACTTACCCCTTTTCGTAACCATGACTCAGACAATAATAAAACATCAGGGTCAGTTTGTGACCTGAGGTGATCCATTTTTTTCACTTTTAAGAAGGCTTCTCATATTTAAATGGATCAACCCAATACCTTTTCTGATTTTAAATGTATGCAGACTTTCCAAAGTAGAAGGAGTAGAAAGAGAGGGAAAATGTACAGGGGTAGTGAGAGAAGGCTGTAGAGAGACTGTGATAAGATTAGAGGCAGTAGCATTATGATTTATATAGCAAGTGTGGTGTCTAGTAATAATCCTGGTGGGAATGGCTAGGGGGGGGCTGTAATGGGACTGTGATTAAACTAGCGGTATGAACAGTGCGATATGAGTAATGTGAAGGATTAGTCGTTATTCTAACAGGGATAGTTGGGCCAGGGTTAGGGTGTATATTTCCGGAGATATTAACAGACAAATCAGAAATCTTTTCTTAGTAGTATTGTATGGGGACTCCTTTCTAGAATTAATCATATAAACACTGTTAGCAAGATCATGTTCAGTAAACCAAAACAGCGTTTCAAAATAGAGAGGTAGAGAAGGTAAAACAATTCTGAGGATTTGAAAGAATCCTCGAGCGAGTGTCTTTGCAACTGCCCTTGTAGGGCAGAGTGCTAGTGACTGAATTAGGCACAACTGGAGGAGAGCGCACTTTCCCTGGAACACTCCCCTGACGATGGTAGGTCGTCCCATAGCGGGAGCGCAATAACTAACGCAAAAGGGAGTTTCATTGTCATTGATGTATAGCTGGCATGTATAGCTAGCAACCGGCTAACTAGAGCTAGCCGTCGAAGTGGGCGATTAGCTGGTAGCTAACCTGTATGGCCGCAGTCCCAGTCACTGTGGCTACTGCACCAGGAAGGTTGAGATATTGAAGTTTGTAGCATCTATGAGAGCTCAGGTAGCAGTTATTAGTAATCCACAAATATCCAATTAATCCACGAGGTTCGAGTAAATTTGTTTATTCCAACACGATTCAGGAGGTTATACTCCAAAAACGAAAGGCAGCCTAAACAGTGGAAAATCCACGGCAGTTATTTACAGTACGATACGCAGCCTCGACAACAACAAACTAGCTTTATTAGCTACTAGCTGATCCTATGTGCTACTTGACTCCTGTAACCCAGTAACACAAACCAGATCTTTACCCACGTACGCCGCGGAGTTGGAACACCGTAGTTACCAGCAATTATGTGGGAGTGGAAACGACACTCCGTCCACACAAAGAGCCGGCGGGACTGGCAGGCAGAGAGAGACTTACCCACCGGAACGAGGGCGGCGAAACACCACAGAGAAGGCTGGCTAGTGGTGAGGTAAATTGATCAGGTTGTCCTAGTTGGGCCTGAGTTGTACAGTGTGTCTTTGATTCCTCTCCGCTTGCTTGCTCGGTTCCCTGTAGGAGGATTCTCACAGATGTATGCAGCTCTGTGCCCTTAATTTTCAGAAGACGATCAGGTAAATTCCAACAGCCAACAGCGAGTTTGAACTCACGCAGTCTGTAAAAAAAACAAAAAAGCAGTGAAATAAATTCAGCGAAATAAAATTTTTAAAACTAATCTTAGAACAAACTTGGTGTGGCTGGGAGCCAGCAGAGCAGAGCAGCGTGTCCTTGTCTCACTTCCTGTTCTGTCTATGCGATTGACTATGAGAGTGAGGGTTTTATGTGAGAGGGTGAGGGTTATCTGTGAGAGGGCGAGTGTTATAGGTGAGAGGGTGAATCTGCTCATTAAAAAGTCACTTCCTGCTTGACTTCAGCTGAAACTTCTGCATGTTAGTGTTGAAAACATCCCGCTGTGCCGTCTCTAAAGGACATGAGAGCCCCAGAAAATCTGTCAGAACAGAATTAACACTCTTCTTCCTCATTAAGCACTTTCTGCCATATCACAGACATGTGTCAGACCATCTGAAAGCCAAGAGGCACACACAGCCTGCGGCACACACACACACACACATACACATTGTTTATATTATGGGACAGAAACATCACCATTTTACATTTCTGCCTTTATGAAACAAGAATATTTTATATTTTTGATAAATATGATATTTTTCTCATTTTTGGAAAATCAATATATCGGCATTCCTGATCCAACTTCATGAGTGACAAAGGAAGGCTGTTCTGATGATGTTTTGAGCATTTAACTACACATACCAATGATGTTGTTATCACCAACATATTTATGAAATCAGAAACTGCTCAAATTATTATAGAATAGAATAGAATAGAATAACTTTTATTTCCCGCGAGGGAACTTCAGTTGTAGCCCCAGCAACAACAAAAAAGACACAGACAGTGGGGCAGACCCACAACACACAAACAAACATATCAAACAAAGACATACAACAGAATCATTACATCCATCAAGTGAATTAAAGTGCAATACAGCCATGATTAAAAATAGCCCCGCTGTCCTGAGATGTCCAGTGTCACCAAGCAGTCCAACACACAAACTCCGCCTCCACGACTCTCCTCCATACACGCAACGCCGCGGTCTCTGTACACCACCGAAACAGAGCACAGAACTGCGTCAATCCTCCCAGTCGTCTCCCCTGCATTATGTTCTCCTTCCCTGGTTGCTTTTTGAAGATTGCTTGCACTCCTGGATCAGTCCCGACATCTTCAACTCTGGTGAAGAACAATGGCAACTTTGTTGCTGCTGTTTGCAGATCCAACGGACATTCCCGAGCATATGTTGCGAATGCGTCTCCATGGTGACGACCACAAACAAAATTATATTGACTAGAAGATTCGTCAATATTATCAAAACGAGCAGCAGGAGTGTCCTGAAAAATCTCCAGCCCGCTTTCCCGTCTCACTACAGACACACAGCACATTTAAAAAAGACAAAAGCCAGACATAACAAAACACATTCAAATTAACAAACACGAACACAAGAGACAGCTGGACTAAATGTTGCCATTACAGCGCCACGTGATGTATCAATACGTGTCATTTGAATTGAGAAATATATTGAATAATATACAAAAATATATAGAAATATATACCAATTATTGTTGCTTTGTTCTTGTTGGGATGTATCTGATATTTACCAGTAAAATTTTTAATTCAGAAAATCAATCAATATACTAATACTGACATGTATTGAAAGTGTTTCAATATCATATGAAAGTATTTGGAGTGACTCCACGTATTCAAAAACATTCAATGTATTACAATATTCTTTTGAATATGGTAATATATATTTTTGCTGCGTAAGGATCTAAACATAATTGCTTTTTTGCTCCGGTCAATAAGTAAGTATCATTAATGAGGATTGCAGCAAGGAATCTATGGGGAGCATCAATATGAAGCGCTTATCTGCCGACAGCCCACAATCAGCGCTGAAGGAGAGAAATATCACATCAACTTGCAGGGTCAAAGGTCATACAAGCCCACACAAGGGAGCCACCAGAACATCAACAGAGGCAGTGGCACCATCTTTTTCCTTTTAACTTTTTCAGTCACAGCTACCTTGTGAGGAAAGGTTTTATTAGCTCTGGCAGTCACGTGTGACTGTCTTTCTCAGCGCTCATACTAAAGTTTACGGGCCTACTTTGCATAAAAAAACACTTTACGCAAATAAAGCCGGTTTTGTGAAGATCTGTAATGTATTCATTTTATGTGGTGCTTGTAATTAATCAACCAGCCTAGTGTTTTCAAGTGTTAAAACTCTGGGAGCGCCTTCACTTGGCCGCTTACCAAGCACTAATGAAGCACTTGGAATATGTGTTGACACATTTCTGCTCAGCTTGTGAAGAGCCTGTCAACCATTAGTGGGAGAATTACAGGGGCAAACACCAAAATCTGCCTGTAAAATCACTTCACAAGGCTCTAAGAATGTCCCACATGACTTGAGATAGATCTGCACACACACACACACACACACACACACACAGTTTGATTCATTTTGAAGTGTTGTATTGTGCACACACGCAGTTGAGTTCAACATTTTCCAACATGAACTCGCCAGTCTGTGCTAAAAAAAAAAAAACTCAAGACGTGCATTTATTTTGTAACTAAAGTTTAGTTCACTGCTCAGTGTTCATTTAACTCTAACATGAGATAAAATCAGTTCATCTGAACATTTTTCCCTGTATCTCCAACCTTAATATAAGTAATTTTAGGTGTCCATTAAATATGAATATGAACATTATGCTTTCAAGTGTCTGATTACGGTCAGAGCCTTCTGACCAACATGTTTCTCAGCAAGATACAGCAGCCTGTGGTCAGTCCAGCAGCGGCCTGTGATCAGTCCAGCAGCGGCCTGTGGTCAGTCCAGCAGCAGCCTGTGGTCAGTCCAACAGCGGCCTGTGGTCAGTCCAGCAGCAGCCTGTGGTCAGTCCAACAGCGGCCTGCCGTGGGCATATTGGCTGTCCAATAGTGAACATAGAAGGTGAGAATCAGCCGTAGAAAGAATGAACATTATTTGGGAGTAGTCCTGCTAAATGCTGGCGGCCCCACAGCAGCACTGATAGGCTGATCGTTATCTGCTGCTCTGTTCCATTTCTGCGTGTCTTCTTTCCCCAGGGGGGTCTAGGCTAACTTTGACTGCATTCATTCTCGGTATAAATTTAGCCAGCTCTCTGTTATCAGCCTGGGATTGTGTGTGGGTCCTCAAAACAAAGATATCCACTATCACAAAGTCCTAAAGCAAATGCCCCTGAGAAACTGACGGGCTTAATACTCATCCTTCGGCTCCTGTAATCTCAGCCTATCCGGAGCTTTCTCTTGGAATGTAAAATGTCAGGTGTGTTCACTGTAATACCACCAGTTACGTCACAGTTTGATCCCAGCTGCCAAAGCAAGCTTACGTCTGCCCGGGTGGTGATGGGAAAGTGATAGCTTTCATAAACCCCAAAAATGAGCCACGTGCACCCCCCCCCACTCCCCACTATTCACCACTAACCACCACACTGATCCCCACTATTCACCACACTGATCCTCACTAATCACCACTATTCACCACACCGATCCCCACTATTCACCACACTGATCCCAACTAATCACCACTATTCACCACACTGATCCCCACTATTCACCATACTGATCCTCACTATTCACCATACTGATCCCCACTTTTCAACACACTAATCACCACGATTCACCACACTGATCTCCACTATTCACCACACTGATCCCCACTAATCACCACACTGATCTCCACTAATCACCACACTGATCTGCACTATTCACCACACTAATCCCCACTACTCACCACACTGCTCCCCTCTAATCACCACACTGATCCCCACTAATCACAACACTGATCCACACTATTCACCACACTAATCCCCACTACTCACCACACTGCTCCCCTCTAATCACCACACTGATCCCCACTAATCACAACACTGATCCACACTATTCACCACACTAATCCCCACTACTCACCACACTGATCCCCACTGTTCACCACACTGCTCCCCTCTAATCACCACACTGATCCCCACTAATCACAACACTGATCCACACTATTCACCACACTAATCCCCACTAATCACAACACTGATCCACACTATTCACCACACTGCTCCCCTCTGTTCACCACACTGCTCCCCTCTAATCACCACACTGATCCACACTAATCACAACACTGATCCCCACTACAATTGAACAGGATGTGACTTGGGGTTTTGGGGTTCATGAAGCCGCTTTGCTAAACACTGGCGGATGAGCAGCTGTGGTGACGGCGGGCCGCTTGTGGGCCGTTAGTGGGCCGCTGTGCACTTGCTGGCTCATAGAAAAGCTGCTGTTTGTCTCCAATCAGAGTCTGAGAGAAACACAGTGATTATCTCCCCCCTCTCCGCAGTTTTTTGTGTACCCCCCCCCCCCCCCCCTTCCCTCCTCCCCAGCACAGTGGATATACGGAGCTCCGTAACTCAAAGCTCTGTGATCAGTTCTGTCTCCACCTCCTCTTTCCAAAAACAATTCCATTTAGATTTTGTCAAGATACACTTGACACATTACGTGAATTGTTTCAGAAAAAACTCGGATAAGGTTTTTTTTTTTCTTCTCCAATACTTCCCTCCCCTCCACCCACACCCACATCTCCTACCCACCCCCACCCCAAGCATTTGCTCCTCATTTTCAAAAAGGGAAAGTGAGAGAGATATAATCTGAATCACACTAAAAGCAAATTGTGAATTTGACCATCACTTGCCCATTAATGAGGGTCTCTCCCACTGTTGATGCTTGTCAGGGCCGTTATATCTGCAGGTGTGATAATTGCCTAATCTAAAAGGCTAGCACATTGCTAATTAAATTGCTGAAACATAGCCTAGCCACAAATGAAAATGTAACACTAAGGAATTAAGGCGAGACTGCCTAGGTGAATAGGCAAAATAATTATTTTAATAGACATCACTATGAAACTTTCCCAGTTTGTTATGTACATAACAACTAAGAAAAAATGTATTGCAAGTTTTCTGAGATTTTATGTTTATATATGCAAAAGGGGCGTTACCTAATTAAATATGCGCTAATTTGCATATTTCGCCAGGCACTGAATCAGAATATTGGATGATGCCCAGATTCAAAATTTTTGTTTCATTATGTTGACACATAAGACAATGAACTTTGATCAACAGGGATTGTGGCTATGTCCTTTTATCATCCCATACATCAGGAAATACTGTCTACAGTCATAAAAAATACATTTTCGCCATGTTTTTTGGTATAAAATGTACTATAAATCAGGCTATGAATGATATATCAACAAACCCCATTGAACAAAGAAGCAGGGTATAGATAGGAAGAAATGTGGAAAGTATGGTGTGTGTAGGTGCTAGGGAAATGGATATTTCATCTCTTGGCGTGTAAGAAAAACGCATAAAAACTCATTTTTGGGAAAACGCCCTCAAAGTTTTGTATTGTAAAATACCATACATTTTTATTTTAAACCGCTATTTACAAACACAATACCTAATCAAACCATTAGTAATAGACATCTCAAACACATAACTGATAACTGAATAGAACTCAGAACTGAACAGAACCACACACAGGCTACATACACAGTGTAGTAACAATAATCTAAACACACATAAAATCAGTCTCCCAACCATCCTAGCCTATTCAGCCATGCCTGCTCCATATGTTTTCCCTTCATCCATTTCCTGCTGATGCCTACTGAGTTTTTTTGCGGTACTCAGACTCTTGCGCCTACGTTTCACAGCAGCGCTCGTGATGGCCTCTGCTTTTGAGACTCTGAGCAGATCTACCTCCCTCATAGCATCCAGTGTAATAACTGTGCTCTGGAGCCACAACTTCTCCATTACACTTTGCATGGCACAGCTACCTTCATTAAAGGTAGCAATGGCCATACCTGCTGCGGCCTCGATCCTGCTTTTGCCCACAAAAACAGTCTTTTGACACCGCGCCCATATGACAGAATTTAGGCACTCATTCGCGTTTTGTGTGCCTCCGTGCTGCATCCGCTGCAGTAGGCTGTCACTCGTCATGCGGTGGTAAACCGGGAGAAGATTCTGCCCTACCTCCTTGGTCAGAAAGTTATTACTGTGCTGGCTGTGGCTATCTGGTTCGTCCCCATTCTCCTCTGCTTTCTTATACCAGCACCACAACGGACTGCACCTGTTGTGCATGGGGTTTTCGTCACTCGACATAGAGTGGAGGAGACCCGCCCACATCGCTGCCTTCATGCCATCAACTGATCCCTGATTACTGAGAATGGCCCCCCTGTAATAATTCTGAAGTGTTTTGCACTTCTTGGCCGTGAGCTTCCCCACCCCCTTCCCTCCCAACTTCCCCTGTGAACTAAGCTTCCTCAGTGCAGTCCCCATTCTTTTGTGGGCGTGATTTATGCATTCAAGTTTCTCTACAGTAATCCCTGGGTAGGGGTTCAGGGCAACCACCTCCCGAAATGCTGCACTATCCCCATCACTCAGCATCTGTGTATAGCGCACCTGGTGGCGGTTCACAGACCTGCCCCACATCCTTTTAGCGGACTCCTGCTCCATAGCTTTACTGGAGCCTTGAAAGTTTTTTGCACAGTCTGTGTGCGCCTCTCTCCAGCTTTCAAACTCCTGCTCTGTCATCTTTTTCTCCCTGACAGCACTTGCTTTCAGCATACAGGCGTGGCAGTAAGAGGACAATACCTCATAGTCTATGACCAGTCCAGTCATGAGGTCGATACACACCCCTATGCCATAGTGAGAGGTAAAGCCTCTCTTCTGCCACGTGCCGTCAAACGACACACTGATGTCGATGACTGCATCCGGATCCTCCCGCAGCAGCTCCGCCACATCCGGATCAACATCAGCGTAGGCCTGCCTGACCATCTCTCTTGTCCTGTGCAGTGACTCCAGACCTCTCTCTATTTCTACCGCTGAAATGAAATGCAAAACAAATCACTAACTTCATCTGATCAAGTTTTATTGATGGTAATGGTAATTGCATTTGTATTGCAATTGGCATAACACTGCCAGCTAGTTGTGATGTCTGTTCATACACAAGATAAGATAGGATGGAGAGACAGGAGAGAGAGAGAGAAGGCTAGGTTATGCCTACATTGTTTACCTGTCACTGTCTTGTTATGCCTGTGATAGGTGGTCATGGAAATCCCAGGTATCCCCAACACTTTGCTGATCTTTTGGAGAGCAGCATAGCCCAATCCCAGCTCGTGTGCTAGCAGCACCATGCGCATGTTAATATCAAATGCGACGTCCTGTCTGGTTTCGTCCTGTAGGCGGGGAGACGTGAAAACGCTGTTGCGGTAGCTACACCGACTGCACCCTAACATTAGTCTGGAAGAGTACCCTTGGTGTTGTGGGTCGATGTCGACTTTCAGTCCTGTCTCTGCGCAATTCGGACAGAGCAGACCAGCGATCAGTTCATTAATTTGCCCCAGATGAACTAAAAGCCATTCCTGTGTGGCGAGGTCATTTTCCGCAGCAGCTCCGCCGCTATCTCCCGCTTTCCCAAGCCCGAGCTTACGCTTTGATGCGCTCTCTGGAGTCATTTCAACTTCAGTTTGATTTTCCCCAGTATCTGATGCGCTCTCTGGAGGCATATGAACTCTCCTTTTATTTCTGGCATCTTGCAACTGTGATCGTTTCCCTTTACTCGCTTCTCGCTGTTTCGTGACCGGCATTTTGACGTGGAAAATAAAGGTCCCGATACGTCCGGGTCACGTGATGCATATAAACCAATCACGTTCTCGGATATCAACACCAGCCAATAGGATGGCGTACTTTGCGCAAGTGTTCCCTTTCTATTTTAGTTATTGATTGCTGATACAAATGATGTTGTCATATTTGGTTGTGATAACATTGAGCTCCACAACAACAGCTTTCCAACGATACCAAGGTTGATATAGTGCAGACAACAGCCGCATCGGTGCATGTAGTGTAAGAATGCTAACTTTTGGTGAATTTATGAGGAATTTACGGACACAATCAGACAAAATGAAGTAAAATAAACAACTAATTGTGTGTTTTCGATATTTTATTGCCACTAGTTTGAAATAAGACATGTTAAGGAAGCAAAATATAAAAAAATCTCAAAATCGACCAAAAAAAAAGAAATGACGTTTTCACCTAGGCAGTCTCGCCTTAAAGCAGTTAAAGCCCTTCTTCCACAAAGAACCTGCTGACAGAGTGAAAGTATATAGACTCCACACCTGGGATTCTCATAGTGGCAAAAAGTCTTGCTCTTTGTTTTTGATGTTTAACTTGCTGCAAAATGAGTGTACTTGTGGTTTAGATTGTAACGGTTATCTATGAATGTGAGGTCATTAGATGTAATGTGTGGCTTAGATTGTAACGGTTATCTATGAATGTGAGGTGATTAGATGTGATGTGTGGTTTAGATTGTAATGGTTATCTATGAATGTGAGGTGATTAGATGTGATGTGAGGTTTAGATTGTAAAGTTTATCTATGAATGTGAGGTGATTAGATGTGATTAGATGTCTTCGATAACAAGCATTACAGCAGACCACTGGATAAGAAAGAGGGCTTATGTTATGGTAGAGTCACTGGATAAGAAAGAGGGCTTATGTTATGGTAGAGTCACTGGATAAGAAAGAGGGCTTATGTTATGGTAGAGTCACTGGATAAGAAAGAGGGCTTATGTTATGGTAGAGTCACTGGATAAGAAGGATGGCTTATGTTATGGTAGAGTCACTGGATAAGAAGGAGGGGTTATGTTATGGCAGAGTCACTGGATAAGAAGGAGGGCTTATGTTATGGTAGAGTCACTGGATAAGAAGGAGGGCTTATGTTATGGTAGAGTCACTGGATAAGAAGGAGGGCTTATGTTATGGTAGAGTCACTGGATAAAAAAAGAGGGCTTATGTTATGGTAGAGTCACTGGATAAGAAGGAGGGCTTATGTTATGGTAGAGTCACTGGATAAGAAGGAGGGCTTATGTTATGGTAGAGTCACATTTAAACTGTCAGTGAAATAAATGCACAAGGGGCAGCGAGGTTCTTCAAGGTCCTGTTGGCCTCCAAGACTGCTTCCTCCCACAGCCAGGAAGGCCTACAGGACCTTGGACAGCAGCTGTGCCTGCTCCCTCCCACAGCCAGGGAGGCCTACAGGACCTTGGACAGCAGCTGTGCCTGCTCCCTCCCACAGCCAGGGAGGCCTACAGGACCTTGGACAGCAGCTGTGCCTGTTCCCTCCCACAGCCAGGGAGGCCTACAGGACCTTGGACAGCAGCTGTGCCTGTTCCCTCCCACAGCCAGGGAGGCCTACAGGACCTTGGACAGCAGCTGTGCCTGTTCCCTCCCACAGCCAGGGAGGCCTACAGGACCTTGGACAGCAGCTGTGCCTGTTCCCTCCCACAGCCAGGAAGGCCTGCCTGATCTTAGACAGCTTCAACTAACTGCACAAAGTAAAGCCCAGAACAGCTCTTTTTACTTCAGCTCATGTTCCAGATTTGGGAGGGTTCTGGGTTTTACTGAGCTGAGTTAGCCGGCTAACCACCTCTATCTGAGTGGGTAATTAAGCATGTTATTAAAGAACCAAAATGGAGGATTGCAGAGCGTTGACATCAGTGTCATCAGAAACTCTTCCAGTCGAGATGAGATGAGAAATGCTGAAACAATTGTTACTTTTAATGAACTGAAGACATTTCTCTTTGATTCTGCTTTTCTTTTTTACATAATCTGTGAACTGAATCCACAGTTATTTGCTCTCATAATTATTGTTTTTAGTTCAGCGCCCAGGGACTCTTTGGTGTAATGAGCATTTTATATAGCGCATTTGGCTCAACACGCTTCACATGAGACCCCACCAAAAGCCCCCACAACTACGAGCCTTAGAGAGACTCTCTGTGGGGCATGTAGGGGCTTTAGAGATACTCTCTGTGGGGCATGTAGGGGCTTTAGAGAGACTCTCTGTGGGGCATGTAGGAGCCTTAGAGAGACTCTCTGTGGGGCATGTAGGGGCATTAGAGAGACTCTCTGTGGGGCATGTAGGAGCCTTAGAGAGACTCTCTGTGGGGCATGTAGGAGCCTTAGAGAGACTCTCTGTGGGGCATGTAGGGGTCTTAGAGAGACTCTCCGTGGGGCATGTAGAAGCCTTAGAGACTCTCTGTGGGGCATGTAGAGGCCTTAGAGATACTCTGTGGGGCATGTAGAGGCCTTAGAGAGACTCTGTGGGGCATGTAGGGGCCTTAGAGAGACTCTCTGTGGGGCATGTAGGGGCATTAGAGAGACTCTCTGTGGGGCATGTAGGAGCCTTAGAGAGACTCTCTGTGGGGCATGTAGGAGCCTTAGAGAGACTCTCTGTGGGGCATGTAGGGGCATTAGAGAGACTCTCTGTGGGGCATGTAGGAGCCTTAGAGAGACTCTCTGTGGGGCATGTAGGAGCCTTAGAGAGACTCTCTGTGGGGCATGTAGGAGCATTAGAGAGACTCTCTGTGGGGCATGTAGGAGCCTTAGAGAGACTCTGTGGGGCATGTAGGGGCATTAGAGAGACTCTGTGGGGCATGTAAGGGCATTAGAGAGACTCTCTGTGGGGCATGTAGGAGCATTAGAGAAACTCTCTGTGGGGCATGTAGGGGCATTAGAGAGACTCTCTGTGGGGGCATGTAGGAGCCTTAGAGAGACTCTGTGGGGCATGTAGGAGCCTTAGAGAGACTCTCTGTGGGGCATGTAGGGGCCTTAGAGAGACTCTGTGGGGCATGTAAGGGCATTAGAGAGACTCTCTGTGGGGCATGTAGGGGCATTAGAGAGACTCTCTGTGGGGCATGTAGGGGCCTTAGACAGACTCTGTGGGGCATGTAGGGGCCTTAGAGAGACTCTGTGGGGCATGTTGGGGCATTAGAGAGACTCTCTGTGGGGCATGTAGGGGCATTAGAGAGACTCTCTGTGGGGCATGTAGGAGCCTTAGAGAGACTCTCTGTGTGGCATGTAGGGGCCTTACAAAGAC
Source organism: Ilyophis sp. 1 JC-2022 (assembly GCA_022702515.1). NCBI lineage: Eukaryota > Metazoa > Chordata > Actinopteri > Anguilliformes > Synaphobranchidae > Ilyophis > Ilyophis sp. 1 JC-2022. The sequence goes on from CM040406.1 coordinate 56,534,910, forward strand.
TCTGTGGGGCATGTAGGGGCCTTAGAGAGACTCTGTGGGGCATGTCGGGGCATTAGAGAGACTCTCTGTGGGGCATGTAGGGGCATTAGAGAGACTCTCTGTGGGGCATGTAGGAGCCTTAGAGAGACTCTCTGTGGGGCATGTAGGGGCCTTAGAGAGACTCTCTGTGGGGGCATGTAGGGGTCTTAGAGAGACTCTCTGTGGGGCATGTAGAGGCCTTAGAGAGACTCTCTGTGGGGCATGTAGGGGCATTAGAGAGACTCTCTGTGGGGCATGTAGGAGCCTTAGAGAGACTCTCTGTGGGGCATGTAGGGGCATTAGAGAGACTCCCTGTGGGGCATGTAGGGGCATTAGAGAGACTCTCTGTGGGGCATGTAGAAGCCTTAGAGAGACTCTGTGGGGCATGTAGGGGCCTTAGAGAGACTCTGTGGGGCATGTAGGAGCCTTAGAGAGACTCTCTGTGGGGCATGTAGGGGCCTTAGAGAGACTCTCTGTGGGGCATGTAGGAGCCTTAGAGAGACTCTCTGTGGGGCATGTAGGGGCATTAGAGAGACTGGACTCAGATGGGTGATGAAAATGATGGAAATGCCATCTGTAGCTGTAGTCAGCAGAAAACACCCTTCTTTCACCATTCTGTGAATCAAGGTTTTGCCGTCAATGTGAAACGCCAAGACGTACGTGGAGAAACAGCGGCTCTGTCTCTTCTGCACGACCTCTGGGATCTGAACGCAGATGGAGATAAGTCTCATGGGCACATCCACATCCACAAGAAGAGGGAAGAACCAATCACACGCCAACATCAAACTGGGGGACAGGACAGCACATCTTCTAAAGCTCCTTGGAGGCCTGGATTGACTGATTCTTCCTCTACTACTGCGTATCTATGGAGAGAGGTTTTGAAAAGCAGGACGTAACATGACATAGCCAGCTGTTACATTACATTACATTACAGTCATTTAGCAGACGCTTTTATCCAAAGCGTCTGCTAAACCCTTCCTGGTAGAGTGACTCTGAGCCCTGAACCCTTCCTGGCACAGTGACTCTGAACCCTGACTCCTTTCTGGTACAGTGACTCTGAACCCCGAACTCTTCCTGGCAGTGACTCTGAGCCCTGAACCCTTCCTGGCACAGTGACTCTGAACCCTGAACCCTTCCTGGCAGAGAGCCGTGATGGTGTACTGTAGTGCCAGCCTGGCATATAAGCCTTCCTCCATAAAGTCATTCATCATCCGGCTGGCGAAGAGCCCGCCACTCTTAAGAAAAGGGGGTGAAAAGACACGAGGGCCTTGTGAAAGCGATGCTGAAGGTCACCCCTCCAGCCTGCCAGTGTGTCATACATCTTAAAAATAAATGTGTTCACCCCAGCACATTCATCCACAAAATAAATAAATACATACAAACGTTCTCTCTCACAAGCAAACAAGAACACATGGACAAGAACACATGGTCGCTGCCAAAGTAAGTCAAGGGAAAAAAATGTCAAGGTAAGATTTGTCATGAGTTACACAAGCAGATGCACACTGCAGAACCCTCCCCCCTCACACACACATACACACACACACACACGCACACACACACACACACTCGCACACACTCACACACACACGCACACACACACACACACTCGCACACACTCACACACACACGCACACACACACACACACTCGCACACACTCACACACACTCGCACACTGATGTCTGAACACCATAGAGACTGTTAGTCGCTATGGTGTTACTGTTAGTCTCTTATATACTGTTAGTCTCTATGGTGTTCAGACATCAGTGTGCGAGTGTGTGTGTGTGTGTGTGTGTGTGTGAGTGTGTGCGAGTGTGTGTGTGTGTGTGTGCGTGTGTGTGTGTGTGTGTATGTGTGTGTGTGGGGGGTTCTGCAGTGTGCATCTGCTTGTGTAACTCATGACAAATCTTACCTTGACATTTTTTTCCCTTGACTTACTTTGGCAGCGACCATGTGTTCTTGTCCATGTGTTCTTGTTTGCTTGTGAGAGAGAACGTTTGTATGTATTTATTTATTTTGTGGATGAATGTGCTGGGGTGAACACATTTATTTTTAAGATGTATGACACACTGGCAGGCTGGAGGGGTGACCTTCAGCATCGCTTTCACAAGGCCCTCGTGTCTTTTCACCCCCTTTTCTTAAGAGTGGCAGGCTTTTCGCCAGCCGGATGATGAATGACTTTATGGAGGAAGGCTTATATGCCAGGCTGGCACTACAGTACACCATCACGGCTCTCTGCCAGGAAGAGTTCAGGGTTCAGTCACTGTGCCAGGAAGAGTTCAGGGTTCAGAGTCACTGCCAGGAAGAGTTCAGGGTTCAGAGTCACTGTGCCAGGAAGGGTTCAGGGCTCAGAGTCACTGCCAGGAAGAGTTCGGGGTTCAGAGTCACTGTGCCAGAAAGGAGTCAGGGTTCAGAGTCACTGTGCCAGGAAGGGTTCAGGGCTCAGAGTCACTCTACCAGGAAGGGTTCAGGGTTCAGAGCTGTGAATGACCTTTCCATCCAACCATCTGTACCCTTTACATATCCCCAAATCAACTAAACCTCCACATACCCCTCCACCCAACCATCTACCCCATGTACCTGTCATTATAAACCCCCTCCCCACTGCCTGCGCCCCCTCCTATGCCCCCGCTCCACCCCCCCCCCCCCCCACACACACACACACACATTCTTCCTCCAGAATCGCAGGGCTAGTTTTGTTCTACTCACATAATCAATGGGACTAAAGCCCTGCAAATAGAAACTATTCCACTGACAGCCCATCTGTGTCCCGTGCAACTGCCCCCAAATTAACCCCCCTGAAACCCCGGGCAGGGGGCCAGCCACCAGGTGACAGGTGTTAATTAGAATGGCCCTCGCCCTCACCTGATGAAGCTCCAGGTACGCCTCGGCATGCTAATGCCACAGTGATCAAACCGCCAGCTCCTCCCCCTCAATACGCCCCGGCATGCTAATGCCACAGTGATCAAACCGCCAGCTCCTCCCCCTCAACCTCACAGGCAGACGCGCTGATCCTCACCTCTTATTCTCACCTTCTTAAATGAATAAAAAAGGTGCTAAGTAACTTACAGTAAGTTACTATTTCTTTCCAATATTGACACTGATGATAAATAACTAGCATTTGTTCAACAATGTTTTTCCTAAAAGTTAAGTTTAATGTAATTTTCTCTATTGACACTAAAGTAAATATATTTCTTAGACCTGTTTCTCCCATCCTGTGGTACAGGAGAACCCACTGATACAATAACTTTACCTGTCATATGATCTCTGCTTCACCTTTACCTGCACACCTGAGTCATGTGATCTCTCCTTCACCTATACCTGCACACCTGAGTCATGTGATCTCTCTTTCACCTATACCTGCACACCTGAGTCATGTGATCTCTCCTTCACCTATACCTGCACACCTGAGTCATGTGATCTCTCTTTCACCTATACCTGCACACCTGAGTCATGTGATTTATCCTTCACCTATACCTGCACACCTGAGTCATGTGATCTCTGATTTACCTGCACATCTGAGTCATGTGATCTCTGATTTACCTGCACACTTGAATCATGTGATTTTTCCTGAGCCCTTGCCGATGAGCCACTGACTGTTTTAAAGCATTTCAGTTTTTTCAGCTCCTGATTTATTTAGCTTTGTTAAAAATATGAATATTGAACCAAACAACTGGCTAATAAACTCTGACTTTATTTAAGAGTGAAAACTGAGTGCCCGACGTTCAACATAATTTTGATCAAATGGAAAGATGTTTAACTTCAGGGACCCGACATTCAAAGGTCCATCACTCTCTCTCTGTCTTTTGACACCTTTCCGGGTAAAAATTGTGTACAATAGTTGAGACTTTCTCTTTGTGCTGTTAGCTGAGTTAATTAATCCATCCATTTTGTTTTTCTTAATTACAATGTTCAAAACCAACCCCGTGGGTGAGCGTTCATTAGCATAACAAACATACCCTCAGTAGAGCCAACCAGAGACTCTTTGAACCCAACAAGCTGTCAACTACGCTAACTAGGGCATGAAGATGAGGAGAGGCATTACACTTCAAAAGGTTCATATTTTAAAAAAATATGAACTATAGTCTGTTATCTTCCCACAAACCTGTGCACAGACTCAGAGTTAATGGCACAGACTCAGAGTTAATGGCACAGACTCAGAGTTAATGGCACAGACTCAGAGTTAATGGCACAGACTCAGAGTTAATGGCACAGACTCAGAGTTAATGGCACAGACTCAGAGTTAATGGCACAGACTCAGAGTTAATGGCACAGACTCAGAGTTAATGGCACAGACTCAGTAATGTTGGTTTTGTGTAACGGCTGTTTGGACTCCACTGATTCTGTGAGAGGGTTTGTCGCTGTTTATACCACTTTTACAACCTTACTCTGTTTTTCTGTCTACAGTGAACATACAGAAAATACCGGTGGAATAGAAACACTGATATAAACTGTAAAATAGTGTCTCTGAACCTGACTCTAACCCTCACAGTGTTGGGCCGCAGAGACGCCAGGACACAGAGACGCCATGACACAGAGACGCCATGACACAGAGACGCCATGACACAGAGACGCCATGACACAGAGACGCCAGGACACAGAGACGCCATGACACAGAGACGCCAGGACACAGAGACGCCATGACACAGAGACGCCATGACACAGAGACGCCAGGACACAGAGACGCCATGACACAGAGACGCCATGACACAGAGACGCCATGACACAGAGACGCCAGGACACAGAGACGCCATGACACAGAGACGCCAGGACACAGAGACGCCATGACACAGAGACGCCATGACACAGAGACGCCAGGACACAGAGACGCCATGACACAGAGACGCCATGACACAGAGTCTACAAGTCTACAGAGTCTAGTCCAGAACCCGTCATCATAAAAGCAGTGACAAAAACTATTGCACTGGAGTGTTCTAACACCAAAAGGTTCTGGTGGTTCTGTAATGGTGTTCTAACACTGGTTTTGTAATGGTTTTCTAACACTGAAAGGTTCTGGTGGTTCTGTAATGGTGTTCTAACACTGAAAGGTTCTGGTGGTTCTGTAATGGTGTTCTAACACCAAAAGGTTCTGGTGGTTCTGTAATGGTGTAACACTGGTTTTGTAATGGTGTTTTAACACTGAAGGGTTCTGGTGGTTTTGTAATGGTGTTCTAACACTGAAGGGTTCTGGTGGTTCTGTAATGGTGTTGTAACACTGGTTTTGTAATGGTGTTCTAACACTGAAAGGTTCTGGTGGTTTTGTAATGGTGTTCTAACACTGAAGGGTTCTGGTGGTTCTGTAATGGTGTTGTAACACTGGTTTTGTAATGGTGTTTTGACACTGAAGGGACAGTATTTATTCATGGATTTCTAATGAATTTATCTGTATTTACCGCATACGACATGCAGAACTCCCTTTCAAATGAGTCGCTTTACAGGTCACTCATTTCACAGTGGCTAATAAAACACCACCGAGCACGTTAGCATAGAGTTTCTCAACCTAATGCAGCTCTGGATATGCTTTGTGTGGGACTTAGGTGAGGTAGAGACATACTCAGGTGAGGTAGATGACTCAGGTGAGGTAGAAAGGCACAGGTGAGGTAGATGAAGCTGTATGGGGAAAGCGTATACAGGTCATGCAGAGAAGATTGTGCATGAGGCTCATTTGTTAAATCCCATTCGCAATCACACTCAAAATGCCCTCCAGTCTTTAAATAAAGAGGCTTCTAATAACAAAGAGAGAAAGAGGGGGAGGGAGTGACAGAGGGAGAGAGGAGAAGAGAGAGTGAGGGGAGGGAGAGACAGAGGGAGAGAGGAGAAGAGAGAGTGAGGGAGGGAGAGAAGGAGAGAGAAATAAATAAATAAAAACACCATTTTCTGTTTCACAGCATGCTCTCTCTGTTAGGACCGCTTTGCTCACGCCTCCCACAGAACAGACCAATCACACACCACCACTAAGAGCTGAAGCTCATTACAGACCAATCACACACCACCACTAAGAGCTGAAGCTCATTACAGACCAATCACACACCACCACTAAGAGCTGAAGCTCATTACAGACCAATCACACACCACCAATAAGAGCTGAAGCTCATTACAGACCAATCACACACCACCACTAAGAGCTGAAGATCATTACAGACCAATCACACACCACCACTAAGAGCTGAAGCTCATTACAGACCAATCACACACCACCAATAAGAGCTGAAGCTCATTACAGACCAATCACACACCACCACTAAGAGCTGAAGCTCATTGCTGCACATTTAATTCATCTTTCCGTTGCCAGTCAGGTCCATGCGAACGTGGCAGAAAGCAGAAAATCGTCTTTGTGCCCTGTGCACATATTTTCATGTTTTTTCTCTGGCTCACTGCATGTGACACATTTGTTTAACACAAAGGCGCCCGGCGGTACAGCCTCCACTGGAAGCGTCTCCTTTGGCTGATTTTTTGGGATACATTTTGCTTGTTTGTTTCATTGTCTGTTTCCCCATCTCTCTCTCAAAGCGGAAAGCCTGATTTTAATTGGAGGTCATTCCCCATTGCTGTGGTGGGATGGAGTGGGGCGGAGTGTGGCATAGTGGGGGGGGTGAGCATCTCCCCAAACACTGGGGGGAGATACTCTGCCCCCTATACCCACCAGCCTTCATTCCATTTTAATAAAATATTATAAGCTAAAGTGTAGAATGATCTTTTGGCTTTCCACTGATTAAGATAAATATGCACCTGGTGACTGAGACAAAATCATTTCCTTCATTAACAGGACCTCTTAATTAGAGAGGAGGAAACACAACCTATCAGTCACTCTAAAGGAAGAGAAGCAGGTGTGTGTCAGAGCTTAACAGGACCCTATAGAAGCAGGTGTGTGTCAGAGCTGAACAGGACCATATAGATACAGGTGTGTGTCAGAGCTGAACAGGACCATATAGATGCAGGTGTGTGTCAGAGCTGAACCAGACCCTATAGATGCAGGTGTGTGTCAGAGCTGAACAGGACCCTATAGATGCAGGTGTGTGTCAGAGCTGAACAGGACCCTATAGATGCAGGTGTAAATGGGGTTCCTCTTCCCACAGCTCCCCCTGCAGTGTGCAGCTGGGACTACAGAGAAGGGTTTATCTCACACATATGGGAGTGAGCCGCTGGGACAGACTGTTGTATGCAGGGAAGGGCGTGTTTTCATTGGCTATATGGCCACTGTCATCTCTCTCCGCAGGACGCTAGAGCATCCGTTATATCGCCACTGTCATCTCTCTCCGCGGGACGTCACAGAGCAGATTCCTCAAACCTGTGAGTGCGAGTGTTTGCCATCTTTGTATCTTTTTTCTTTTTTCGGTTGTTACTAGAACAAATTCCTATTATATCTTTATTTAAATGGTTCTGGTTCTCCTCCTGAGCGTGCTCTGTGTGAGAGGCAGATATTTCTACAGGATAAATGAACAAACATAGCACTTCCTCTTTCACAACTTTCCTGATGTCGGTGAGTCAGCGCTCTGTCTGCTGAGGCAGTAAAGCGCTCATGTGAACTTAATGCAGGGCTGGCTGTGCCACACATTTCGCCATATTCAAATATTAAAATATGTTTCAGAAAAAAATTACAAACAAACTTCCAAACAAACGACTGCTGCAACCTTCACTGCTCCAGGGATTGGCTCTAAAAATGGCTTTCACTGTGGGGGGGTCCCCAGAACTGAGTCTTTTAGGGCGTCTACATCTGGAGAAATGAATCTCTGTTCAGCTTGGTCAGGGGGGGTGGTCAATGGGCCGAGCCAATCAGAGTGAATCTGTGCACACCCCCTGTACAGCGTAACCCAGTAAAAGGTAAAGCGGACCCCGGTGAGTGCGTAGGGGCAGGATCTGGCACTGTGTGCTTAACGGCCCAATCAGTGAGGTGAAGTTTAACATGCAGAGAGCCTTTCAGACGCGAATAAAAGCAGCTCGCCAAGCCAATCAAATCAGCACCATTGACCTTTGACCCCCCGTGCTCATCACTCTTAAATCCTGGCTTCATCATCTTCATCATCTTCATAATTTTCATTTTTACCTTCACTTCATTCCCACGCTCTGAGCAAGAAGCACAAATCACTGCTGCTCGGCAACGGCTTACCGCGTGCGGCGGAAATGCGCTCAGATTTGATGGCGGTGCACATTTCATATGGGGGGGTGTGATAAATGTTGCCACCCCCCCTCTGTGACATCATAGGTTGGAGTGCTGACAGCATTCAGAGCGGCTGGTGGACCCCTCTGGGTTCTGAACCACAGTCACACGTCCCGCGCGTCCCCTCTGGGTTCTGAACCACAGTCACATGTCCCGCGCGTCCCCTCTGGGTTCTGAACCACAGTCACACGCCCCGCGCGTCCCCTCTGGGTTCTGAACCACAGTCACATGTCCCGTGCGTCCCCTCTGGGTTCTGAACCACAGTCACAAGCCCCGCGTGTCCCCTCTGGGTTCTGAACCACAGTCACACACCCCGCGCATCCCCTCTGGGTTCTGAACCACAGTCACATGTCCCGCGCGTCCCCTCTGGGTTCTGAACCACAGTCACATGTCCCGCGCGTCCCCTCTGGGTTCTGAACCACAGTCACACGCCCCGCGCGTCCCCTCTGGGTTCTGAACCACAGTCACATGTCCCGTGCGTCCCCTCTGGGTTCTGAACCAGTCACAAGCCCCGCGTGTCCCCTCTGGGTTCTGAACCACAGTCACACGCCCCGCGCGTCCCCTCTGGGTTCTGAACCAGTCACAAGCCCCGCGTGTCCCCTCTGGGTTCTGAACCACAGTCACATGTCCCGCGCGTCCCCTCTGGGTTCTGAACCACAGTCACACGCCCCGCGCGTCCCCTCTGGGTTCTGAACCACAGTCACACGCCCCGCGCGTCCCCTCTGGGTTCTGAACCACAGTCACACGTCCCGCGCGTCCCCTCTGGGTTCTGAACCACAGTCACACGCCCCGCGCGTCCCCTCTGGGTTCTGAACCAGTCACAAGCCCCGCGTGTCCCCTCTGGGTTCTGAACCACAGTCACATGTCCCGCGCGTCCCCTCTGGGTTCTGAACCAGTCACAAGCCCCGCGTGTCCCCTCTGGGTTCTGAACCACAGTCACAAGCCCCGCGCGTCCCCTCTGGGTTCTGAACCACAGTCACACGCCCCGCGCGTCCCCTCTGGGTTCTGAACCACAGTCACACGCCCCGCGCGTCCCCTCTGGGTTCTGAACCACAGTCACACGTCCCGCGCGTCCCCTCTGGGTTCTGAACCACAGTCACACGCCCCGCGCGTCCCCTCTGGGTTCTGAACCACAGTCACATGTCCCGTGCGCCCCCTCTGGGTTCTGAACCACAGTCACACGCCCCGCGCGTCCCCTCTGGGTTCTGAACCACAGTCACATGTCCCGCGCGCCCCCTCTGGGTTCTGAACCACAGTCACACGCCCCGCGCGTCGTAAAGATAATCATAATAAAACAAAGCATTTTATTTCAGAGACATCAGTGCCTTTTGTGCTGAGTCGAGGTTTTACAGCGAGCTGATGTGTGAAACACAATCACTGTGGAGATGAGCGTGCAGCGGGGGGGTGGGGGTGAGACGCGGGGGGGTCGGGTGAGGGGGGGTAATTAAACTGCGTGGGATTTTTCTTTGACAGCGAATCAGCCGCTAATTTACAGTCCAATTACTCCACGGTTCTGTAATTTAGTGATACAGTGTTACAACTCTGGAGTTACTGATGCTGCAAATGCTCTCCTCCTCCTCTCCTCTCTTTATAACAACCTGCTCCTCCTCTCCTCTCCTCACAGAGGCCTGCACCTCCTCTCTTTATAACAACCTGCTCCTCCTCTCCATACAGAGGCCTGCTCCTCCTCTCCTCTCCACACAGAGGCCTGCACCTCCTCTCTTTATAACAACCTGCTCCTCCTCTCCATACAGAGGCCTGCTCCTCCTCTCCTCTCCACACAGAGGCCTGCACCTCCTCTCTTTATAACAACCTGCTCCTCCTCTCCTCTCCTCACAGAGGCCTGCACCTCCTCTCTTTATAACAACCAGCTCCTCCTCTCCATACAGAGGCCTGCTCCTACTCTTCTCTCCTCACAGAGGCCTGCACCTCCTCTCTTTATAACGACCAGCTCCTCCTCTCCATACAGAGGCCTGCTCCTACTCTTCTCTCCTCATAGAGGACTGCACCTCCTCTCTTTATAACGACCAGCTCCTCTTCTCCATACAGAGGCCTGCTCCTCCTCTCCTCTCCTCACAGAGGCCTGCTCCTCCTTTCTTTGGGCTTTGGGGGAGGGGTGTATTTTATTCATGAACATATATCAAATATATCAAATATTTCAATGACAATCATCCAGATTTAGATGTTTTTTATGAGCTGCCAGGGAACAGAGTTTTTATGAGTGAGGTGCATCTTGGCCACGTGTGCTGCCCGGTGCGACGCCCCGTTTGGGTTTCATAATGCTGAATGCTGACGTTTCTGATATTTAAGACAGGCTGAGAGGGTTTAACTTCAAACCGCATCCCGCTAAGAGATGAGATAAAGACCGCCGTTCGATGGGAGCTGCCACGGTCCGGCTAATAAAATATGACAAATGGGCTGTATCTCCATTGATATCCTCAGTGGGGAGTTATAAGTATGGAGGTTATAATATTGAATAAGCGTGAAATCTGGTTATGGGTTTATGTGGTTGGTCGGGGTCACAAAACAGCATATCCCAACCTTTGAGTAGCCATGACAACGCAGTGGAGCATGTGTAAGGGCATTTTGAGAATCTGAGTCGATAACTCTGCTTATTAATAATGCTGAAGTGGTTTTTATTGATATCCTGAAATCACAAATCTGCACAACTTTTTGTTGCCGTGCATATCTTCAGATAATATTTATTTAAGGCACAAAATGAAAATAATGTCATCGCTATATTTCGACTAAGAAAACAAAACAACGTTTTCACCACACAGACAATTATTGTGAACATGAAGAACATATCCTTCAGCCATTATGAGAGTGTCTGAGAACGTGATTCTATAAACACGTCTTTTACTTTAACATGGAAACATAATTAAAATGAGCTTTTGTTCTTCATTAACAGTTTTGTGAATTAACTAGTGACTGCTGAACCCATCAAATTGTGTGCAAGAAACAAACCAAGAGTAGATCATTCTGAGAACAGGTAATTCAGCCCATCTAGAACATAAGAACACATCATGAGGAGAACAGGCCATTCAGCCCATCTAGAACATAAGAATACATAATGAGGAGAACAGGCCATTCAGCCCATCTAGAACATAAGAATACATAATGAGGAGAACAGGCCATTCAGCCCACCTAGAACATAAGAATACATAATGAGGAGAACAGCCCATTCAGCCCACCTAGAACATAAGAATACATAATGAGGAGAACAGGCCATTCAGCCCATCTAGAACATAAGAATACATAATGAGGAGAACAGGCCATTCAGCCCATCTAGAACATAAGAATACATAATGAGGAGAACAGGCCATTCAGCCCATCTAGAACATAAGAATACATAATGAGGAGAACAGGCCATTCAGCCCATCTAGAACATAAGAATACATAATGAGGAGAACAGGCCATTCAGCCCACCTAGAACATAAGAATACATAATGAGGAGAACAGCCCATTCAGCCCACCTAGAACATAAGAATACATAATGAGGAGAACAGGCCATTCAGCCCATCTAGAACATAAGAATACATAATGAGGAGAACAGGCCATTCAGCCCATCTAGAACATAAGAATACATAATGAGGAGAACAGGCCATTCAGCCCACCTAGAACATAAGAATACATAATGAGGAGAACAGCCCATTCAGCCCACCTAGAACATAAGAATACATAATGAGGAGAACAGGCCATTCAGCCCATCTAGAACATAAGAATACATAATGAGGAGAACAGGCCATTCAGCCCACCTAGAACATAAGAATACATAATGAGGAGAACAGCCCATTCAGCCCACCTAGAACATAAGAATACATAATGAGGAGAACAGGCCATTCAGCCCATCTAGAACATAAGAATACATAATGAGGAGAACAGGCCATTCAGCCCATCTAGAACATAAGAATACATAATGAGGAGAACAGGCCATTCAGCCCACCTAGAACATAAGAATACATAATGAGGAGAACAGCCCATTCAGCCCACCTAGAACATAAGAATACATAATGAGGAGAACAGGCCATTCAGCCCATCTAGAACATAAGAATACATAATGAGGAGAACAGGCCATTCAGCCCATCTAGAACATAAGAATACATAATGAGGAGAACAGGCCATTCAGCCCACCTAGAACATAAGAATACATAATGAGGAGAACAGCCCATTCAGCCCACCTAGAACATAAGAATACATAATGAGGAGAACAGGCCATTCAGCCCATCTAGAACATAAGAATACATAATGAGGAGAACAGGCCATTCAGCCCATCTAGAACATAAGAATACATAATGAGGAGAACAGGCCATTCAGCCCACCTAGAACATAAGAATACATAATGAGGAGAACAGCCCATTCAGCCCACCTAGAACATAAGAATACATAATGAGGAGAACAGGCCATTCAGCCCATCTAGAACATAAGAATACATAATGAGGAGAACAGGCCATTCAGCCCATCTAGAACATAAGAATACATAATGAGGAGAACAGGCCATTCAGTCTATTTAGGCTCATCATTGAAATGATTAATGAACTTGTCATTAAAAGCATATATTTAAAATATAATGTCACAATAATATTGTGCTTGTGTTGTTTCATTAAAAATGGTTGTCATTTTAACAGGGAATTTGTGCACATTCTCTATACTGGACTGAATCTCTGTTCCCACACTGGTGACTAATATCAGTAGTTTTTTTTCATCCATGTTGCACGACAGTCTGACAGACTGCCTTTCGCAACCAATTTATAAATTGATATATTTAAGCTTTTTTTGCATGAAACACTTCCCCAGGGTATGGCCACACTTTTGAAATGTGAAAGCATTTATCAGAATCCCCAGGTTTTTAAATGTCATCTATTCATTTAATTTAATTTTGGTGAGAAAAGTGTATAGACTATATTTGGAGGGTTTGGGGAGGAGTCTCTGTGGTGGCAGTGACTCTGTGGACCCTGGCGGTCAGTGACACTGTAGCTCTGACCAGACCTCAGGTAAATGACCAAGTCCTCCGCATTCCAGATGATGACCGCAGCTCTTAACCACCAGCTCATGGCTAACTGTAATTACCGTATCTCGTTAACCATGAGCGTGCAGTCTGGCCCCGCCTACCAATTAAATATTTAATGGCCACAGCTACGCCCCCGAGAACATACCAGCGCTCCACTCCGCTTCAGTGGGATTACAACAGCATACGAGCGCCTACAGGAGACTGGTGTGGGTGTGGGTGTGGGTTAGGGTTAGGGTTAGTCACATGGCCCTGGGCTTCATTACCGGGCCCTCTGGGACTGGTGTGGGTTCACGGCGAGACGACGTTCAGGATGTATCTATAACATGTGAAGACAAAGCCTTACTGTATAACCCCACTCTAAAAACCCCGCTCGGTATATTACAGAGACGGAAGAGGCCGCATACTACCACAGAAAAACAACCCCACTCTAAAAACCCCGCTCGGTATATTACAGAGACGGAAGAGGCCGCATACTACCACAGAAAAACAACCCCACTCTAAAAACCCCGCTCGGTATATTACAGAGACGGAAGAGGCCGCATACTACCACAGAAAAACAACCCCACTCTAAAAACCCCGCTCGGTATATTACAGAGACGGAAGAGGCCGCATACGACCACAGAAAAACAACCCCACTCTAAAAACCCCGCTCGGTATATTACAGAGACGGAAGAGGCCGCATACTACCACAGAAAAACAACCCCACTCTAAAAACCCCGCTCTGTATATTACAGAGACGGAAGAGGCCGCATACGACCACAGAAAAAGGCCGATTGCTCCGATAGAGTCCTGTTCCTAATTACACCACGTGATTGGACGCTCGTGCCAGCAAATACACCTGGTACAAATCATTTTTCGACAGCGCAAATGGAACATTTAAAAGAAAAATGTCTCGGGGCTGGTGGTCTGGGGTGGGGGTGGTTATGGATCTGTAAATTGATAGAGACGAGTGAGGGAAAGGATAGTTACAGGACAGGAGACAGCTTGCGAGGTGATTATTGCGATCTTGGCTGTATGATTTAGGATTCTCTCGGCGTATAATGTAATGTGGGGAGTTCATTGCTGAAAAGATATATGATCATAACCAATTTACACTTTAACTCTCAATGGTTTTCATTATGCGTCCTCCAGGAGAATATATTCCAGTACAATATCACTACTGGAGCTTTATGGACATTAATTATGTGCACGGACTGTACGTGACTGTGTTCGGTTACTGAGCACAGTGGTGTGTGTGTGTGTTCGTGCATGCGTGTGTGTATGTGTGTGTGTGTGAGAGAGAGTGTGAAAGACAAACACATGCATATATACATGAACACACACATACACACTCACTCTCACACAAACACACACACACATATACACTCATGCATACACACTCACACACACACACACACACACACACACACACACTCTCTCTCTCTCTCTCTCTCTCTCTCTCTCTCTTTCTCACACACACACACGAAGATAAAGTATAAAAATGTTCATTTCTTTCAGCAGATTAGCTGTGTGACTCCAGCAGTCACCAGTGGCTTTACTGCTCTCCCAGGATTCAGTGCATTAAAAACACCCACAGAAGAGCAAAACAAAGCAAAACAAATAATCAGCCAGTAAAACCACAATAGTACCTTCATTTATGTTTCCTCCAATGGTGAGGAGCAAAAAAGCCCTGAGTGTGTGTGTGTGTGTGTGTGTGTGTGTGTGTGTGTGTGTGTGTGTGTGTGTGTGTGTGTGTGTGCGTGTGTGTATGTGTGTGTGTGTGTGTGTGTGTGTGTGTGTGTGTGTGTGTGTGTGTGTGTATGTGTGTGTGTGTGTGTGCGTGCGTGCGTGTGTGTGTGTGTGTATGTGTGTGTGTGTGTGTGTGTGTGTATGTGCGTGCGCGTGTGTGTGTGTGTGTGTGTGTATGGGGGGGGTTAAGAAAAAAGACAGGTGAGGTTAGACAGGTGTGTAAAGAGAAGCAACAGATGAGGTTATACAGGTGTGTAAAGAGAGACAGGTGAGGTTAGACAGGTGTGTAAAGAGAAGAAACAGATGAGGTTATACAGGTGTGTAAACAGGTGTGTACAGAATGTAATGAATGTAAAAGGTTAGACAGGTGTGTAAGAAGAAGACACAAGTGAGGTTAGGCAGGTGTGTAAGAAGAAGACACAAGTGAGGTTAGGCAGGTGTGTAAGAAGAAGACACAAGTGAGGTTAGGCAGGTGTGTAAGAATGAGATGCAGGTGAAGTTAGGCAGGTGTGTAAGAAGGAGACGCAGGTGAGGTTAGGCAGGTGTGTAAGGAGGAGATGCAGGTGAGGTTAGGCAGGTGTGTAAAGAGGAGATGCAGGTGAGGTTAGGCAGGTGTGTAAGGAGGAGATGCAGGTGAGGTTAGGCAGGTGTGTAAGGAGGAGACGCAGGTGAAGTTAGGCAGGTGTGTAAGGAGGAGATGCAGGTGAAGTTAGGCAGGTGTGTAAGGAGGAGACGCAGGTGAGGTTAGGCAGGTGTGTAAGGAGGAGACGCAGGTGAGGTTAGGCAGGTGTGTAAGGAGGAGACGCAGGTGAGGTTAGGTAGGTGTGTAAGGAGGAGACGCAGGTGAGGTTAGGCAGGTGTGTAAGGAGGAGACGCAGGTGAGGTTAGGCAGGTGTGTAAGAAGAAGACACAAGTGAGGTTAGGCAGGTGTGTAAAGAGGAGATGCAGGTGAGGTTAGGCAGGTGTGTAAGGAGGAGACGCAGGTGAGGTTAGGCAGGTGTGTAAGGAGGAGACGCAGGTGAGGTTAGGCAGGTGTGTAAGAAGAAGACACAAGTGAGGTTAGGCAGGTGTGTAAGGAGGAGACGCAGGTGAGGTTAGGCAGGTGTGTAAAGAGGAGACGCAGGTGAGGTTAGGCAGGTGTGTAAGGAGGAGATGCAGGTGAGGTTAGGCAGGTGTGTAAGGAGGAGATGCAGGTGAAGTTAGGCAGGTGTGTAAGGAGGAGATGCAGGTGAGGTTAGGCAGGTGTGTAAGGAGGAGATGCAGGTGAAGTTAGGCAGGTGTGTAAGGAGGAGACGCAGGTGAAGTTAGGCAGGTGTGTAAGGAGGAGACGCAGGTGAAGTTAGGCAGGTGTGTAAGAAGGAGATGCAGGTGAAGTTAGGCAGGTGTGTAAGGAGGAGATGCAGGTGAGGTTAGGCAGGTGTGTAAGGAGGAGACGCAGGTGAGGTTCGACAGGTTCTTGGTTTAAGCCAGGCAGGGAGCATGAGCACAAGCAGTATTCCAGCAGGCAGACGTCAGGCCCTTAGGGACGGAAACAGAATAGTTTCTCTGCTGCCCCCTTGTGGCCCCTGAAGGCACTACATCTCTGGCTCTTGTTTCCAGTCTGGCGACAGATCAAGATCTTTGCCCTGCCAGCCCGTCAGAACCCTGTTCATCCACCCGGCGCTTTGAGGGGTGCCCCAAACCTGCCTTTAACTCTGAGCCAGGCCCTGGAGCATGGCCATCCAGATTGTCTTATTATTATTTTACATTTTTCCACATTTAGTTTTTCCAAAAACAACGCATGCATACATTAAACATTTGTTGTGATGAATGTACATATAGACCAGAGACTGCGGATCTAAAGAACAATACAGGATATAAAAAGGAAATAAAATGATAAATATCAATGAACATGAAAAGAGAATACCACAAAAAATAAATGTGCTCTTTAAAATCTCATTGTCTGCATGGCTTAGCCATGGGAAAATCTTATTCCATTTAACTTCAGAACGCATCTACCTGCAGGACCAGTAATACTAGAGGATTAAAGCTGCTTATAAAAAAGTCCTGTTTTCTGTGAGAATTTCAGGGCACTACTTTGCAAATATTTATTAATTTCTTTGCAGGTGTTTGGAGAAGGTGATCTTCAGAGCTGCTCTACAGAGATTACCTCTCCCGCCCACTTACAAAAAAACCTGCAACTGCGTTTGTTTGAAGTGTCACTCTTAACAGGTACAGTAACCCTCGCTCGATTCAGCACTACATTATACTGAAAGCGATTGACACGACGAGGATTAAGCGTGTCAGCCGTTTATAACGCGCTCTTCAAAAAGCCCGTCCTGCCCGATTCGTGCAGCTATGAAAGGCGATGATATGTACTCACGAAATGTCTGCATCACCGTTCCTTTGACAACACTGCCCCCTAGTGTCTCATCTGATAATGCAGCACCTTTAAAGGAATGTGCGACTGGGAGGAAAAAAGCTAAATGCAACCCGTTTAAAAATGAGCTGAAGGCTCGCGCAGCACCTGTGATTAGATTTGGTTGTGAAATTGAAATTAAATATAAAAAACATATATTTTTCTTGTTTTTCTTTAATGTTATTTTTTCACTTTCGATTGACACAATGCTTACATTTTCATGGCATCGCTATGGCTCAGTAGAAATGCTTTTTACTGTCGTAATAAAGAGGGGCACACGGGGCCTGCAGTGCAGTTCATTCATTTGTTTATAATTGTTAACTGTTGGTTAGTTCCCTCCAAAATTATTCAAGCCCCTGAAAAAGCTGGGATTCTCCCACCAGGAAGCTCAAATTGTCCTCAAATGGATCTTTGAACAAGACAATGAACCCAAGTATACCTCACAATCAACACAAAAAACTGCTAACTTATTAATAACGTATTCATGGCCTCCAGACTAGAACCCGATCAAAAGACTGTGGTGAGAATTTAAGAGAGCAGTCCATAACCACAGACTGAAGGATTTTGAATGATTTTATATTGAGGAATGGTCACATATTTCTCTATTATATACCCATCAATCTGATAAAAAAAAACAATAGATGATGCCGGTGTCATTCTTGCAAAGTTAGAATGCACAAAGGAGTGAGTCAACGTGGCACATTTATTTGCAAAAATAATAAGAGTATAATTTGACCAAAAAAATGTCTCTAAAGAAATTGCATTCGTGTAAAATAATGTCATTTTCCCATCTTTGAGCAAATGATATAGCCTATTGTCTGTGATGTCATTTTATACTCATCTTTATTAAGGCTATGAATGTGTACCCTATAGATTATGTATCTTATATTAACCCTCAATTTCGTCAGGGCAACAAATGAGAACTATGTTAGAAAAAGGAAAAATAGATTTATATTCAGACACAGACAGAAGTAGGCAGAGCTAAGCGTATTATTAACCTTGTTAGTTTAATTCTTAAACACCACAGTGCAGTAACAGTTTTTTTTTTACACAGTTCATCATATTTTTATCTGAACTGGTCTGCTCCCACAGTGTGACCCCTGTGCCATCATAACCCCAAATCCACTCACACCAGGGCTGCGCCCCAATATTCTTCACTCCCCACCTCCTTTCCTCCACTCCCCCACTACCACTGCTCTCCTACCCGGAAGTATGCAAAACTGCCTGAACGTTTTGAGTACAAGTATTTACATGTACAGTATACAATGTACCTGACATTGCAGTTTGCGTCGAGACATTAATTAAGATGTAACCATTAATACGTAATTAAGATGTAATCAGCAACATTAGATTAAAACACAAAGATCTGTTTACGGGGCACGGAGTAGAGGAGGTGGTAGTGGAGGAAAGGAGGGTGCATTTTTCGATTATTGGGACGCACCCCATCACTGGAAATCAGCTCACGTCCTCCTCTTTCTGTGACCTCATATTCCTGCGACCCGTGAGGTCAGCTCTGCACGACACTGGAAACCTCTCTGCAAAAGCTCAGCTGCCTTATAAAGCCTTTTCCTTTGCGCTATAGGTAAATACACCATGAAAGTGCAGTGTTATTACCATAGTTACACACATAGTAACAATGACAGCTGGAGACATGCAGTCAAAATAAAAGCGTGTCTTCTGGTGGTTCATACATTGTCTCATCTCTTTATAAGGATTAGTGTAAGCTAATAAGGCCTGGTAAATTGGTGTACCGCACAGGCCATGTTCATGTTTATTTCAGTTAGCTAAGTTATTCTGCACTCTACCGATTCACTCTATTAACTGAGCTAATATTTGCATAATGTAAGTAGGCTACCAGGCTAACAAAAACATTATATTTTTTATCCATCTAACTAGCCAATTAGTTTGTACAGCATTAGCTAGTAGCAACAAAAAAGCTATTAAACCCTGGTCATTACACTGAGTGTGCATTGTGGGCAAAGCAAGTGATCATTTTGACCGATGTGGTATGCACCTCCACAGTGACAGTGCCACTTTCATGGTGTAGTCCAGCCAATGTGTCGCTTAAGTGTGACATCAGAGAGGGTTCACTGGGTCTTTGCTTCAAATTACAGTCAACATGTCGCTTAACCCTTGAAGATCACAAAAATGTGATTAGAATGTTCTTAACTAAACATTCTAATGCTGATGTAACAATCACTACTGGTAAACTTTAAAAAAGAACTCTTCAAAGGGTTAATAAATGTGATGTCACAAAAGAATCACTGGGCCTGTGTCCTGTATTCCAGTCAGCATGACACATTAGAATGATGTCACAGAGGTTTCACTGGGCCAGTCAGCATGTCACATGAGAATGATGTCACAGAGGCTTCACAGGGATGATGTAGAATCCTCACTCCCCCCACACAATAAAACACAACCTGCTGTACCCGTATAACAGCTGAAAGCAAGCACTTATTTTAGATACACAGTATACACAAAAAAAGTGACATCAATTCTGAGGAAAACACAGAACCCGTACAGAAAGAACAATACTCTTTGAGTACAGAACACATATGATTCTGTCATCATCAGAATGTTTTACTTAAATCAGTTTATCTGTGAATTATACTCATGTGTAATACTAATTTGACATACAGGCATATCATTTTAGTTTTAGTAAAAATACAAAAACCACTGCAGCTAGCAAAACTGTTTAAAAGACATGAATTACCGCTTTGATTTTCTTGTTCTAAATTGATATCTGGGTATGAAATAATCAAAATAGTGTTACTGCATAAGGTCCATGGAGATTTGGATTGCGGGTAATAGCATATGTAAACGTTAACATGAACTTGACCACTAGAGGAAGCTCCATAACAATATGGCATAATCTACACATGACTCCTCCATAGACTTCCATTAAAACCGCACGTTTCTAACAAGTTTAGTGATAACATTATAAACGCTCTGTCAGAGACTTTGAGAACATGCTTGTGTTTGTGACAATATGATAATGGTAATAGGGATGTTTGATACGACAGTGATGAGTCCGCATACTAGTCTCTGATTGGTCAACTGTACCACATGACTAATTATGCACGAGTGGATTTGGCAGCTTGCATCCCTGCAGGAGAACAGGTGAGAATCTGTCCATCTAGCTGCTTATATATTACAATTACATTCCAATTATGAACATTTGCTAAAATAACAATAATTCAAAGCAATAGTCTTTGATAGTTGACCATAATATAATGTGACTGACCAATCAGAGACACTTGTGTGGACTAATTATTGTTCATATAAAACATTCAGATTACCCTCATTGTATTGTTGTAAAAAAAACCCAAAGAGTAAATTCTTCCCATAATCTCTGACAGCTTCACTCTTGTATTACCATGTGACTCTCACCATTTTTTGTAGATCAGTTTCTCAGGCTGTGACTGAATATGATCCCTTCACCCCTTTGAGGGCACGTATTTGAGTCAACTTCATCAAAATGTTTTTGAGTGGGTGACTTTTTCTCACAAACGGGGGCGCTTAAAATCCCTGGATGAACCCCTTATTTCTGGGGTTTTGTTGAGGGGATCCAGGATCACACTAATCTGACAATTTCAGGAAGTAAACCGGAAGTAAAAACTACAACTCGTAGTACAACACAGAGCGTATATGCATGTCTATGGTACAAGAGCAGGACATATTACGAATGACTCCTCACTAGTTTGGAAAGAGTTTTGCAGGATTTATTTTGCACACTGCTTGCAAAGTGAGGGGACAGGGCACACAGTACCGCGTGGACAGGGGGCAGGGAACAGGGATCATATTCGGTCACAGCCTCAGTTACAGTGTATGAGCAGGAGTCATGACACCACAGGGGCACCCTGTTCTATCACCCTCAGGAGCCCCTCGGGAAGTAGGCTGAACCAAAAGCTGCTGGTTAATATGTCAATGACCATGGTTCCTGTTCATAGAGAGTGTAATGGGAGCCACAATGGCTGCTGTTTCCTTTTTTGACACATGTTCTGGGAGCACTGGGCACCAAGGCAGGAGAACGCAGCTAACTTCTTCTCTCAACGACATCACCTACCCATGACATCATCTGCTTGTGACATAATCTCTCACAACAGTGTCACCAAAATCTGTTTTATTCACCTGAGCACCTGCCGGAATGAGTTCTGTTATGATGACCTCACTCACGCCCTCACCCCTGCCCACGCCCACATCTCCACAGGCCTCTGTCGAGCGCTGAGCTGCTACAAAATGTCCACCAGTGGCAACAACAAATAAAATACAAACAAAGGCATTGGCATGATGGAATGAGGAAAGACAAAGCTGAACTTTGAGCCCTTTGGTACACCGTCACCACGACAACAGAGACATCATATAAATCAAGAGCACATCGTTTTTCAGTCATTAAGCTGAGCTCCCCCCCCCCACCATCACCACACCCCCCACCCCGCATAGTCTGCCAGTTTCCCAGGGATACCACAAGGAGGCGTTGCAACCTGTTTCTCATAAAACCACACCGTTCAGTTCTTTTTTGTCGCCGTGGGTCACTAGCTGTTCTAACGTTCACACGGAGCAGTTGGGTCACATCCACCGGTTAGAGTTCACAAGCGATAGCTGTTCTAACGTTCACATGGAGCAGTAGGGTCACATCCACCGGTTAGAGTTCACAAGCGATAGCTGCTCTAACGTTCACACAGTGCAGTAGGGTCACATCCACCGGTTAGAGTTCACAAGCGATAGCTGTTCTAACGTTCACACAGAGCAGTAGGGTCGCATCCACCGGTTAGAGTTCACAAGCGATAGCTGTTCTAACGTTCACACAGAGAAGTAGGGTCGCATCCACCGGTTAGAGTTCACAAGCGATAGCTGTTCTAACGTTCACACAGAGCAGTAGGGTCGCATCCACCGGTTAGAGTTCACAAGCGATAGCTGTTCTAACGTTCACACAGTGCAGTAGGGTCACATCCACCGGTTAGAGTTCACAAGCGATAGCTGTTCTAACGTTCACACAGAGCAGTAGGGTCACATCCACCGGTTAGAGTTCACAAGCGATAGCTGTTCTAACGTTCACACAGAGCAGTAGGGTCACATCCACCGGTTAGAGTTCACAAGCGATAGCTGTTCTAACGTTCACACAGAGCAGTAGGGTCGCATCCACCGGTTAGAGTTCACAAGCGATAGCTGTTCTAACGTTCACACAGTGCAGTAGGGTCACATCCACCGGTTAGAGTTCACAAGCGATAGCTGTTCTAACGTTCACACAGTGCAGTAGGGTCACATCCACCGGTTAGAGTTCACATGACATAAGTACATTTGGGCAGGACCGTGGCCTGCTCTGCATGCGCTCCATGTATTAAGGCTAAAGTCTAGAGCGGCGTGCGATCAGCAGGTTCTGGGCTCAAATCCCCACACCAAGGACATCACAGGGATCTGTTTACCAATCACTTTACTTTTAATGACGACGTGACAAGTTGCCACGCTGTGACTAGGGCCTTTGGTCTGAGGGACTGGTTAACTGAGCCAATGGACCATAGGCTGGTCTTACTGACCAATGACCGCAGCTCAATAAGATGCGGGTTGGTCATGAAGACCATACATTTTTGGTCAAGACTGAAAACAGAACCATGCCTTGAAGAGTCTTAATATCCATGTAGGTGGGCGTTCTTTGTGCAGAACCAAGCAGTTTTCCTGTTATTACACATTTGAGTATCTCTCTGGAACCCTGCGTTACTACATGTTCACACGCACAGAATGACTCTGGAACGCTGTTTAGTATATTTTAACACGTTGAGTGATACGTATTGTAAGTGCTTTGATTTTGAGGCCGAGCTGTGTGAAAAAATGGAGCGGCAGGGACGGAATGATCCTAAAGCTCCCGTTACGTCTCACCAACCTGCCACATGTCCACCTAACACATTCAAACATGGAAAATTACAAGAGCAAAAACAGGCACTGCTCCCGGGTGGGGCTACTTTCAGGAATCTCCTTATTAGTGCCTTTTTCGCCATCTAGTGGTAAAATGGAGGAACTGTTGTTTCTTTGGAGGGAGGAAACCCAGTCACAAACAAGAACCTGCCTGGAGTGGAAGTATGTATTTTACTGGGTAAAGACACAGTTTTTAGCTTAGATTTGAGTGTTTCTTCTTCAGTAGTGTATACGGCTGCTCCAGAGCCCTGCCAGGGAGAATCCGTTTCAGCCACAGAATGAGCCATTCACAAACACAGCGGCTCTGAGGAGTACGTCTGTGTTTTCAGCAGCCTGGACAGACAATGACGGCTTTATTTTTAGCAGACCCATAAATAAGAAGACTTGGAAACACCATGGTGGCTGTTTGCTGTTTACGCTTTTTTTGCTGTTTGGAAATGTGTTTTTTTTGCTTAACTTGCATGACTGGCTTGTGAAGTTGTTCCTTTCAAAACACACAAATACACACACACACATGCACATACACAAACATGCACACACACACACACCAGACCTGGGTGAAACATGAATTTCAGCCACTTTGGATTCCAGTAAAATTTAAAAACAATCCTGCAAACTGCCGATAATTTTCAACACAAACCTGCTCAATCATGTGACAAACACATTTGTCATGAAGGTTAGCGAAAAGATATTTATTTTTTAATTGTCAGTAATCTGTTGGAGGTTTTCCTCATGTCTGAAGGATTAAGGTCTTTCAAATAATGTGTTTGAACCAGGTCTGACAGACATGCATAACTCTCACCTTACCAGTGTGTGACACACACACACACACACACGCGCATGCTCCCACACAAAAACACATAACACACACACATGCATGCTCACAAACACACACACAAACACACACACACACAGACACAGACACGCATGCTCACACACAGAAACACACACACACATTACTCCTCTTTGTCCTGGAGCAGCGCCCGCACACGTTTGCGCACGTAGAACGCAGTCAGCGCGCTGCAGCAGGCCGTGAAGACGAACAACGCCACCGAGTCGTGCGCCAGGTCGCCGTGGAGACGCTCGTACAGGGCGCGGCGCGAGCCGTAGTCCAGCCGCACGGCCTCGATCTGCACCAGCGTGCACAGAACCAGGAACACGTGGAAGATCTGGTGTCCCTGCCCGAGAAAGTCGCATCGCCCTGGAAACCAGCGCTCGGGGTGCGGGCAGGAGAAAAAGTACGCGCTCGCCAGGAAAAAAAGCACCTGGTAGCGGTGGTAGTCGATGGCGGGGTCCGAGCAGCCGCGAGCCGAGCAGCTGTAGACGCGGTGGAGGACCGGAGAGATGTCCAGGCAGTAGGCCAGGCCCGACGGAACCACCTGGAACAGCTTGTGGGCGAACTTGGGCAACCGCTGGCTAACGTACTTACCGTAGCAGCATCCCGCGCACGACAGCCAGGCCAGGAAGGCGGCGGCCGGCAGGAAGGCGCCGCGCACGCGAGCGTGCCACTCCTCCTCAATGGCGTAGTAGAAGTGCGCCAGGGCGCTGCCGTACTGGTACACGGCCACGCCCACGTAGTCCAGGAAGAAGAAAGTGTAGTGGGAAAGCTCAGACTTTGCGGAGAGTAGGTGCGCCAGCGCGCTGCAGGACAGGTAAGTGAAGGCAGAGAGTAGAAGGATGAAAAGCGGCTGGGCGTGCGGGTCCCGCAGGAAGTCCACCGTCTCTGCCAGCTGCCGGAACTTCACCAAGATGACCAGGGCCGCCAGCAGGTGAGTCCACACGTTGACGGCCTCGTTGTGGCGCTGGAAGAGCGTGAGGCCGTAGTAGCGCCAGGTCTGGTCCGGAGGGCGGTACCCTGCCAGGATGTGCGGCTCACGGAACACCCACGGGACACTGGCAGCTTTAACGGTGCAAGGCAGCGTGGGAAACGCGGACTCTAGCATGCGCGGGATCTGCCGAAGCTGCTGCGCGTTGATGAACAGCCGGCTGATCTGCTCCATCACCACCGTCGCCATGGTGAACAGGAAGGATGGGGCTTAGTGCACTATGGGATCTGTAGGCAGAGTACAGAAAGAGAAACTGCATGTTTGTGCTGTATGAGATGATGAATGGACTACACTGGGAACAGAGGAAGTTGTAAATCACCGGCCCGAGGCAAAAAATTCAGGCAGTCCTTCGAGAGTAATTTTTAAAACCCAGAGTGCACTTTCAAAATACACACACACAGTAAAATCGACCTTATACTGTGATATTAAATAATGGATGATATATATCCACCATTATGTAATATCACAGTATAAGGTCATGATTTAAGGACCCCTGCATCTGATAAAATTAGCTAAAAACATTTAGGATTTACTGTAATCTCACAGTACTGTAAACTGATTGGGTTCTGCTTTCTCTTCCCGGTCACTGTAGGCATGTCTTTCTTTTCTTTTTCGAGGTAATATTCTTTGAATACGATCATCTCAGCGTCTCCAAACGCGCATTTTAATGTCGAGAACATAGCCACGGAATACATGAATGAATTAACTCCACATCGGCGCGTGTAAAGACTGTCAGTCGCAGCTGAGCCAATCCAACTCAGAGAATGCTGAATATGACCGCAGCGCCGAACAATGAATGGAAACCGGTTGCGTAACACAGGCGAATCCAACTTCACACTGCATCGATTTAATGTAGCCTATTTACCAGCGAGCGCAATCTCTAAAACATTAATATCGTATTAACGACA
The DNA here is from genome assembly GCA_022702515.1 of Ilyophis sp. 1 JC-2022. Classification (NCBI taxonomy): domain Eukaryota; kingdom Metazoa; phylum Chordata; class Actinopteri; order Anguilliformes; family Synaphobranchidae; genus Ilyophis; species Ilyophis sp. 1 JC-2022. The sequence goes on from CM040406.1 coordinate 56,560,868, forward strand.
GCGCGCGAACCAAAGCGCTCGAGGCGGACATGTAAAAAATCTCGTCAATAATTCAGGGGGCGACTCCCACAGTCAATTCTATCTTGATACCACATGGATGAACATGTGTGAACAAGGAAAAATCAATGGCCTTTTCCAAATCTCTATAACGGTTTGTAAGGTTTTTTTTCACACCTAATAACTTTGAATATAGCAATTATTAAAGGAACTTTCAAATGTGAAAAATCATTTCGCGTTAATTTTTAATCCGGGCACATAATATTAAACCCTGCATCGTTTCTTGCATTTCCATTTCCCTGACAGATTTACAGAAAATCCAGCGTTTTACTAAATTAATTAATTTATAACAAATAAATGTCGCAGCGCTTTATATGCCCACGATTAATTAATCATAGTATACTTCGCATTACGGTCCTCCACAGACTGTGATTTTTTCCACAGCCTGTAGACTGCTAGCAAGTTAGCCGCAGATAATCATAGAGCGCTTACTGTACATTGTCCTACCTGAATTAAGAAATCGGCTGTATCGACGTGAATCTTTCTCAGTGCCAGCTTTCAGTTCCGCGCATGGGCATATATGTCACACATGGCATTTTTTGTTGTAAAAACAGTAATAAATTCCTTTGCTAAAGTGTCCGTTCGGCTCGTGCAGGACGGCGATCGGGAAATGGGCAGTGCCCCATTCGGAAATTTACCGGCGCCTGAAGAGCAGGTTTTTCAACCAATCACCGTTCGCCGTGCGACGGTCCCAGTTATTTCACGGGGATTCTGACCAATGGAGTACGCCTGGCATGTCTAAATGGGCAAGTCCAAGACCGGGTTCGGTGACTGTACTGAAATATTATGTATTATCACTAAAATATGTATTTGTTAAATCCCCACACGTTTGGTCCGTATCAGGAAATATACGGCGCTGTCTGCTCTCTGGGGAAGTAGAATTGCGGATAAAGACAGTAGCCTATATGGAGTATGTGGAAACGGCAGTTCTATCGGTAAAGCTGCATAATGCATTATTAACCCAACGGTGTGCATAAACCCTGGCTTCCCTTGTCAGAGCACTAGCCCCACCCACATTAGTCGAATAGAGTGGAGTGGGATAAGTTACACACGCGCCAGACCGGTAAAGTCACTCCGCATAGTCGGCTATGTGCTGTCAATTCAGAGCAGCGAGTCTTGTGTCTACAGTCTCAAAAGCAGAAACAGTAGCCTGGGATTCAGTAAACAAAATTGATAAACTGCGCTCGTTTAAAAAATATGAACCAGAATTTTTGGTGAAGCAAACCCACAATTTTTTTTTCTACCTGTGAAAATCGAACCCCTGCTTTACCTATTGAGCTAGGCTGTTTTTGAGTTGTTTAACACTGACCACGTCAACTGACCAGCTATAGGCAGAAAGACCATACAGGGTAGATCAACCAAGTTTCACCGTCTAAGCACCAAATTTCTCCATTTCCATAGAGGGAAACATTATCTCACGACTGAATTTAGCCCCATCAAATACCGTTCCCCCTGTGTTTCTGAAGAAAAGAAGGTCTCATGTTCACCAAACCAATACTGGTAAAACATATCACCATACAAGGTAAATCAACGAAGTTTCACCTTCTAAGCACCAAATTTGTCTGTTTCCATAGGGGAAACATTATCTCATGACTGAATATAGCCTCATCAAATACATTACATTACATTACAGGCATTTAGCAGACGCTCTTATCCAGAGCGACTTACACAACTTTTTAGCATTTCTTTTACATATATTATCCATTTATACAGCTGGATATATACTGAAGCAATTCAGGTTAAGTACCTTGCTCAAGGGTACAACGGCAGTGTCCTACCTGGGAATCGAACCTGCAACCTTTCAGTTACAAGGCCAGTTCCTTAACCATTATACTACACTGCCGGGGAAATACTGTTCCCCCTATGTTTCTGATGAAAGGAAGGTCTCATAAAACATCTCACCATGCAGGGGGGGTTCACCAAGGCTCACCATCCTGCCTCCAGTTTAGTCCACATTGCCCGATGAATGAATTGAGCTCTGTCGCATACTGTTCACTCTGTGTTTATAAAGAACGTAAGGTTTCTTTTTACCAACTTCTGTTTGTAATATTGTACTATTCATGGCTGCTGTACATTCCATGACTTTAAAAAAAAAAAAAAAGAATGATAAAAACACTCTGTACCGTCCTGTATAACGTAATATATTCGGCATTTAGAATTAGTCAAATCAAATGACCCTTACAAAGCACACTGGTATAAATGTCTGCAGGTGGACTATATTGTTTTTTTTTGTTTGTTTTTGTTGCTGATGTTATTTAATCAAAGGCCACAGGGAGGAGTTTGCTATTGTAACGCAAGAGGAGCCCTTGTTCAAAATGTTCATCTGTCAAGCGGTGCCTCTGGGGGGTAAATATGTTGCCATATTTGCCATTTTAAAATTGCCATATTTTAAAGACGTAATCAAAAATGCAATCAAGTAATCCTTGACATGTAACTATAATCTAATTGCACATTTTTTCAAATGTAATTCTTTTTTGTAATCTGATTACGTAATCCCAATTACATGTAATCCGTTACTACCCCAACCCTGTCTATCTGTGTTTTGTGTAAAATGGCTGTTGATGCTGAGGTAAGAAGAAAAGACAATAAAATCTAGAAAGTGAAATTGGATACGTTGTTTGCTGTGATAATTGGCACTTGTTGTTAAATTGTTTTGTAATAGCGATGCTATTCGCTGTACTTGGCCTGCACATTTGGACCTGTTGCAATTGTAAATAGATTTTACAGTAGCCTCTGCTGTTCTGTGTTATTCTACGTTCATCTAAAGATCAGAGGACTCGCTACCAAAATATGGTGCGAAAAGTATCAAAAAAGGTACAAACCCTGTCACTGGGGTGGTACTGGTACCCCCAGAAATACATGATTAAGTTTCACCTTTTTTTGCATAGAAATATACGTATTAGCACCCAAATAGAACATTATTGTACTTTCGGGGTACATTTGGGGAATATGTTCCTTAAAGCAGAAAAACGTACCTCCACTTGACTTTTATTTCTGGTGGGTAATAATAAGTGACATACAGAACGAGACATGTCGCATTCCAGTAGGCCTGCGTTGCTTTCGCAATGCGCGACACATCACCAGGCTTACTTCATTGTTTTGTTTTTAGTTACCATTGTCTGATGTTATCAGAGCAGTTCCTTCCCCACCACTGTGCAAACAGCAGTAGGACTAACGTGGAGGGGACAGCTTGGCCGTCTGTATAGCCTAGTCATGAAGGGATGTCATTCTGTATTGAAGCCCTACAAAGGAAAACTGAAATATTCATTGCACTCCCAATAGTGTAAAGCGGGTGCAGACAATGTTATTTCTGCTGCACGCTCAGGAATAGCTTGGCTATAGGTCTACCCTGCAGCGAAATAAGACCCAGCTGTCCAGTTATAGGCTACAGGAGGCCGATAGACATAAAAGCTGCTATCTTGCCAGCAAGCACGGGTTAGCAGCATGCAAGTCAGTGCAATTAAAATTTAAATATGAGAATGCATTAATTTTATGTGAAATGGTCGGCTGTTGCTACTGTTGAAACGACACAATTTACAATATTTAGAGCAGGAATGTGCCCCAACATGGGGGAAATGAGCAATGTGAAATATCATCACGTGCCGTGGCCTATTTCTGAATACACAGTAAAGTGCTTCCAGTTTACATGAGTGGAACACGGGTAACATGTAGGACTTACTCACTTAGAAGGGAGTTTAAGGCTTTTCTATGTAGCACTGTAAGCATTATTAGCACTTTTCTATGTAGCACTGTAAGCATTATTAGCGCTTTTCTATGTAGCACTGTAAGCATTATTAGCGCTTTTCTATGTAGCACTGTAAGCATTATTAGCACTTTTCTATGTAGCACTGTAAGCATTATTAGCGCTTTTCTATGTAGCACTGTAAGCATTATTAGCGCTTTTCTATGTAGCACTGTAAGCATTATTAGCGCTTTTCTATGTAGCACTGTAAGAATTATTAGCGCTTTTCTATGTAGCACTGTAAGCATTATTAGCGCTTTTCTATGTAGCACTGTAAGCATTATTAGCACTTTTCTATGTAGCACTGTAAGCATTATTAGCGCTTTTCTATGTAGCACTGTAAGCATTATTAGCGCTTTTCTATGTAGCACTGTAAGCATTATTAGCGCTTTTCTATGTAGCACTGTAAGCATTATTAGCGCTTTTCTATGTAGCACTGTAAGCATTATTAGCGCTTTTCTATGTAGCACTGTAAGCATTATTAGCGCTTTTCTATTTAGCACTGTAAGCATTATTAGCGCTTTTATATGTAGCACTGTAAGCATTATTAGCGCTTTTCTATGTAGCACTGTAAGCATTATTATCACTTTTCTATGTAGCACTGTAAGCATTATTAGCGCTTTTCTATGTAGCACTGTAAGCATTATTAGCGCTTTTCTATGTAGCACTGTAAGCATTATTAGCGCTTTTCTATGTAGCACTGTAAGCATTATTAGCGCTTTTCTATGTAGCACTGTAAGCATTATTAGCGCTTTTCTATGTAGCACTGTAAGCATTATTAGCGCTTTTCTATGTAGCACTGTAAGCATTATTAGCGCTTTTCTATGTAGCACTGTAAGCATTATTAGCGCTTTTCTATTTAGCACTGTAAGCATTATTAGCACTTTTCTATGTAGCACTGTAAGCATTATTAGCACTTTTCTATGTAGCACTGTAAGCATTATTAGCGCTTTTCTATGTAGCACTGTAAGCATTATTAGCGCTTTTCTATGTAGCACTGTAAGCATTATTAGCGCTTTTCTATGTAGCACTGTAAGCATTATTAGCGCTTTTCTATGTAGCACTGTAAGCATTATTAGCGCTTTTCTATGTAGCACTGTAAGCATTATTAGCGCTTTTCTATGTAGCACTGTAAGCATTATTAGCGCTTTTCTATGTAGCACTGTAAGCATTATTAGCGCTTTTCTATGTAGCACTGTAAGCATTATTAGCGCTTTTCTATTTAGCACTGTAAGCATTATTAGCGCTTTTATATGTAGCACTGTAAGCATTATTAGCGCTTTTCTATGTAGCACTGTAAGCATTATTATCACTTTTCTATGTAGCACTGTAAGCATTATTAGCGCTTTTCTATGTAGCACTGTAAGCATTATTAGCGCTTTTCTATGTAGCACTGTAAGCATTATTAGCGCTTTTCTATGTAGCACTGTAAGCATTATTAGCGCTTTTCTATGTAGCACTGTAAGCATTATTAGCACTTTTCTATGTAGCACTGTAAGCATTATTAGCGCTTTTCTATGTAGCACTGTAAGCATTATTAGCGCTTTTCTATGTAGCACTGTAAGCATTATTAGCGCTTTTCTATGTAGCACTGTAAGCATTATTAGCGCTTTTCTATGTAGCAGTGTAAGCATTATTAGCGCTTTTCTATGTAGCACTGTAAGCATTATTAGCGCTTTTCTATGTAGCACTGTAAGCATTATTAGCGCTTTTCTATGTAGCACTGTAAGCATTATTAGCGCTTTTCTATTTAGCACTGTAAGCATTATTAGCGCTTTTATATGTAGCACTGTAAGCATTATTAGTGCTTTTCTATGTAGCACTGTAAGCATTATTAGCGCTTTTCTATGTAGCACTGTAAGCATTATTAGCGCTTTTCTATGTAGCACTGTAAGCATTATTAGCGCTTTTCTATGTAGCAGTGTAAGCATTATTAGCGCTTTTCTATGTAGCACTGTAAGCATTATTAGCGCTTTTCTATGTAGCACTGTAAGCATTATTAGCGCTTTTCTATGTAGCACTGTAAGCATTATTAGCGCTTTTCTATTTAGCACTGTAAGCATTATTAGCGCTTTTATATGTAGCACTGTAAGCATTATTAGTGCTTTTCTATGTAGCACTGTAAGCATTATTAGCACTTTTCTATGTAGCACTGTAAGCATTATTAGCGCTTTTCTATGTAGCACTGTAAGCATTATTAGCACTTTTCTATGTAGCACTGTAAGCATTATTAGCACTTTTCTATGTAGCACTGTAAGCATTATTAGCGCTTTTCTATGTAGCACTGTAAGCATTATTAGCGCTTTTCTATGTAGCACTGTAAGCATTATTAGCGCTTTTCTATGTAGCACTGTAAGCATTATTAGCGCTTTTCTATGTAGCACTGTAAGCATTATTAGCGCTTTTCTATGTAGCACTGTAAGCATTATTAGCACTTTTCTATGTAGAACTATAAGCATTACTTCTGCGTTGTGTGTGCACAGGGTAGGAGGAAATGACTGTTTTCCTACCGAGAGGCAGCCCCTCCACAGCGGCAAGAGAATGGGCGTGGCCTGATGATTCACGTGACACACGCCTGTCATTAATACCACTAATAAAGTACAGCCTAAGTTTAATTAAAGGGCATCCCTGTGAAAAGAGGACATTTCTTCAGCTGGAAAAGTCCTACCGTACTGAAAATGTAACCTCTCTACCACCCGGTCAATGCGTAACCTCTCTACCACCCGGTCAATGCGTAAACTCTCTACCACCCGGTCAATGCGTAAACTCTCTACCACCCGGTCAATGCGTAAACTTTTATTTGGCTCTTCAGTGACCTCAGTGGCGGGATTTTTCCTGTGACGAGCGCTGGCCTCTCGCGCTGACCCGCTGCTCTGCGTGACTTCAGCATCCTGGAATGCGTCAACATCAGGCCTCTGCTGTTTGTTTTCTGAAGGTGTCTCTATCGTACTTATTCTTCACTGTTTTTTGTAGAACAGCTGTTTCAGAGCGCTGTTGGAAAACATGTAAAGCCGTTACTGTTTTTTGTAGTTTTTAATCTTCTCCTCATAGCTTGGCAATGGTTTCGCTTCACTGTAAAATGCTCAGTGTTCATTTAACTCTAACATAGATGTATGAGTCCTGGGGCCACATGTATAAACCTCTGAGTAAAAGAATACGTAAAAGAGCGCTCAGGGTGAAAGCTAGAAATCTGCTTACGCAAAGTTTAGCATTTTTTACCTCTGCCTTTCTGTCACAATGTCGCCATATCACACTCCAAACGTTGCGTGTGCAGAGGTACGCAGATTCTCACAGCATGTGTTATATTATACTGAATTTCTGCGTGGAAGCTCGCTTACGCAGCTTTCTGAGGGCATTTATCTGCTCAGCACTGTTTATACATGTGGCCCCAAGAGGGACCAAATGTGTTCTGTCAGTAAAATGTACTGCGTCAAGGTTGATTTAACAGAGACATTTTTACAGCGGTCACTGGACTCTGATCACCGCTGACATTAAGTTTGTGACTCTGATGCTGTCCAAATGTCCAAGGCCACAACATCCCGAGTGTCCCTGAATGGCTTTAGCGCATCTTAAGCAAACGTCCTCTGGGCATTTTTTTGTGAGCAGGTATAAGGAGCACAGAGAGGGGGGTAATGAGGAGAGAGGATGGGATGAGGAGGTGAGAGGAGGGGTAATGAGGAGAGAAGAGACGTAAGGAGGAGAAAGGAGAAGTAAGAAGGCCAGCCCCATGACACAAGCGCTCTATTGAGTTTATAATCATATCACAGCACAGTGAGAGAGGAGAGAACAGAGGGTCTTGTGTTCGCCAGAGCGCAGAGTCACCAGCGCGTCCAACGAGCCTGGGCGGGGCGGGGCGGTGCGGGGGGGGAGTGTGGTGGGCGCTGGTCAGGGCACGGGACCCAGACTGACCAATCACACGGGGCTCGAGCAGCAGGTGGGCTCTGCAGCGGCTGCATTCTGCTGCGAGTTACTGTGAGACTGCACACAGGACAGGTGACAGCAGGCAATATGGAGAATAATATATATAACCTATATATGAAAAAAATAAATATATAAATTTATTATATTCTTTTACTTCTGCTTCCACCAATGTGTATGTGATTATTTCTGTCTGTAACATGGCCGTTGTTCTGTGTGCTGTTTATCATTGTCAGGCAGTTTGGTGTCTCAGCTGGCATTTACACTCTATGATAGTATTTTGTTACTCTGAATGGCATGCTGTCGTTACTGTCAAATTAATTTTTAAATTAACCTGTAAATGTTTGATGAGAATTACTTATATAACACACAGCTGTGATTGAAGAGGTGTAAAATTAATCAGTTCTGTTTTCTGATGGGAAAAAGCAGGGGTAAAATTAAATGAAACCACTGATGATTCATTTTGGCAAAATCTCACCGGCAAAGCAGACATCAAAGCTGTCTTGTATTTCCACACATGTCCACTAGATGTCAGTAGCCTCAAGTAAGTAATTTCCTATTTACTCCATAAAAAGGAGGTTCATTTTCGTGAGTCAGACTCAGCTGAGCTGAAATTACAACTTTATGTGGTTTGATCAAAAACGGCTTGCATTCAAAAAGCGGAATAAAAGTGTCTCTCTAGCTTTGTGAGGGGGGGGGGGGGGGTGTGTGTTTGTGTTTTAGGGGTACACCAGGCAGTAGTGTAGTGGAGGGTATACGCAGGTATACGCAGTACACCCATTTATTTTTTAGTGGGCATAGAGTATACTCACTTCTTAATCCCCGCTGGTGAACATATCAATTAGTAGTGATGGATTTGCTAAATTACGGGATACCCACGTCTCCAGGCACTACTACACCACTGATACCAGGTACTTCCCTTCTGTGGCTACATTTCTAGATAAACTCATGATTGACAGCTGAAGGCTGTTCTTGTGTCCCTATGTGAATCTTTTAACCGTGACGTAATTGATAATAACCAGCATTATTATACTCCCAGGCTGCCAATAAGCTATTTGAGCCAAAAACAAAAGTGCCCAAAAATAAAATGGTTACTTTTCTTGAAGCCCTTTGACTACAGGCATAATCCTGGTCTCTTCTGTAACCCTAGGGAGTTTGTTTGTGTTTGTAGTCAAACACAGTGGAAGTGCTTTTGTTTTTTTTCTCTCCGAAACAATGTATTATTTATTTATTTTTTGATAAGGATACTGACTTTACCATTATTCATGTCGTCTGTGGATTTCTAGGGAGAACACAGAACGTAGACAATCGTTTTTGATCGAGCCCGTTTTGCGTCGTAACAAAATAAAGAACTGTGATAGCATTGGGATCGTAGAGTAGTTTATAGGTATAGAATCATGAGTTTTAACACTTTTAAAACTGCATATTGTGTCAACAGATTATTTGAAATTTTCTCTGTAAAACAATAAAATTAATGCAAATAAACTAAAACCCTTTAAACTAAAGACTTTCCAGCTCTGATTCTGATCGTTACTTTGAGTTATTTCACACTTACTCTGAAATGGTTTATTAACGAACCCAGCCAGACATATACCGTGCCAGATAAAGGGGTACACAGTAAGGAACCCAGCCAGACGTATACCGTGCCAGATAAAGGGGTACACAGTAAGGAACCCAGCCAGACATATACCGTGCCAGATAAAGGGGTACACAGTAAGGAACCCAGCCAGACATATACCGTGCCAGATAAAGGGGTACACAGTAACGAACCCAGCCAGACATATACCGTGCCAGATAAAGGGGTACACAGTAAGGAACCCAGCCAGACATATACCGTGTCAGATAAAGGGGTACACAGTAAGGAACCCAGCCAGACGTATACCGTCTCAGATAAAGGGGTACACAGTAAGGAACCCAACCAGACGTATACCGTGCCAGATAAAGGGGTACACAGTAAGGAACCCAGCCAGACGTATACCGTGCCAGATAAAGGGGTACACAGTAAGGAACCCAGCCAGACGTATACCGTCTCAGATAAAGGGGTACACAGTAAGGAACCCAGCCAGACGTATACCGTGCCAGATAAAGGGGTACACAGTAAAGAACCCAACCAGACGTAGTCTCAGATAAAGGGGTACACAGTAAGATGTAGCTACGTCACGTGCTTTTTCACCCCACTGTGTCCAGTCAGTCCTGTACCAGCACTAATCCAAGCCTTAATGTTTCTCTTTTTAAAGGACAGGAGAATTCTGGGATATGGAAGCAAAGCTGGAGTTTAGGGGTCAGCCAGGAGTCCTCAATGCTGATCCAGGATCAGTTTCCCCCATACGTATCCTAACCTTTTTCATTACGAGTAAAAAGGAAAAACTGACCCCAGATCAGGACCCACATTCATTGGGTATACAAGCGTAAGGATGCTGATCAGGGATCAGTTCCGAACTAATATGGCTCAGCATAGTGGGGTATTTCACAAAGCGGGATTAAAGAGTCAAGACTGCCAACTTTCATAAATATTTTTAAGGAAGACAGGATGTGATCAAATTCTAAATATTTACTAAACTTAGCTGGCAAACTCCTTTAAACCCACTTAGTTAAATACCTCCCAGGCCTTGACAGTAATCCTGTTGAGAATTTGGGGTGGACATGCAGATATGTGGGCAGAACAAGAGGATTCTGGGAGCTCAGTACTGCCATGGCAACCAGGAACAAACACCATGTGACTACAGATCATGATTTTATTTAAATTTTTTTCAGTACATGGTTTTTATGCCAAATAGTTGCCCGCCACAGTGCCCCCTGCTGGCCAAAATGTGCTCTGCTCCACTGCATTACACACACACACCCATTACCCAATGACTAACGGCTAATGGAGTACCCCTCTGTGACATGTGCTTCATACACGTCTGAACCCTCTTTAGCAAGTCAGCACCCCCAAAGTTAGACAAGCACAACAGAACTAGAGACTAAATCTAGAAGCAAAGCTAGTGGATTCTCAGCATCACAAGAGGGCTGTTAACACCAGTACATAAAGACTCATAAAACAAAGAACTGTGCTTTTATTAAGCTGCGGAGAACAGCAGGCTGACATCACACAAGTACAGATTAAACTTGCACTATGCAATAGACAATGTTATAGACCTACGCATAACATGCATGTTTTTTATAGGTAAAAACACTGCTTGTTCCAAAGGTCAAAAAGCGGTGATATGACTAGATAGAAAAACGGAACCCTGAACGCAAAAATGAATATGCACACCTGAAACTATGGAGGGACAGCCGAGAGAAACCACCCCCCAAAACAACAGTGAACCTGCAGATCTGTGTGACCGCCTCCTGTGTAACAAGGTGGACAGTGAACAAAATCTAACTAAATACTGGCCAGGAAACAAACAAAAAAAAATCTCTTTGGATACGTAAAGAAAGCAAACAGACGCAGACGAGCGAAACTCAGTTCTCTCCCTCTTTGGTCTCCTTGTTCCTCCTCACGTCCTCCATCTTCTTGTCCTGAGGAGAAAAACACAACAGAAAAGTCACAGCAAATTCCCATAGAGCTCACGAAAGCCAATCAAAGCATTTCAAGAGCCACAGACTTAACCAGCTCTGTTTCCCCTGAGCACAGTGTGTGTGAGTGCGCGAGTGTGTGTGTGCGAGTGAGTGTGAGTGTGTGCGTGAGTGTGTGCGTGTGTGTGCGAGTGTGTGTGTGCGTGTGTGTGCGCGAGTGTGTGTGCGCGAGTGAGTGTGCGCGAGTGTGAGCGTGTGCGAGTGTGAGCGTGTGCAAGTGTGTGTGTGCGAGTGAGTGTGAGTGTGCGCGAGTGTGTGTGTGCGCGAGTGTGAGTGTGCGCGAGTGTGTGTGTGCGCGAGTGTGTGTGTGCGCGAGTGTGCGTGTGTGCGAGTGAGTGTGCGCGTGTGTGTGCGCGAGTGAGTGTGCGCGTGTGTGCGCGAGTGTGTGCGCGAGTGTGTGCGCGAGTGTGTGCGCGAGTGTGTGCGCGAGTGTGTGCGCGAGTGTGTGCGCGAGTGTGTGCGCGAGTGTGTGCGCGAGTGTGTGCGAGAGTGTGTGCGAGAGTGTGTGCGAGAGTGTGTGCGAGAGTGTGTGCGCGAGTGTGTGCGCGAGTGTGTGCGCGAGTGTGTGCGCGAGTGTGTGTGAGCGTGTGCGAGCGTGTGCGAGTGTGCGGAGAGACACGCCCACCTTCTCCTTGAACTTCTCGTTAAGCGCGGCCAGGCGGGCGGAGCGGTTCTCTTTATTAGCCTCCATCTTCTGATTGAGCTTCTCCTCCGCCATCTTGCTGAAGTTGTTCTCCTCCTCCAAGGCTTTCTGCAGCACCTCCTTCTCGTGCTCCCGTTTCTCCGCTAAGTGCTTCAGGACCTCTGCTTCATGAGACTGGGGGAGAAAAACAGCAAATCCAGTTAAACTGCAGCTCTTACACATGACCCCACACACTGCAGCTCTTACACATGACCCCACACACTGCAGCTCTTACACATGACCCCACACACTGCAGCTCTTACACATGACCCCACACACTGCAGCTCTTACACATGACCCCACACACTGCAGCTCTTACACATGACCCCACACACTGCAGCTCTTACACATGACCCCACACACTGCAGCTCTTACACATGACCCCACACACTGCAGCTCTTACACATGACCCCACACACTGCAGCTCTTACACATGACCCCACACACTGCAGCTCTTACACATGACCCCACACACTGCAGCTCTTACACATGACCCCACACACTGCAGCTCTTACACATGACCCCACACACTGCAGCTCTTACACATGACCCCACACACTGCAGCTCTTACACATGACCCCACACACTGCAGCTCTTACACATGACCCCACACACTGCAGCTCTTACACATGACCCCACACACTGCAGCTCTTACACATGACCCCACACTGCAGCTCTTACACACGACCACACACTGCAGCTCTTACACATGACCCCACACTGCAGCTCTTACACATGACCCCACACTGCAGCTCTTACACATGACCCCACACTGCAGCTCTTACACATGACCCCACACTGCAGCTTACACATGACCCCACACTGCAGCTCTTACACATGACCACACACTGCAGCTCTTACACATGACCCCACACACTGCAGCTCTTACACATGACCCCACACACTGCAGCTCTTACACATGACCCCACACTGCAGCTCTTACACACGACCCCACACCCTGCAGCTCTTACACGACCCCACACACTGCAGCTCTTACACACGACCCCACACACTGCAGCTCTTACACATGACCACACACTGCAGCTCTTACACATGACCCCACACACTGCAGCTCTTACACATGACCCCACACACTGCAGCTCTTACACATGACCACACACACTGCAAGTCTGTATATCCGAGTGGTACCAGCAGCTTTTCATTTATACCTTTACTATAATTTTTTTTTACAATTAAGCGCTATAAAGACTACTACTCAGCACCTAAATAAGTGGCACGAAACCAGACTCAAATTTGGGCGTGTGCGTGTACGTGTGCGTGTACGTGTGCGTGTGCGTTACCTTGCGCCTCTCCTCGGCTGCCTCCAGTTTCCTCTGGATCTCCTCCAAAGACAGGTCCTTTTTTTTGGGGGGAGAGAGGGGGAATTCTCCCTTGGCATCAGGGGCCGATGGACTCAGGATCACTTCATAGGCCTGGCCAGAGGCACGCTTGTCCAACTCTTTCACCTGAATGCCTGAACGACACGGGGGAGATATCCATAAAAGCACATTACCTACTTCAGCTGCGAGAGCTTCACCATATTACCATAATCCTTTTATAATTTAAATTCAGAAGAACAAGACATGCAGATACATTTGCTTACCGCTGGGGAAGTCCATTTCCGCTCAAGTCTAAAAAGGCAGATGTACCTTCAAAAAAAAAAAAAAAAAAAATTATTTGCCAATTCCTATCACCTAAACAAATAAAAATAAATAAATAACTAAGAGGAAGGGGGGTTGAACTTTCCACGTCATAACTTGGGGTCAAGAGAAACACCCTTTTCCTAAATATCCCGGAGGAATTCCGAAACACGTTCCTTATTTTGGGGCACAATACCGTCTAGCTGCGAGATCATATTTTTGCCCGTTTTTTTTATTTTTAAATTTTTTTTAAACTACCTGTGCTGGTTACCGGGCACGATTCAATCTTAAACTGACTGTCAATTTAACAGCAGTCTACTGGTCAGCAACAGCGATTCGATAAATACAAAAGTTTAATGATTTATGAGGGTAATCGAGTACAACAGCACCCCGCCTACACACCTGCTGTCCAAAACCGCAATTCTACAACTGTCAGAAGTAGCCTACCCATCCATGCGGGAAATGGGTCGAAGCAGCTGAATGTGTGTGAATGCTGAATGCCTATGTAAATCAGTATAATGCACACATTGGCCGGATGTATAGACCCTTGATGAAGCCATTTCGCCAGTCATGTGTTCCATACTGTACCAGCGTAATTTACAGCTGAATCTAGTCTTACCCCCCAATTCCCATAGAGATCCATTCAAATGCAGAGAGGTTATAGTGTCGCTTGTAACAGTACCTGAAAATAAGATCTTGAGTCTTTTGATGTTGATTGGTCACAGACTTCAGGAAGTAACAGCATGCAAAGGATATGCGACCAAATATTAAATATACTTTAAAAATATGTTAAAGCAAAAATATTCAAATTTTCTGAGACACTGAATTTTGGGTTTCATTAGCTGTAAGCCATAATCATCAAAATTACAAGAAATATTGAAATATTTCACTCTCTGTAATGAATCTATATAATATATGAGTTTCACTTTCTGAAATGAGTTACACAAAATATTGAACTTTTTGAGCTGCACCTGTAATGCACACATTGGCCGGATGTAATCTGTGGATAGGAAAACCCATCTAAACCGCTAATCCACGAACACAGCCGTGTAGAAGGGGTACCGTACAACAGCTGCAGAAGTCCAACCCTTTCATTAATCCTTTGTCGTCGTTTGGCATATCGGACAATAAAATCGCATACGACATGCCGTATTCAAACTGGCTTTTTGAGATCACGGCGTCGGTGGGAAACAAAAGAAACGCCCAAGCAGCGGTGCCAGTCCCGCACGAAAGCCCGGCTCTCTGCGCACTCTCACCGGACCGGGCCCGCCGAGAGACGGGCGACCCGGTGAAATGACTGTCTTAGGCTGTGAAAATCCACATTGCAAACCCTCAGCGGGTAACGTTAGAGAAGTCAAGTGACAATCACAAGTCATGTCGTCTTTGACACATTTAGGAAACTGTTCACGGGTTTAAAAAAAATATTTAAAAAGTCAAATGTGCTATTCCACAGGACCCAGTTCAAAATTCTTGATTAAAAAATCTTCACCGTATGATTTAATGTAAAAAGTTTTATGGACAGAGGACTTGTACGGTGATCAGCAGCTGCAAACAAAGACGAGCGCGCGCCGCGCCGTGCCGCGCCCCCTCTCTCTCCGCACCCTCGTGCAGGCTGGTTAGCCCACTTCAATTAAGCACATGCTGTAGCAAAACCATCGGTCAATTCATGCATACAATTAAGCATTTGTATACCAATAACGTTAACCATCAATTCACATTAGGCCGATTAATCTCATGCACAGTTTGGTTTTTTAAATAAACGAACAAAAACCCCACCCGCCGTTTAATATTCAAAATCCATAGCCAACAATGGCCATGCTGCCCTTCAACTGGTTGAGATATTATCAGTCATGTCAAGGTTTATACAAAAATAATGGTGAAAGCGGTTAGCAATGGTCAAGTTGGCAGGCAGCACGCTAGCACGCAAGGTAACGTTAGCCAACTAGTTGCCACATTGGCTGGCGAGCAACATTTTAACCAACATTAGCCGATAAAATCCACTCATTGTTTCAATACCATTCCAAACGGTCTTTACACCCAAAACGCTAGGAGTAGCAGCAATATCCAATGTGCATACAATGCATTATTCAACAATTTAGCATCGCCACCATCCAGCCACACTCAAATAGCTACTGTGCAATCGACAAGGTAGGTTTGATAAACTAGAAAAAAAAACAAAATACTGCTGTAATCCAACACGGATTGTGCTGTTCTACCCAACCCCAAAAACAATCTGGGTTGATGCTGTCGATTGTACTCCGGTTTCTCCTGCGATTCCCTGGCTAACGTGGACAATGTCGCCATTGACTTTTCCGACAATAAAAACTGTAGTTATCCGTCAAAGCAGCAAGCAATCTAACGTTGGTTATAAAGTCTTCGAATAAAACTAACCATAAAAAAAACATCGGCACTGATTTTGACTAAACAAAAGTGATACAAATCTGCAAGATGACTCCTCGCTAGCTAGCAGGTTAACGAGCAACGTGTAGATTCACCTGCACCTGTGTATTCACTTCGCTAGCTGCCATAGCGAGTAGCAATTTAAACGTTTAAAAATAATGCACAAGATTAAGTGTTTTACAACTGATGTCGGCATTTAAATAACAGTGTCCATGTATCCTAATACCTTAATTTTGAGAGTAATCATGTCTACCATCTATTTTTTTTTCGCCCCAAAACATCACACCCACCTCCAAAATGCTGCGAGTTTAATCTCACTCTGTACAGCCTTTCTGGCGCCGAATTCTTCTATGCCACAGCCTGGCCTGTTCGCGCAAAAAAAGACCAAAGCAATATCGTCACAACTCATTCTGCAACCCTATTGGCTATCCGTTACAAAATACCTGTTAAAGGCTGACTTGGGGTTTGTAGTTTTTTAATTCAATACCACCAAAACAAAAACCACGAGGTAAATGGCGGATGCGTGACGGGCTTTGCATAGCCTACATTTTGGCGGTTTTATAGGCCATCTTAATTCAACACATTGGAAGGAATATACCTGGTTTCCCAGAACAGACTGACAGTAACCATGAGCCTCAATCCCTCGCGAAGTTTATGTGGCATATTACTTTTATATAGCTTCTCAAATGTGAACTTCAGCAAGTTGCTGTTGTTTGACCACAATTCCCGCAAAACGCAGCCTGTCATGCGATATAATACCACGCATTTTTAAACGTTACACTGTTTTTGCACGTAACTACTTAAAACATGACGTTGGCTGTGCCTTTATAGCCTACCTTTTTCTTAACACATTATGTCCTAGTCCCTGTAGCCTATATAAAACTGTAAATGTGTAAAATATGACCACTTTGACTTACATACAATATTAAACGAGAATAAAAAGCACGAGACAGTAGTTCCTCGCGCGAGGATGAGAGATTACGTAAGACTCTCACAGTGCGTGCACGTGGCTCGCTGGCTGCCGTTTGATGGGCCAGTCTCGCTTCCTCTGTGCCCGCGTCGCGTGAGAGACAGGCTGAAGTCATGTTTACGTGTTTGTGCCTGCATTTGTTGTGTAACTAATAATAAGACAACGAAACTAGTATATGGGTCGTGCTAAAGTAATTGCATTATGCTTCAATGGACAGGTTCTAGCTGTATCCACTATGTCTCCGTTTCGGAATACACGCGAACCAATCAGAAAGGGATTTTGGTCCTGTTGTGGCCGCTAGATTAATCTAGCCTGCGCCTTTTGTAGCAGCAGAAGATTTATGGGGGCACAGAGAGCGGTCGGAATCCAGCCCCGTAGCCTACATTAAATATTGTGCGCAAAGCTATTGGACCACAGAACGATAGCTACAGTTTCAGTCGAGTTTCTAAAATGTCAAAGATTGCAATGAAAACACCGTACCGTAACCTCAAATTAAATACTGTAACCAGTGCAGCTGTTCATGTTTGGAAAAGGTTACATTAGATATTACTAAACAGCTGATAGACTGAGTTCATTTCCATGTCACGGTGAAAGAAAAATTACAAATTTAAAAAAAGTTATTAATCTAATAATTAGTTATTTAATTGTCACCAATCGTAAAAATTTAAATATAGGGTGTAATAAATCGCCTAGGCCCATTTACCTACTGACTATGTCCGCTGTATGAGAAGTTGAAAACATGGTCGACATACTCATTAATTATATAATGTCACTGGATGTAGGCTACGCAAAAACATGTTTCAGTATATTCTCGTTAAACGTGTTCTCCATGCATTGGGTGGGTAGGGACTCTATTGATATGGAAGCCATGCTTCATTAGATGAATTAGCCTACGTCATTTCTGCGGTCAGCGTCTCTGCAGACAGGAGCAGACTCGTGCCTCGTCCGTCCCACCTCCTTGTCGCATAGCGCCGCGAGACGGAGCTGCTCCATCAAAACTGGAGCTCCGTCGTCCGCGAGTCATCCACCCGGCGTGCGTGCGTGCACACTATAATAATGCCCTCGAGCTGAGCTTAGAGCTCGCGGTTGATGTTCCAGCAACATGCTGCAGGTAAAACGGTAATTTTGTGTTCCCACCCCACCCTATTCTCATGAACAAAATAACGTGATGGCGCGCCTCTAGATGATAATATAACTGCTGTTCCCCTCATCACTCTGTTTCCAGATGAACAGACATATGTTCTATCTTTAGCTGATATACCTGTTTTTTTGTGGGGCTGAATCCACCATACCCACCCCCCTCTCATCCCTGTGTATCTCTTCCCCTCCATCTCTATCAATCCCTCCCATCTGCTGGCTGTGGGTTGCGGGTGGAAAAGGTCAGCCACCTCCCACCTTTCTTTTGCTCCTCCATATTGCTTCAGGGGTCACAGGTCATTGCCAAACATGATCAGGTTAGAGCCAAAATAAATAAATTAAATAATTACTGATTTCCAGCAGTACAACATGTGGCCCCATCAGCATTAATCAGAGAGATGGCGGGTGAATGTGGCTGGAACTTAGTGGGGATATTGCAGATGTGCGGCTGGAATGTTGCGGGAATATTGCAGATATGTGGCTGGAATGTTGTGGGAATATTGTAGATATGTGGCTGGAACGTTGCGGGAATATTGCAGATATGTGGCTGGAATGTTGTGGGAATATTGTAGATATGTGGCTGGAACGTTGCGGGAATATTTTAGATATGTGGCTTGAATGTTGCGGGAATATTGGCGATATGTGGCTGGAACGTCATGTGAACGATATGTGGCTCGCCTTTAGTCATACTCTTAGTTTCACTTCCATAATAAGACAAAGTGATAGCCATTTTCGCTGCCGGTAGCTTGCAAAAGCGGGAGCTGGCAATGTACGACCGGGGATTCTGGGTAGTGTTGTTATGTTGCTCAAACTCTGTTAATTATACGATTCAAATTTGATTTAAATGCAGTGGTGAGTATATAATGAACTTTGTATCACATATATGTCAAAGTTTGGTCCATACAATTCCATAAGGGTGACTGAAAGATCCCGAAGTGGGGGCAGGTAATGGCAGTTTTTCGGGGCCAGCCAGGGATAGGAGGGGGCGGGACTACGGAGCTCAATGAAGGTTGGTGAGGTTCCTGTGAAACAGGAAGTGGGGCAGTATGTCCAGTGCAGTTTAAACTGTGAGCAGTTAAGTGGTCACTGAAATGCAGAAGCATGGTCTACAGTAATGGGTCATATTTTCTAGCAAGGCCCAAATTCCCATCTGACAGCTGCTTGCTTTGGGCTGAACTTCTTCAATTGCCCAGTTAGTAGAATGAGAGATACTTTGTGTTTTATTTACTCACAAAATATTATCAATGAAATCTGTCTTAGTAATGTCAAAGCATCCTTACCATCCTTAAATGGTTCATTTTGGGGGACTTTAAAACCTTGTGGCAGGTTTGGTCGCATATGTACGTCTACATGACTCACATGTGTGTATGCAAAGCATCGCTGCCACGCTTGTATTTGGAGAAAACAGAAAACGAGGTCAGACCGGGAGGTGTGACTGCTGCTAGTGTGTGTGTGTGTGTTTGTGAGTGTGTGTGTGTGTGTGTGTTTGTGTGTGTGTATGTATGTGAGTGTGTGTGTATGCAGTGCTTTTGGCAGTATTGGTACTGGTAATGGACATTCTTATCTCCACATGTCTTCTGCTTCATCTTCAG
>CM040406.1:56583066-56610566 GCA_022702515.1 Ilyophis sp. 1 JC-2022
TCAATGGAAGCAGAGAGAACAGCCTGCTGTAGGGTTTATCAATGGAAGCAGAGAGAACAGCCCACTTTAGGGTTTATCAGCAATGGAAGCAAATTAAAGTTTTAGGGTTTCATTTAATTGTTAAAGAATAAACAGGAAGTGTGGTTTGGGGACAGTTTTAGAGTTTTATTTAATCATTAAAAGCTAAACAGGAAGTTTGGTTTTGGGTCAGTTTTAGGGTTTTATTTAATCATTAAAGGATAAACAGGAAGTGTGGTTTGGGGTCAGTTTTAGGGTTTTATTTAATCATTAAAGGATAAACAGGAAGTGTGGTTTTGGGACAGTTTTAGGGTTAGATGATAGATGATAGATGATAGATTCCTTTATTGTTACATCCAGGTACAAATACAAGGAGTAAAATTCTTTGGTCTTGGCTCCACAACATCCTCACAGCAACATACAAGAATAAATAAAAAAATATATACAGACAATATTAAATACTTGCGAACAGTATGATAATAATAATATAATAATAATAATAATAATAATAATAATGAGTGCGAACAGCAGCATGGTTGTGCAAAAGAGCAATTATGTAGGCATGTGCTTGTGTACTGAGTGTATGTAGTCCAAGTACTGGGAGCACAGCAGTCAGGCAGTGGGCTAGAGACCATTGTTCAGTAGTCTGGTAGCCTGGTGGAAAAAGTTGTCCCTGAGTCTGCTAGTTCGGGCCTTAAGGCTGCGATACCGTTTGCCAGATGGTAGCAGCTGGAACAGGCCGTGGTTGGGGTGGGTGGGGTCTCTGATGATTCTGCGGGCTTTTCTGACACATCGGGTGTTGTACAGCTCCTCGATGGAGGGGAGAGGCATGCCACAGATGTATTGAGCTGACCGTACAACCCGCTGTAGCGCTTTGCGGTTAAGTGCGGAGCAACGCCCGTACCACGCAGTGAAGTTCCCGGTCAGGATGCTCTCAGTCGTCCCCCTGTAGAAAGCCCGCAGGATCTTGGGTCCCATGCCAAACTTCTTCAGTCGTCTGAGGAAGAAAAGACGTTGTTGGGACTTCTTGACCACGTGGTCGGCGTGGACGTTCCAGGTTAGATCCTCGGAGATGTGTGTGCCGAGGAACTTAAAGTCACTGACTCTCTCTACGGTGGACCCACTGATGGTGAGGGGGTCCGGCTCCTCTCTTCTCCTCCTGTAGTCCACGATGAGCTCTTTAGTTTTGGCGATGTTGAGAGAGAGATTGTTCGCCTGGCACCACTGTGTCAGGTTATCAACCTCCCTCCTATAGGCCGTCTCTTCCCCGTCGGTGATCAGTCCTATTACCGTCGTATCGTCGGCGAACTTGATCACTCTGGTGGAGTTGTGCGTGGCTACGCAGTCGTGGGTATACAGGGAATAGAGGAGAGGGCTAAGGACGCAACCCTGGGGGGCCCCGGTGTTGAGAATCAGGGGGGCGGAGATGTTGGAGCCCATTCTCACCACCTGTCGTCGGCCTGACAGGAAGTCCAGGATCCAGCTGCACAGGTTGGGGTTGAGCCTCAGATCCCAGAGCTTGGCGTCAAGTCTGGAGGGGACTATGGTGTTGAACGCGGAGCTGTAGTCCACGAACAGCATCCTCACATAGGTGTTTCTTTTCTCCAGGTGGGTGAGTTTTATTTAATCATTAAAGGATAAACAGGAAGTTTGGTTTTGGGTCAGTTTTAGGGTTTTATTTAATCATTAAAGGATAAACAGGAAGTATGGTTTTGGGTCAGTTTTAGGGTTTTATTTAATCATTAAAGGATAAACAGAAAATTTGGTTTTGGGTCAGTTTTAGGGTTTTATTTAATCATTAAAGGATAAACAGGAAGTGTGATTTTGGGACAGTTTTCAGGGTTTTATTTAATCATTAAAGGATAAACAGGAAGTGTCTCATATCAGTCCCCTGAATGCCTCGATCACTCGCTTGCTCACCTTTGCCGAGTTTGTCTGATTCGTCAGAGTGGGAAGAACGGAGCCAGTTGCCGTGGCGTTTTCCGTCGCCGAGGGTTTGTTTTGGTGCTTCAGGGGTGTGAGCCGGCTCTCTCCGGGATTACCACAACGCAAACCATAAAATATACTGCCATATATACCATATATCTGTGTACTACATTAGGTGGTGCGCTTGAATATATGGAGCTACTCCAAATATATTTTCAAAGTATGTCAATACAGTATGTCATCATTTTTGCTAAATAATCCTTCCCTCATTTTCAAATATGTTCCACTCAGACCCAAGCAGAAATAATGAGTATATTTTGCAATATGCTTGTAAGGGCGTGGGCTGGTTTGAGGACCAAACGCGACAGAAGGGAATTCAGACATGTGACTCTGGAGAGACACCGATAGAACGGAGCGGACTCCGGAGGAGGGAGAGGACAGATAGAACGGAGCGGACTCCGGAGGAGGGAGAGGACAGATAGAACTGAGCGGACTCCGGAGGAGGGAGAGGACAGATAGAACGGAGCGGACTCCGGAGGAGGGAGAGGGAAAAAGGAAAACAGAAAAGCTCCAGCTCCCAATACGAGGCTGTAAAAGCATGAAGCAGAAACAAAGCGGTCGATAGTAAGCACTAGTCCTGTATCTTACCGGCTTGAATGTAAAAGTGAAATAACACGGAAGCGCCGATGCCAGAAGACGCAGAGAATAAATAGAACAGGTGAAATCACTAAGTGACGGAGTGAAACGAAAACCCGGCGTGAAACACGGAAAATCAGATAAAGTGCTTTATACAGGTAAAAGATAATGAATGCCCACAGAGAAAAGAAAAGACAGGCACAGCCATGACAATACTTTTATTTCTATAAATGTTTTAATATTTCACAAACAAGTCATTGCATTATGTCTTTCTGGCACTGGTATATCTATTTAAATTCTGAAAAGATTATCAGGATAATTTTCCTCTGTCACAAAAAAAGACAAAGGAGGAATGATGATATATTTAATCTTCATTAAAATACCTGTGTGCATGTCAGTGCATGTACAGACCGTCTCTAATGTCTCTACATTGGGTAAATACCTGTGTGCATGTTAGTGCATGTACAGGCTGTCTCTAATGTCTCTACATTGGGTAAATACCTGTGTGCATGTACAGTGCATGTACAGACTGTCTCTAATGTATCTGCATTGGGTAAATACCTGTGTGCATGTTAGTGCATGTACAGGCTGTCTCTAATGTCTCTACATTGGGTAAATACCCGTGTGCGTGTCAGTGCATGTACAGACTGTTTCTAATGTCTCTACATTGGGTAAATACCTGTGTGCATGTCAGTGCATGTACAGACTGTCTCTAATGTCTCTACATTGGGTAAATACCTGTGTGCATGTCAGTGCATGTACAGACCGTCTCTAATGTCTCTACATTGGGTAAATACCTGTGTGCATGTCAGTGCATGTACAGACTGTTTCTAATGTCTCTACATTGGGTAAATACCTGTGTGCATGTCAGTGCATGTACAGACTGTCTCTAATGTCTCTACATTGGGTAAATACCTGTGTGCATGTCAGTGCATGTACAGACCGTCTCTAATGTCTCTACATTGGGTAAATACCTGTGTGCATGTCAGTGCATGTACAGACCGTCTCTAATGTCTCTACATTGGGTAAATACCTGTGTGCATGTTAGTGCATGTACAGGCTGTCTCTAATGTCTCTACATTGGGTAAATACCTGTGTGCATGTCAGTGCATGTACAGACTGTCTCTAATGTCTCTACATTGGGTAAATACCCGTGTGCATGTCAGTGCATGTACAGACTGTCTCTAATGTCTCTACATTGGGTAAATACCTGTGTGCATGTCAGTGCATGTACAGACTGTCTCTAATGTCTCTACATTGGGTAAATACCTGTGTGCATGTCAGTGCATGTACAGACTGTCTCTAATGTCTCTACATTGGGTAAATACCTGTGTGCATGTCAGTGCATGTACAGACTGTCTCTAATGTCTCTACATTGGGTAAATACCCGTGTGCATGTCAGTGCATGTACAGGCTGTCTCTAATGTCTCTACATTGGGTAAATACCCGTGTGCATGTCAGTGCATGTACAGACTGTCTCTAATGTCTCTACATTGGGTAAATACCTGTGTGCATGTCAGTGCATGTACAGACTGTCTCTAATGTCTCTACATTGGGTAAATACCTGTGTGCATGTCAGTGCATGTACAGACTGTCTCTAATGTCTCTACATTGGGTAAATACCTGTGTGCATGTCAGTGCATGTACAGACTGTCTCTAATGTCTCTACATTGGGTAAATACCTGTGTGCATGTCAGTGCATGTACAGACTGTCTCTAATGTCTTTGATTGTACATGTCCCTCTTTAAAGTAAATATGTGCAGTGAAAGCCTTTTATGTGCTCATTCATAATGCAGATCACATCAAAGTTGTAGCCAGAACCAGACCAGGCGCTGAGATTGGATGCTAAAATTAGCCTGGAAAAGTCTTTAATTTTGGAGCTGACCCTGATGCAGCCTTACCACAGTGACATGCTCGCGGCACAAAGCGGGGCGAGATGCTTACCACAGAGCGGGGCGACACAGCCAGAGAATCGTGACACAGCCAGTGAATCATTTGTTTATCTGTGTAGTGTGCTCATGTTTGTCTCACACACACACAAACGCACGCATAAACAGAATTGTGTGTTTGGCTCACAGCTTACTGTCACTGTGAGCCAAACAGCAACACATCTTCTACAGTGTACCATCACTGTGAGCCAAATAGCAACACATCTTCCACACCGTACTATCACTGTGAGTCAAATATCAGCACCTTATTGTATAATAAAGTATTGCAGTTACATAACACTTATATTTATATTATTCACATAACCTTTAGTATCTTTTAGTACTTAACTCAGCCCCCTGGGTGATGCATGGCAGCCATTTTGTGCTGCAAATAGCTCCTGTCACAAAGCTCCATTAGCTAGCGTTCAGACTGTTACATAACCACAGCAGAAACATCTGAGCCTACGCTCTAAACGGTAACGCTGCTGTTGTTCTGTTTGTCTGTAATTTACGCCGAGCAGACGAGAAGAAGCCGACACTATCTTCCTTTTGATCTCTCTCTCAATTTCTACCTTTCTCTCTCTCCCTGAATAAAGAGAGTGAAAAAGAAAGAGTTCACGCTTAAGTTAAGGCTAAGGCTAATCGCTCAGCAGTAGAAGGGAAGAGGTTTGTAAGAATGTCGTGGGAATAAAGCCCATGCTGCTGTTGCAGGCCCAGAGTAAGGCACATAAATGTGTTCCAAAACAACAATAAATAAATGAATACGATGCGACGCTTTGCGATTTCACGCTGAGCTGAACTGGTCTGTCCACGTCGCTCCAGTAAAGTAACAGGCAGCAGAGAAACAGCCTTCTGGGAATAGTAGTGTTCACTTGCCAACCAAAGTTTGAGTTTTGTAAAAAGAAAATGCACACATGAACCTGATTTAATTAATTCTGCGCTCCCCCCAGCCTGTTTCGTCTTCCCTCATTAGTGGAATAGACTACAAGCAGGTGCTTGAAGAGAGAAATAGGCTGTGGTTTTGTGGAAAATCGGCAGTTTTGTTGTTGTTTTGTATTGCGATCCAGGCAGCAGTACAACGGCCATATCAGCTGGCCCACCTCTCTAGGCCAAACCAGCCCGCAAGCTGCACAACAAAGCACCCGATTATTACGCCCAAATTAGAGGGAGGGAAGAAGGGTGTGGGGGGGGTGGGGCAGAGAGAGAAACCGTCCAATGAATGACCCGGCAGCGTGAGCATTTCATTTCTGGTTAACTGGGCTCTTTCAGGTTCATCCGCTAATCTTTCAACATCGCCGTTCTTGGCAGTTGTAGCATAGTTTGTCGTTTTATCTCCTGACGTTAGTAACACACCTGCCTTTAGGGCTTCCATGGAGGCACTGTTCAAACGTGGCTTTCAGGTGTGCTGTGAGACCTTACCTTTAGGGCTTACCTGCACCTGTGTTCAGGTAACAGTAAACAGTCTGTAGGAGTGTGTGTGTGTGTGTGTGAGTGCATGCGTGTGTGCATGTGTGTGTGTGCCTGCGTGTGTGTGCGTGCATGCGTGTGTGTTTGTGTGTGTGTGAGTACATGCGTGTGTGGACGTGTGTGTGTGTGTGCATACGTGTGTGTCAGTATGATAGCTTAGCCTCTCACGTACACTACTGCGTGTGACATAAACAGCTCTTAAACTCCCACACCACTCTGACAGCATTGTTTTACTGAAGTGGCTGTTCTTACACAGGAAGTAGCCTCGCTTGCAGGTGTGTATCAGAGAGTGTAGATAACAGCACAGTGCGGGGGAGGGGGGGGGGGGCAGGAAACGTGTGGGGGGGGGGGGGGCAGGAGCATAAGAACACAGGATTAAAACAGCATGCAGGAGAGTCAGAGGTGTGTGTGTGTGTGTGTGTGCGTGTGCGCGTGCGTGTGCGTGTGTGGGGCGCTCAAATCCGGGCTCATTGCAGTGCTGGATGCTCTTTAGTCCAGGGGTACAGAAACTCATTCCTGGGGTACCCCTGGTGTCTGATGGAGTTTGTCTTAGCCAATATTTTGGCCAATTAAAGTTGTTGAAATTTGGCGTTTAAGTTCTCTTAGAATTAATGTATGCAGGTTTGACCCATTCAGTTAGCTTCAGTGACCAGGTATCAACAGCAGTTTAGTGTGTCAGTGAGTGTAGATAACAGCAGTGTGTTTAGTGTGTCAGTAATAACAGCAGTGTGTTTAGTGTGTCAGTGAGTGTAGATAACAGCAGTGTGTTTAGTGTGTCAGTGAGTGTAGATAACAGCAGTGTGTTTAGTGTGTCAGTGAGTGTAGATAACAGGAGTGTGTTTAGTGTGTCAGTGAGTGTAGATAACAGCAGTGTGTTTAGTGTGTCAGTGAGTGTAGATAACAGGAGTGTGTTTAGTGTGTCAGTGAGTGTAGATAACAGCAGTGTGTTTAGTGTGTCAGTGAGTGTAGATAACAGCAGTGTGTTTAGTGTGTCAGTAATAACAGCAGTGTGTTTAGTGTGTCAGTGAGTGTAGATAACAGCAGTGTGTTTAGTGTGTCAGTAATAACAGCAGTGTGTTTAGTGTGTCAGTGAGTGTAGATAACAGCAGTGTGTTTAGTGTGTCAGTAATAACAGCAGTGTGTTTAGTGTGTCAGTAATAACAGCAGTGTGTTTAGTGTGTCAGTAATAACAGCAGTGTGTTTAGTGTGTCAGTGAGTGTAGATAACAGCAGTGTGTTTAGTGTGTCAGTGAGTGTAGATAACAGCAGTGTGTTTAGTGTGTCAGTGAGTGTAGATAACAGGAGTGTGTTTAGTGTGTCAGTAATAACAGCAGTGTGTTTAGTGTGTCAGTAATAACAGCAATGTGTTTAGTGTGTCAGTAATAACAGCAGTGTGTTTAGTGTGTCAGTAATAACAGCAGTGTGTTTAGTGTGTCAGTAATAACAGCAGTGTGTTTAGTGTGTCAGTAATAACAGCAGTGTGTTTAGTGTGTCAGTGAGTGTAGATAACAGCAGTGTGTTTAGTGTGTCAGTGAGTGTAGATAACAGGAGTGTGTTTAGTGTGTCAGTATTAACAGCAGTGTGTTTAGTGTGTCAGTAATAACAGCAGTGTGTTTAGTGTGTCAGTAATAACAGCAGTGTGTTTAGTGTGTCAGTGAGTGTGAGTGTAAATAACAGCAGTGTGTTTAGTGTGTCAGTGAGTGTAGATAACAGGAGTGTGTTTAGTGTGTCAGTATTAACAGCAGTGTGTTTAGTGTGTCAGTAATAACAGCAGTGTGTTTAGTGTGTCAGTAATAACAGCAGTGTGTTTAGTGTGTCAGTGAGTGTAGATAACAGCAGTGTGTTTAGTGTGTCAGTGAGTGTAGATAACAGCAGTGTGTTTAGTGTGTCAGTGAGTGTAGATAACAGCAGTGTGTTTAGTGTGTCAGTAATAACAGCAGTGTGTTTAGTGTGTCAGTAATAACAGCAGTGTGTTTAGTGTGTCAGTGAGTGTAGATAACAGCAGTGTGTTTAGTGTGTCAGTGAGTGTAGATAACAGCAGTGTGTTTAGTGTGTCAGTGAGTGTAGATAACAGCAGTGTGTTTAGTGTGTCAGTGAGTGTAGATAACAGCAGTGTGTTTAGTGTGTCAGTGAGTGTAGATAACAGCAGTGTGTTTAGTGTGTCAGTGAGTGTAGATAACAGGAGTGTGTTTAGTGTGTCAGTGAGTGTAGATAACAGCAGTGTGTTTAGTGTGTCAGTGAGTGTAGATAACAGCAGTGTGTTTAGTGTGTCAGTGAGTGTAGATAACAGCAGTGTGTTTAGTGTGTCAGTGAGTGTAGATAACAGCAGTGTGTTTAGTGTGTCAGTGAGTGTAGATAACAGGAGTGTGTTTAGTGTGTCAGTGAGTGTAGATAACAGCAGTGTGTTTAGTGTGTCAGTGAGTGTAGATAACAGCAGTGTGTTTAGTGTGTCAGTAATAACAGCAGTGTGTTTAGTGTGTCAGTGAGTGTAGATAACAGCAGTGTGTTTAGTGTGTCAGTGAGTGTAATATCAGCAGTGTGTTTAGTGTGTCAGTGAGTGTAGATAACAGCAGTGTGTTTAGTGTGTCAGTGAGTGTAGATAACAGCAGTGTGTTTAGTGTGTCAGTGAGTGTAGATAACAGCAGTGTGTTTAGTGTGTCAGTGAGTGTAGATAACAGGAGTGTGTTTAGTGTGTCAGTATTAACAGCAGTGTGTTTAGTGTGTCAGTAATAACAGCAGTGTGTTTAGTGTGTCAGTAATAACAGCAGTGTGTTTAGTGTGTCAGTGAGTGTAGATAACAGCAGTGTGTTTAGTGTGTCAGTAATAACAGCAGTGTGTTTAGTGTGTCAGTGAGTGTAGATAACAGGAGTGTGTTTAGTGTGTCAGTATTAACAGCAGTGTGTTTAGTGTGTCAGTAATAACAGCAGTGTGTTTAGTGTGTCAGTAATAACAGCAGTGTGTTTAGTGTGTCAGTGAGTGTAGATAACAGCAGTGTGTTTAGTGTGTCAGTAATAACAGCAGTGTGTTTAGTGTGTCAGTAATAACAGCAGTGTGTTTAGTGTGTCAGTGAGTGTAGATAACAGCAGTGTGTTTAGTGTGTCAGTGAGTGTAGATAACAGGAGTGTGTTTAGTGTGTCAGTGAGTGTAGATAACAGCAGTGTGTTTAGTGTGTCAGTGAGTGTAGATAACAGGAGTGTGTTTAGTGTGTCAGTGAGTGTAGATAACAGCAGTGTGTTTAGTGTGTCAGTGAGTGTAGATAACAGGAGTGTGTTTAGTGTGTCAGTATTAACAGCAGTGTGTTTAGTGTGTCAGTAATAACAGCAGTGTGTTTAGTGTGTCAGTAATATCAGCAGTGTGTTTAGTGTGTCAGTGAGTGTAGATAACAGCAGTGTGTTTAGTGTGTCAGTGAGTGTAGATAACAGGAGTGTGTTTAGTGTGTCAGTAATAACAGCAGTGTGTTTATTGTGTCAGTAATAACAGCAGATTGTTTAGTGTGTCAGTAATAACAGCAGTGTATTTAGTGTGTCAGTGAGTGTAAATAACAGCAGTGTGTTTAGTGTGTCAGTGAGTGTAGATAACAGGAGTGTGTTTAGTGTGTCAGTATTAACAGCAGTGTGTTTAGTGTGTCAGTAATAACAGCAATGTGTTTAGTGTGTCAGTAATAACAGCAGTGTGTTTAGTGTGTCAGTGAGTGTAGATAACAGCAGTGTGTTTAGTGTGTCAGTGAGTGTAGATAACAGCAGTGTGTTTAGTGTGTCAGTGAGTGTAGATAACAGGAGTGTGTTTAGTGTGTCAGTGAGTGTAGATAACAGCAGTGTGTTTAGTGTGTCAGTGAGTGTAGATAACAGGAGTGTGTTTAGTGTGTCAGTGAGTGTAGATAACAGGAGTGTGTTTAGTGTGTCAGTGAGTGTAGATAACAGCAGTGTGTTTAGTGTGTCAGTGAGTGTAGATAACAGGAGTGTGTTTAGTGTGTCAGTAATAACAGCAGTGTGTTTAGTGTGTCAGTGAGTGTAGATAACAGCAGTGTGTTTAATGTGTCAGTAGAGGGATCATTCGCTGCATTAGAGAAAATGACTGCATCAACTGATCTGTCCTATCAAAGTGGCACAATTTTTCCCTTCCCAGCATGCAATTTTCCCGCAAGCCCACCCTGCCAGTAAAGCGCTTACAGTCATGCGGTCATGTTCAGAGAAGGAACCACAAACCAAAAAATCAATTAACAATAAAAACATCCAGATCCAGTTTCTCAAAGATTGTATTAAAAACACTCATGACAGTGAATTCCATTCATTTTTACCCGTGAAGATTCAGAGGCATGACATCAATGTTGCTAATGCAATTTTCTTTTTATAACTTGACACAGATAAACTTTGATCGTTTGTGTGCCGAGTTATAAAAAGAAAATGTCGGTAATACTTTTGATTTAATGCTTTCTTCTCCGTATACTGAGTCCGTGACGGAAATGTGAAATCTGTGCTGCTGAAATAGCACAGATATTCAATATGAGTTCAAGGCCTTCATTCCAATCCTACATTTTTCCTGTATCCAATATGTCAGTTGGGATTCCATTACAACTATGATTTGAATGTACTTTCAAGATTCTAATAACATCAGTGTGGGCGGAACCACAGATATACCAGACATACCAGATAGTTAACTGTATCTATAAACATACCAGATAGTTAACTTCTGCAATCCCGGATATTTATCTCCGTCGTTCCTTCCATCCTCTCTGCTTCTTAACTGCTGGAAGCTTCTGGATAGTAACAGAAACTTGCCATTTTAAATACAAATGAACACATTTTTCACACCTCCTACAGCCAGGTAAATACACCTGAAGCCAGAATCTTAACAGTGGAATCCTGGACGTGACAGTCTGTAGTGTGTGGACAGGTGTTTGACAGGAGATAGCGGGAGTGCATTGGGCATCATTTAAGTCATTATATATCACAGATAAAAATAGGATGTGTGTTTATTTGCTTTCTCTGTCACATTGTGTAACATTTAATCTGAAAAAGTAGAGAAATTTTACATCTTTCAATAAAATACCTGGTAGTCGAAAAGCCAATCACTGATCAGGAAGGCTCAGGTTTTGAAGCTTATTGGTGTCAGATGTGTGCAGGGAACCAATAGGAATCTCCCCATAGGGTCTGGGGGCGTGGCCTCAGTTGTGCCCCCCCCCCCCCGCCCCCCCACCCCACCCCCGGCCCCCCCCCCCCCTCTCTGCCACACTAAAACCTCCTAACAGTCTGCAAGCCAACACTTTCACAGAACCCAAACGGGTCAAACCCGCCTGTGTGTGTTTGCTTCATTTCAGCGGTCTGATGTAGCTCCCTGTTCTCTGCTGTGAATGAAGGGTGCTTCTGTCTGTCACTCATGATCAGTGGTGGTTTAAACCAGTGGTGTTTACAGCGGGAGCTGATCCAGACTGTGGTGTTTACAGCGGGAGCTGATCCAGACTGTGGTGTTTACAGCGGGAGCCAGGATGAGCAAACTGCCACCCAGCATTCCTGGGGGCTGGCGGGGGGTGAGGCAATCTTACCAACACAGGGAAAGTTTGAGCAGGTGAGTGTGAGCCTCGGGCAGGTGCGGGTGGCTAGTGGGCACAGGTAGGGGTCAGTGTGAGCCTTGGGAATGTGCGGGTGGCTAGCGGGCACAGGTAGGGGTCAGTGTGAGCCTCGGGAAGGTGCGGGTGGCTAGCGGGCACAGGTAGGGGTCAGTGTGAGCCTCGGGCAGGTGCGGGTGGCTAGCGGGCACAGGTAGGGGTCAGTGTGAGCCTCGGGCAGGTGCGGGTGGCTAGCGGGCACAGGTAGGGGTCAGTGTGAGCCTCGGGCAGGTGCGGGTGGCTAGCGGGCACAGGTAGGGGTCAGTGTGAGCCTCGGGCAGGTGCGGGTGGCTAGCGGGCACAGGTAGGGGTCAGTGTGAGCCTCGGGCAGGTGCGGGTGGCTAGCGGGCACAGGTAGGGGTCAGTGTAAGCCTCGGGCAGGTGCGGGTGGCTAGCGGGCACAGGTAGGGGTCAGTGTAAGCCTCGGGCAGGTGCGGGTGGCTAGCGGGCACAGGTAGGGGTCAGTGTAAGCCTCGGGCAGGTGCGGGTGGCTAGCGGGCACAGGTAGGGGTCAGTGTAAGCCTCGGGCAGGTGCGGGTGGCTAGCGGGTACAGGTAGGGGGTTAGTGTCACTCTCCCGATACGGATATCACCCCCCCAGGCTGCACGGACATCGCTGCTCTACAGAAGTGTATGTCACACTGAGAGAGCACAGCTACGGCCTCTTAAATAAAAGATGGCGTTTACGTAAGTATTTTCCGCCAAAGCCACACGCTCTACCTCTTCCCCTCTCTCTCCCCCTCTTTTTCTCTCTGTTCTCTTTCTGTCATATAAACAGGAACCTGATCGGGATGCAGCTCATCAGATGGTGATGACATCACAATGACATCATGCACACACACAGTTGTGGATTACCATGGTGACACATGAAACCAGCTCTTGGCTTCTCCATCATACAGCATGTACAGAAAGCATATATAATAACATGAAAACTGTAAAGATGTTTATGGGAGTATTATAAATATTCTCCCCATAAACATCTCTCTTTTTATCTCTCCCAGGTGCAGTTTATTTAATTTGAACAGGCTACAAGATTAGCGCATATAGGGTTAGCAGACACAGAGTTAGCAGACACAGGGTTAGCAGACACAGAGTTAGCAGACACAGAGTTAGCGCACACAGGGTTAGCGCACACAGGGTTAGCAGACACAGGGTTAGCGCACACAGGGTTAGCGCACACAGGGTTAGCGCACACAGGGTTAGCAGACACAGAGTTAGCGCACACAGGGTTAGCGCACACAGAGTTAGCGCACACAGGGTTAGCGCACACAGGGTTAGCGCACACAGAGTTAGCGCACACAGGGTTAGCGCACACAGGGTTAGCGCACACAGGGTTAGCACAGAGTGGAGACTCCTTTCTACGGTGGTTAAAGATACTGTTTATTTTTAGCTTCTGTCATCACTTCAGCCCACAAATTCACCCATTTCTCTTCTCTCCCACTCCCTCTCTCTCTCTCTCTCTCCCACTCCCTCCCTCTCTCCCTCCCTCCCTCCCTCGTTACAGGCATGTTCAGTCCCTGTGTTTTTCCTGTGGGGATCTCTGCCCTGCTGTTTTAGCCGTGACAATGCCAGCGTTTGCCCCCAGGTTTCCGGAACATTCCTGAGAAAGGGAGCTGGTGCTTTCACCCTGAAATGATTCTGGTCAGGAGATCCACGCGAGGGTTAGGGTTAGGGTTAGGGTCAGGAGATCCACGCGAGGGTTAGGGTTAGGGTCAGGAGATCCACGCGAGGGTTAGGGTTAGGGTCAGGAGATCCACGCGAGGGTTAGGGTTAGGGTTAGGGTCAGGAGATCCACGCGAGGGTTAGGGTTAGGGTCAGGAGATCCACGCGAGGGTTAGGGTTAGGGTTAGGGTCAGGAGATCCACGCGAGGGGTGGAATCGAGGCATTTCAACAGGGTGAGTTACCTTGGTAACGGGTAATTTAACGACTGCGACAGTGGCTTATTTTAGCGGTTTCCCCTTGCTGAGCCGCTGTATTCAGGTGTAAACACACAGAGGTGCAAAAGGCAGGACTGAATGGAGGGGGGGGGTTGGATAGGGGGGTGAAAGACTCCATACACTGACTCCACAACACTATGACTCCTCAACACTGACTCCAGAGCCAGTATGATCAGCACCTGTTCAGTTATACAGGGGCAATGCAGGGGGTAAAGGCTAATGTTCAAATAAAAAGGTTTATTAAAGGTTTTTACTTGCCTTTATGAATGGCTACAGCACTGGCTGTTATTGGTTCATCACAGGGGCCCTCAGACAGGCCCCGGAGAGCCACAGTGTGTTCTGATTTAATGTTACTCAGTACTTGATTAATCAATGACAGCAACTGATTCTACAGTTAATTCACCTGGTTTCTCGGGTCTGAAGTGGTTGCTGATTTAAGGTGAAACTTAAACTCTCCAGATCAACTGCAGTTTGCTTAGCTGGAGTTTAAACCTCAGGTTTAAACCTCTAGACCACAGAACTGCATGACAACTGGAACAGCTATCCAAATCAGTGAAATAAAGATGAGCTGTTCCAGTTGTTATGCAGTTCTGTAGTCTAAACTCCAGCTAAGCATGCTACCATTGCCCCTCCAGAACTAGGGAGACGGATATGATCTAATAGAGGTTACTGTGCAGAAATGCACCAATCAAATGATCTAATAGAGGTTACTGTGCAGAAATGCACCAATCAAATGGTCTAATAGAGGTTACTGTGCAGTAATGCACCAATCAAATGATCTAATAGAGGTTACTGTGCAGAAATGCACCAATCAAATGATCTAATAGAGGTTACTGTGCAGAAATGCACCAATCAAATGATCTAATAGAGGTTACTGTGCAGAAATGCACCAATCAAATGATCTAATAGAGGTTACTGTGCAGAAATGCACCAATCAAAACCTGCCTAAATAATCCAGTTTCATTTTCTCTTTCTCACACTGGAAAGGCTGTGCTCGGGAGTGTGGAACGGACGTGAAAGAGTTACAGCATGCAGTTTAATGAAAATGTGGCACTCACTTGTAAAATGTATTTTTACTATTTCAAATTTGACATTTAAATTGCCCAGGCCTTCAAACGAGAGCTGGCCGGTGTTTGGAGGCGCAGATGGGTAGATGTCAGGTGTGCGGGTTTTGGGGGTGACTAAGCTTGAGCTCTAATCAACACAACAGATGTTTCTCTCGAACTGCACTGCAAAAAAACACCCCTGTCCATCAGCAAATCTCTAAAAAAACATTATATACATTTCAGCTCTGGGGAGACTGGAGTCAGAGGTCAAAGCAACATGGCTCTTGTTCTGCCCAGAATGTAATCTCAAGATTAATAAACTCATTAATTTTAAGTATAAATACATATGGGAATGGGGTATAAAAACACACAATGACACTGCCACTCTAAAAAGGCTTTTTAGGAGTAAAAAGGTCACATGCCTTGAACAGCACATTGTATGGCGGTGCCAGTCTTTAAATTTTATTTTAAGCAAATTGACAAAGTGGCACCACCTAGTGGTGAATTTCTGAACAAACGAGCGCTCTCAAGTTTAAGTTAATAGATCAGGCGTGTCCAATCTTATCCGAAAAGGGTGCAGGATGTTGTTCTAGCCCAGGGGTAGGCAACCCTGGTTCTGGAGAGCCGCAGGGTCTGGTTTTTTTTGTTTGTTACTACTCGCCCTTTTATCAATTAAAGCAGGCGTGTCAATCTTTCCGAAAAAAGGGCAGGATGTGTTCTAGCCAGCCCAGGGAGGCAACCTTCTGGAGTCTGGAGCCGCAGCTGGTTGCTTTTTTTTGTGTTACTACCACTTTTACTTGCAATTAAAGCAGTTGATTACGCAGTTAACTCCGCTCACCTGGTTTCTTTAGTCTAAGTAGTTGCTGTATTTAGGGTGAAAACAAAAACCAGCAGACCCTGCGGCTCTCCAGGACCAGGGTTGCCTACCCCTGCTCTAGCCCAGTGCTATGACACTTGATTCTACTTATCAAGGTCTAGATCAGGGGTGGGCAATTCCAGGCCTCGCGGGCCGGTGGGTATGCATGTTTTTACTGCCACCAGTTACCACGGTTCAATCAGCTAATTAGTCATACACACAATCACCGATTCACTTTGTTAATTACAAAACGATAAATGCTAACACACCATACCGGAACAAGAAAGAACATTCATCAGCTGTTCATATATAGCGGTTCGTAGATTAATAAATATCATAATAAAATCGTGATTGGCTAAATAAAAAAATTAACTGGCAAAACAAAAAACATAAAAAAACCAAACCCACCCGGGCCTGGAGGCCTGGCCCCCCCACACCAGATTGAACACCATGATTAGTTCATTTGTTGAATCAGGTGTCTTAGTGCTGGACTAAAACAAAAACACCCACATCATCCCTTTTCAGATAAGATTGGACACCCCTGTGATATATCTTCACATAGTTTGGTTCTGATTGAGCCAGATTATTATTAATTATGTACGTAACCTTGATCAGAAAAGAGCTTTTCACTCAGTGACTGAGTAAAAAACAATAATGCTTCATGACTGAATGGCATATTTATTATGTATTCATAATCTATGTGCAGGCTGAATGCTAAGATAAAACTGGCCCACTTTCCTAAACACTGAATGATCTGTTTTTTCCCACAAACGCTGTTCGGTAATTACAGTTTTGCTCATTTGTTAAACTCCTTTGGAGAAGTTGACTGCATGTACGCTCATGGGTAGTGTGATTATTGCATTGAGTTGTTTTTGGGGGCCCAGTTTTGCCTTCTTTGCTCTACCCAGTGACCCAGGGAACCCTGGTTGCAGAACTATCTCCTACTGTCATTGGGACAACTACAGGGTCATGTAGTAGCTGTGTACTGGGCCTCCCTGATGACTGACTAATGAGAGAATAGATCATGACGCTTCATTTTAAAATGTCTCTAACGCCCAAACACCCCTCTAATCAACATGGCCTTTTCCCCAAACAGAAATCCAGTGCAGCGATGGGGACACTGTGCTGTAGGTAACAGTAATGAAAGATCTTTACACTCTGTTCAACAGTAATTAGACATTTGTGCAAATGAAGAGTCATTTAATCTTTAACAACCTTAACAGTATTCTATAACTGTTCACTTGGTGAATATTGTAATATCATCATAAAAATATGTCATGAATGAAGCGACTCATAAAAGGTGGTGTTTACTATCCCTTTAAAGGGCAGTAAACAGGAGAGTAGCAGGGAAGTAGTAAAAAGTCTGTAATAAAAGCCCTTAGGTTCTTATTGGCGGGAAACATAAAATGTGACATCTTATTTATTTTTATAATATTAAGAATGAAATGAGATAATAACAAGTATGAAATCTGATTGTAAAGTGAAAATGAGAATATTTTCCGTACGCTGTTAAATTTGAAATGTGAAAGCAGGGCACTGTGCTTAACATGTAGCAGGAGGAGATTCACACATAACAGCACATGCATCACATGTAACACGTCACATTTTGTACGTAGGGATCACAACACGCTGTGATCATATCAAAACGCACTGTGGCACCTGATACTAAAATATACTGAAATATACTAAAATATACTGAAATATACTAAAATATACTGAAATATACTAAAATATACTGAAATATACTAAAATAAAAACCTTTCTTTAATCAGAACTGAAAGGCGATATATCATCAGACCACAAAAAGTTTACAAGTGTGGATTTATTATGACATAATCACATAACAGTATCAATATATACATTTATGTTCATTAAATTAACATACTGTTAAAAAAAATCAGTACAAATAAAGGCATTTTCTGCAAATCAAGCTCTTCAGCATTTAATTTAATTTTATAATCACAATACTGTGAATTTATTCATATTTTATTCATAACTGGGTTTGTTCACTTTCATAATGAGGAATTGGACTCCTCACACAAACAGCTCGTAAAACACAGACACAATTATATTCATACAGGCCAACACAGCCATCAACGGCACCACAGCATGTACAACTAAAGTGGACAAATTGTCAGTCTTTCTGTCAGTCAACACACGGGTTTGTCATAGAAGATGACTGCCATCAGTTTTACAAAATGTGACACTAAAGTGAATGAGATCTTAGGCCAGACCTTCTGGCAGGAACTTCTTTTGTGTCAGTTTATAAGCCTCTTCTTTGATCTTGCACAGAACATACATCTCTATCAAAACAGTGTAGAAGTGCCCAAAGGGCCCTCGGTTTAATCTCTCAAACGTGATCCATCCTCACAATATCATTTATCAGGCCTCTCTTGCAAATGAGGTTATAATCTGAGCGACACTTTCTGGTTGAATGCATATTAAATATTAAACAAACCAAAAAATAGTTCTCTCTCCCCTTCCTGCATTGCGAGGTCCCTCAACTCCTGCTGCTGTGACAGGGAGAAATCTCGGCTGTATGTGACTACAAGACCCACAATGCTTTGTTTCAAGCAGGCGTGTACAAAAAAGTGGCCTAAGTATAAATAAGAGAAAAAAGGAAAGAGCAGAGGTAAGACACCAAGTGAACCACCGAGCCACTCACCGAGTGAACCACCGAGCCACTCACCGAGTGAACCACCGAGCCGCACACCGAGTGAACCACTGAGCCACACACCGAGTGAACCACTGAGCCACTCACCGAGTGAACCACCGAGCCGCACACCGAGTGAACCACCGAGCCACTCACCGAGTGAACCACCGAGCCACTCACCGAGTGAACCACCGAGCCACTCACCGAGTGAACCACCGAGCCGCACACTGAGTGAACCACCGAGCGAACCACCGAGCCACACACCGAGTGAACCACCGAGCCGCACATACAATATGGTTACATATAGCTTGTAGACAAAAATAACAAATAGATATATGAATGAAATAAAGTATTATTGATCAAATCAATCATTCAATCGAATTGTATTTGTTGTTTGAAGTTTATTACATATGTATGAGGGAATTGTCACAAGGTGCTGCTTCTCACTAAAGAGCGGTTAAAACAAAGTGATACGAGAGGTGTTCTCAGGTGACATGGCTTCAGAATGATACCGAATTGATACCCCCGTTCTCCTTTCCTTTCGCAGGATTCAGAGGAAAGGGAGGCAATGATGGGAATTATGGGAATATGTAAAGTATCTGAATGTATCCATGCAGCTCACTCTCCTGCCTCCTGATGGAGCGCACACATCCGCACATATATGTACGGTGACATACATGTGTGGTGACATACGTATGGTTAACCCAGCCATTTTGGTACTAAAACACACATCATTTGTAGGAACTGAACACTGATGTTCACTGGTTTTGTCACATGCCATATCATCCTCTGGTACTTGGAGGTGGGTTGTGTGTGTGTGTGTGCATGTGTGTGCATGGACACGCGTGTGTGTTTTGCCAGGCTCTGTGTGACATTTGGAGGTTTGTTGTCTCTTCCGCCTTCAGACCGTGAGTCATCGCAGAGTCATCGCTGAGTCATCGCAGAGTCATCGCAGAGTCACCTTACACTTCATTCTTCACAAAACAACACGAGGTGAATTGATGAAAAATCTCCCGCTAAGGAGGGAGCTCTTTAAAACTTTCCAACTTGCCATCTAAATGCCTTTTCCCCGACATGCCTGCTTTTAAGCCTTTGAGCTGTGATCACAAATATGCCTTTAGAATGTTCTTAACTGAACAATCACTACTGACAAAACAATCCACTGAAAGCAGTGGAGTTCTACAACACCGACATTCAAATGGTTTTAAAGAGCTTAGGCGGTCCAACCAAATGCTTCAGGTCCAGTTTTAGTGGAGAACAGAAGCTAACGCCATGTTCTCACAGCGAGCAACTTGGTCGCTGGGTCGGTCAAGTCTACTAGGCTGGGGGCGGGGCAAGAGCTTCCCGCTGTGTCATCCAAGTCAGCTCGTGCAGCTACAATTTTTTAATGAAGACAAACAACGGCAGTAGCCTACATATAACAAAGACATATTTGCGATGCATCCTATTCTTTATAGTTATGTCATAACACTGATAATTATGTGTTCTCGCTAGCTAGCGATAGGCTAACCTATATCTATCTTCGTCACGAGCTAGCGATCTTTATCTATCTAGCTAGCTAGATACATAGATAGATTTATGTATAAAACTGAACATGTAGTTTGGGCTCAATGTGATATTGGTAGAACAGTCACATATATCCTTTAAGGTTATGTTATACATTTAATAGGACAGGGTAGGCTTGGAACATTATTATTAGCTGCTCCTCCATTGCTGCAATTTGAGTGAAATCGAGCGGAACAATTATTCACGAAATAGTTTCGTGTCGGTTGGAGAAATATGAAGCATGGAGCTCTGATTGACTGTTACGGCCGATGGTCGCTCAAAAGTTAAATTGCGGGCAACATGTATTGGCCGATTTTGGTCGCTCAGTTGCCTAGTCGCTCAGGTCGCTGACCGTCGCTCAGCTTCATAGAAAATGAATGGACTTCCTGCAACTGGGTGACAAAGTCGCTCGATGTGAGAACGCAGCGTTACTCTTGCGAGTGCATGAATGATTTATTGTTGAAGACGCATCCTACCCTCTTTTTCCTCCCCCAGACTGTGATGACTGTACCAAACAGCTGTTGATCGGCGAGGCCCGCGACCAGCATTTCTGGCCCGGGTAAGTGTTTTTTGGAGTGCGAACAGATTAGCCTCAGTGCTAATCCCGTCAGATGGAAACGGGCGCCCTGTGGATGGCACATTTACCCTCCGTCTGCTTTGACGGCCTGGCATCTGCTTGGAGATGTCACCACACGACAGCGCGCCTGTTTCCACAAACGCCGCTTTGTGATAAAAATCTTGATTGTTTTTTGGGTGGGAGGGAGCTTAAAAGAGCATGTGACTCAAAGGGCATTAAGATATAGGGCATAACAGCACAACCATTATTCTCACATGTGTACTAACACACACACACACACACACACACATACATAGGGCATAACAGCACAACCATTATTCTCACATGTGTACTAACACACACACACACACACACACACACATACATACATAGGGCATAACAGCACAACCATTATTCTCACATGTGTACTAACACACACACACATACATACACACACACATACACACACACACACACATACATACATAGGGCATAACAGCACAACCATTATTCTCACATGTACTAACACACACACACACACACACATACACACACACACATACATACATGTTTACATTCCACCGCATGCAAACAAGGACGCAGCACTCGAGGAACTCCATGGGCTGATCAGCAGACAGGAGACGGCCCAGCCGGACACTGCGCTGGTCATAGCCGGGGACTTTAATCATGTTGATTACACCAAAATCATGCCCAAATTACACCAACATATTCCGTTTAAGACGCGAGGGGAAAACACACTCGACCACTGTTACACTCTCTTCCGGAATGGTTACAGAGCCCTCCCCCGCCCGGCTTTTGGCAAATCAGATCACTGCTCAATTCTCCTGCTCCCTGCCTATAGGCAGAGACTGAAGAGGGAGCCACCGGTCCACAAGAATGTCCGCCGCTGGTCTGACCAATCAGAGGCGATCTTGCAGGACTGCTTTGATCGAACGGACTGGGGGGCGTTCAAGGCAACTGGGAATCTGGATGTCTACACCAACAATGTAACCACCTACATCAGGGAGTGTACAGAGGCTGTTGTACCAGTCAGGAATATAAAGGTCATGCCAAACCAGAAGCCATGGATTAACGGTGAAATACGTGCAGCTCTCCACACACGATCTGTAGCCCATAAATCAGGCTCAGTGGAGGAATACAAAAACGCACGCTATGCACTTAGAGTGGCCATCAAACAGGCAAAGAAGGACTACAGTCAAAGAATGGAGTCAAAACTCATTACCAACAACCCGAGGCACCTATGGCAGGGGCTTCAAGCCATAACTGAATACAGGGGGAGCACACAGCAAACCCAACACACAACACCCACCTTTCCAGATGACTTTAACACCTTCTCTGCCAGGTTTGACCCCTCTGCTAGACCCTCTGGCATGGTTGGCTCCTCTTCCTCCCTCAACCCCACTGGTGAGCACCCACCTCTGCAACCCCCCCCTACTGGTATGGGGAGGGGGGAGCAGACCCCTCCATCTCCACGCCCCCACTCCACCTCTGGAGCTGACCAGGACTGCCCGCTCTCCATCAGCAGGGTTGATGTCTACCGCTCTTTCAAGCGGATCAACCCTCGGAAGGCAGCTGGTCCAGATGGCATCCCGGGACGTGTTCTGAAGGCGTGTGCTTACCAGTTGGCGGAGGTATTCACTGACATTTTCAACCAGTCCCTTTCCCTCAGCTCTGTCCCCACCTGCTTTAAAACTAGCATCATCATTCCCATTCCCAAGCAGCAGAAGGCAACCAGCCTAAATGACTGGCGCCCCATAGCCCTCACTCCCATAGTCAGCAAGTGCTTTGAGAGCCTGGTAAAAGGACTAATATGCCCCATGCTTCCCCCCACCCTCGACCCCTTGCAGTTTGCTTACCGAACCAACAGGAGCACAGAAGATGCCATCGCCCACGTCCTCCATACGGCCCTCTCCCACCTAGAGGGCAGGGGCACCTACGTGAGGATGCTGTTTGTGGATTACAGCTCGGCATTTAACACCATAGTGCCTTCCAGGCTCGATGGCAAGCTGCGGGACCTGGGCCTGAACACATCACTGTGCGACTGGATCCTGGACTTCCTGACGGACCGCCCCCAGTCAGTGAGAGTGGCTGGTTGTACTTCCTCCACACTGAGTCTCAGTATAGGGGCACCACAGGGCTGTGTCCTCAGCCCTCTCCTGTACTCCCTGTACACCTACGACTGCGTGGCGACACAGACATCAAACCATGTCGTGAAGTTCGCAGACGACACGGCAGTGGTGGGTCTGATAACTGGCGGCAACGAGTCGGCCTACAGGGAGGAGGTGGCCACCTTGGAGCAGTGGTGTGTGGACAATCACCTCTCTCTGAACGTCAGCAAAACCAAGGAGATAGTGGTGGATTACAGGAAGAAGAAGGATGAGCTCCAACCAGTTAACATCAATGGCTCAGTGGTGGAGAGAGTGGACACCTTCAAATACCTGGGGGTGAACATCGAGAAGGACCTGACCTGGGACTGCCATGTCACCGCAGTCGTAAAAAAGGCCCAACAGCGCCTGTACGGACTCAGGCGCCTGAAGCAATTCGGCCTGAGACCCAACACCATCAGGGACTTCTACAGAGGCACAATAGAGAGCCTCCTGACAAGCAGCTTCACATCCTGGTACGGCAGCTGTACGGACAGAAACCGCAAGGCGCTGAGGAGGGTTGTTCGCACTGCCAAGAACATCACCGGGTGTGAGCTGCCCAGTCTGGAAGACCTCTACACCGAGCGTTGCCTCAACAAATCCCTGAGGATCATCAAAGACCCCACCCACCCCCACAAAAGACTTTTTTCCCCTCTAAAGTCCAAAAGGGTGAAGGGATACAAGATCCTTTCAGCGCGCACTAGCAGGCTGAGAAACAGTTTTTTCCCGCAGGCTATCAGAATGTTGAATGACAGTGAAAAGTGAAATGTGCAATAACTGTACTGCACTATGCACTTTATACTGCACTATGCACTTTGACATTCTTGCCTGTGTTCATTGTTTATGTGTGTTCTTTTAGGTTTTTATCATGTGTTTATTGTTTATTATATTGGAGCTTCTGAGTGTAAGTTTTTCACATGTATGTACCTAAACAGTGCATATAAGTGACAATAAAGTGAATCTGAATCTGAACATAGGGCATAACAGCACAACCATTATTCTCACATGTGTACTAACACACACACACACACATACATACACACACACACACACACACACACACATACACACACACACATACATACATAGGGCATAACAGCACAACCATTATTCTCATGTGTACTAACACACACACACACACACATACACACACACATACACACACACACATACATACATAGGGCATAACAGCACAACCATTATTCTCACATGTGTACTAACACACACACACACACATACATACACACACACATACACACATAGGGCATAACAGCACAACCATTATTCTCACATGTGTACTAACACACACACACACACACACATACATGCACACACACACATACATACACACACACACACACACATACACACACACACATACATGCACACACACACACACGCACGCACACACACACACACATATACATACATAGGGCATAACAGCCAGAAACTATTTTAAAAAACACAAAACCAAACGTAATGGCTGATATACTGAATTAGGCAGTGGTGTTTTTTCTGTTTTTGGTCTACAAGCCATTTCCCACTTCCAGGAATGTACCGGGACAAAAAAACATAGCAGACAAAAAAAATGTGGTCCCAAGCAAGAAGAATGTGGTTCGAACAAGAGCAACACGGTCCCAAATGAACTTAGCTAGTTAGCAGGGTACTGGCTTCTGCTTCATCATTCTAAAGGAAATCACACACTTTCTGCACACAGGAGATCCCCACAGGCCCCCACCCAACACACCAGCACCCTCATTCAGAGGATACCAACCTACACTAACGCACAACACTTTTTTAACGCTCTTTCAATGCCTTTGCAATGCTCTCTCACCATCTCCGCAATGTTGTCTGACGTCCCCACAACGTAGCAGTCTCCACAACGTAGCGGTCCCCACAACATAGCAGTCCCCACAACGTAACGGTCCCCACAACATAGCAGTCCCCACAA
Organism: Ilyophis sp. 1 JC-2022; assembly: GCA_022702515.1. Lineage (NCBI taxonomy): Eukaryota > Metazoa > Chordata > Actinopteri > Anguilliformes > Synaphobranchidae > Ilyophis > Ilyophis sp. 1 JC-2022. Next base: position 56,607,355 of record CM040406.1, read on the forward strand.
CATAGCGGCCCCCACAATGTAGCGGCCCCCACAATGTAGCGGCCCCCACAATGTAGCGGTCCCCACATCTATGAAGAACACAACCTTGCAGGGACATTGACTGCATTCACACATCAGCCTACGTTGTGAAGACTTACGCTTGCATACACCAAGTGCTGCGTTCGGATCCAAAATCTATCCTTTCTTCCTGTCGTTCCCTTCCCTTGCTTCAAGGGGGGAATCCCCAAAATGCCAGGATGAAATATGGCAGCCACACCAAGTGTGATTCAGATCCAATGTAAGAAAGGGGAGGGAGTAATTATATTCCCTCGCTCCCTCGTTTATCCTCCCTTCCACCGAGGGTATAAAATACAAGCTTCCAGCAAGAAGGGAATCCCACAATGCAATGCTCCGCATGAAAAAAGTGGACGGTCACCACAGAACTAGGTGGCGGTCACATTTCAACTCTATGGTGTTGCACTTCTGAAATGTTGTGAGGGTGGTTCAGTTCCGTTTTTGTTTGTTTCTCATCAATCCTCCCTTGCAGAGCACCTTTTAAGTTTGCTTGCTGCACGGAGCAAACTGCGTCACAAGATAGCTCCCTCGAGGGAAGTGAGCAAGGGAAGGGAGCGAGGGAAGACAGCAAGGGAAGGGAGCGTGTTAAATTGGATTTGAATGCAGCCCAAGGGCCTGGTTTACTAAGGCCTTTAGCACCCGCAAAACCAATAACACAACCAATGATTGGTGCAAAACAAATACCCTGACCAATCATTTGTCATGTTACTGGTTTTGCACACTGTAAAGGTCTTAGTAAATCAGGCCCATAGTGTTTTCCTCTGAAAAAGCGATCATTAAAAAAAGGTCAGGACGACAGTTGAAAAGGCTTCTGAAAGGGTTTTCCCACGTAAAATCCACAAGAAGACACATACTTGATTTAGAAAAAAATAATGCTTAAAACAGGAGAGTGACTGATGGGGGGAAATTCAGCACAATAAAGAGTTTCTTTTTCTTCCTCCCGTTCCTCCGAATCTCCTGCTGCAGTGTTCAACACTTTCTTTCCATTCATTTTTTTATGAAAATATTCTTGTCTCTGCAATAGTCTCCTCCCCCCCGCCAGGCCGAAGCGGTTGCCGGTTGCTTCTCTCGCCAGAGCAGCTGATGTTTAAACAGATTGGCTCTCCGGAGTGTTGCCCTTCATCGCCCTCTCTCTCGCTCTCTCCTCCTCCTCCTCCTCCTCCTCCACACTGTTTCTGTACTGCGGGGCTGCGGGATGCCCCCTCCCCTCCCGTTACGACCCGTTCGGCCCCTCTGTGCTGCCTGGGGGGGGCGGAGCCTCTTCAGTGGTGGGGGACTGAGCCCCGTCTGGCCCATCTGGGGGGTGGGGGGTGGGGGGGTGAGGGGGGGGTGGTTCATTCATTAGTATTCCTTTTGGATATCGTGCAAATACATTGCCAAAACCTGTCAGAATGTGTCAAGTCAGGAAGACTCAGAGAGAGAGGAAGAAGAAGAGAGAGAGAGAGAGAGAGAGAGAGAGAGAGAGAGAGAGAGAGAGAGAGAGAGAGAGAGAGAGAGAGAGAGAGACTGAACAGAAATAATTTGAATTTTATTTTAAAACACCAGGAGCCTTTTGTTTTTGCAGTGTTTAGGTTTTCAGTAAAATAGACAGTGTGGGTTATGAGTGAGAGACAGTGTGTGTGTGTTATGAGTGAGAGACAGTGTAGGTTATGAGTGAGAGACAGTGTGTGTGTGTTATGAGTGAGAGACAGTGTAGGTTATGAGTGAGAGACAGTGTGTGTGTGTTATGAGTGAGAGACAGTGTAGGTTATGAGTGAGAGACGGTGTGTGTGTGTTATGAGTGAGAGACAGTGTAGGTTATGAGTGAGAGACGGTGTGTGTGTGTTATGAGTGAGAGACAGTGTAGGTTATGAGTGAGAGACGGTGTGTGTGTGTTATGAGTGAGAGACAGTGTAGGTTATGAGTGAGAGACGGTGTGTGTGTGTTATGAGTGAGAGACAGTGTAGGTTATGAGTGAGAGACAGTGTGTGTGTGTTATGAGTGAGAGACAGTGTAGGTTATGAGTGAGAGACAGTGTGTGTGTGTTATGAGTGAGAGACAGTGTAGGTTATGAGTGAGAGACAGTGTGTGTGTGTGTTATGAGTGAGAGACAGTGTAGGTTATGAGTGAGAGACAGTGTGTGTGTGTTATGAGTGAGAGACAGTGTAGGTTATGAGTGAGAGACAGTGTGTGTGTGTTATGAGTGAGAGACAGTGTAGGTTATGAGTGAGAGACAGTGTGTGTGTGTTATGAGTGAGAGACAGTGTAGGTTATGAGTGAGAGACAGTGTGTGTGTGTTATGAGTGAGAGACAGTGTAGGTTATGAGTGAGAGACAGTGTGTGTGTGTTATGAGTGAGAGACAGTGTAGGTTATGAGTGAGAGACAGTGTGTGTGTGTTATGAGTGAGAGACAGTGTAGGTTATGAGTGAGAGACAGTGTGTGTGTGTTATTAGTGAGAGACAGTGTAGGTTATGAGTGAGAGACAGTGTGTATGTTATGAGTGAGAGACAATATAGGTTATGAGTTAGAGACAGTGTGTGTGTTATGAGTGAGAGACAATGTGTGTTATGAGATACAGTGTAGGTTATGTGTAGGAATGCTCAATACCTGTGAGTGACAGAGCTCATCTGTAACAGGTAAGAGCTCTTACCTGTGATTGACAGCTCGGCCAGTTTGAGTGGCAGGTCAGAGGGGCTAACTCCAGCAGGGGACCCCAGAATATCCGGCAGGGCGTTCCGGCGGCCAGATCGACCAGACGAAGCAAAGTCCAACACCGGCTCAACCTCTGTCATCTCAGGGAGCTTACCTAAGAGGTGAGCGGGAGAGAGGATGAGAGAGAGGGAGAGAGAAGGATAGAGAAGGAGAGAGGATGAGAGAGGGGGAAAGAGGGAAAGAGGATGAGAGAGGGAAAGAGGATGAGAGGGAGAGAGGATGAGAGAAGGATAGAGAAGGAGAAAGGATGAGAGAGGGGGAAAGAGGGAAAGAGGATGAGAGAGGGATAGAGAGAGAAAGGGGGGGAGAGGATGAGAGAGTGATAGAGAGGGAGAAAGAGGAGGTGAGAGGGAGAGAGGATGAGAGAGGGGAGAGAGGGAGAGAGGATGAGAGAGGGGAGAGAGGGAGAAAGAGGAGGTGAGAGGGAGAGAGGATGAGAGAGGGGAGAGGATGAGAGAGGGAGAGA
>CM040406.1:56615566-56628066 GCA_022702515.1 Ilyophis sp. 1 JC-2022
ACTATAGCGCTCACAGATCACAGCGCATTCTCTCTGGATAACACTATAGCGCTCACAGATCACAGCGCGTTCTCTCTGGATAACACTATAGCGCTCACAGATCAGAGCGCATTCTCTCTGGATAACACTATAGCGCTCACAGATCACAGCGCATTCTCTCTGGATAGCACTATAGCGCTCACAGATCACAGCGCATTCTCTCTGGATAACACTATAGCGCTCACAGATCAGAGCGCATTCTCTCTGGATAACACTATAGTGCTCACAGATCACAGCGCATTCTCTCTGGATAACACTATAGCGCTCACAGATCACAGCACGTTCTTTCTGGATAACACTATAGCGCTCACAGATCACAGCGCATTCTCTCTGGATAACACTATAGCGCTCACAGATCACAGCACGTTCTCTCTGGATAACACTATAGCGCTCACAGATCACAGCACGTTCTCTCTGGATAACACTATAGCGCTCACAGATCACAGCGCGTTCTCTCTGGATAACACTATAGCGCTCACAGATCACAGTGCATTCTCTCTGGATAACACTATAGCGCTCACAGATCACAGCGCATTCTCTCTGGATAACACTATAGCGCTCACAGATCACAGCACGTTCTTTCTGGATAACACTATAGCGCTCACAGATCACAGCGCATTCTCTCTGGATAACACTATAGCGCTCACAGATCACAGTGCATTCTCTCTGGATAACACTATAGCGCTCACAGATCATAGTGCATTCTCTCTGGATAACACTATAGCACTCACAGATCACAGCGCATTCTCTCTGGATAACACTATAGCACTCACAGATCACAGCGCATTCTCTCTGGATAACACTATAGCGCTCACAGATCACAGCGCGTTCTTTCTGGATAACACTATAGCGCTCACAGATCACAGTGCATTCTCTCTGGATAACACTATAGCGCTCACAGATCACAGCACGTTCTCTCTGGATAACACTATAGCGCTCACAGATCACAGCGCGTTCTCTCTGGATAACACTATAGCGCTCACAGATCACAGCGCGTTCTTTCTGGATAACACTATAGCGCTCACAGATCACAGCGCATTCTCTCTGGATAACACTATAGCGCTCACAGATCACAGCGCATTCTCTCTGGATAACACTATAGCGCTCACAGATCACAGCGCATTCTCTCTGGATAACACTATAGTGCTCACAGATCACAGCGCATTCTCTCTGGATAACACTATAGCGCTCACAGATCACAGCGCATTCTCCCTGGATAACACTATAGCGCTCACAGATCACAGCGCGTTCTCTCTGGATAACACTATAGCGCTCACAGATCAGAGCGCATTCTCTCTGGATAACACTATAGCGCTCACAGATCACAGCGCATTCTCTCTGGATAACACTATAGCGCTCACAGATCACAGCGCATTCTCTCTGGATAACACTATAGCGCTCACAGATCAGAGCGCATTCTCTCTGGATAACACTATAGTGCTCACAGATCACAGCGCATTCTCTCTGGATAACACTATAGCGCTCACAGATCACAGCGCATTCTCTCTGGATAACACTATAGCGCTCACAGATCACAGCACGTTCTTTCTGGATAACACTATAGCGCTCACAGATCACAGCGCATTCTCTCTGGATAACACTATAGCGCTCACAGATCACAGCACGTTCTCTCTGGATAACACTATAGCGCTCACAGATCACAGCGCGTTCTCTCTGGATAACACTATAGCGCTCACAGATCACAGTGCATTCTCTCTGGATAACACTATAGCGCTCACAGATCACAGCGCATTCTCTCTGGATAACACTATAGCGCTCACAGATCACAGCACGTTCTTTCTGGATAACACTATAGCGCTCACAGATCACAGCGCATTCTCTCTGGATAACACTATAGCGCTCACAGATCACAGTGCATTCTCTCTGGATAACACTATAGCGCTCACAGATCACAGTGCATTCTCTCTGGATAACACTATAGCACTCACAGATCACAGCGCATTCTCTCTGGATAACACTATAGCACTCACAGATCACAGCGCATTCTCTCTGGATAACACTATAGCGCTCACAGATCACAGCGCGTTCTTTCTGGATAACACTATAGCGCTCACAGATCACAGTGCATTCTCTCTGGATAACACTATAGCGCTCACAGATCACAGCACGTTCTCTCTGGATAACACTATAGCGCTCACAGATCACAGCGCGTTCTCTCTGGATAACACTATAGCGCTCACAGATCACAGCGCGTTCTTTCTGGATAACACTATAGCGCTCACAGATCACAGCGCATTCTCTCTGGATAACACTATAGCGCTCACAGATCACAGCGCATTCTCTCTGGATAACACTATAGCGCTCACAGATCACAGCGCATTCTCTCTGGATAACACTATAGCGCTCACAGATCACAGCGCGTTCTCTCTGGATAACACTATAGCGCTCACAGATCAGAGCGCATTCTCTCTGGATAACACTATAGCGCTCACAGATCACAGCGCATTCTCTCTGGATAACACTATAGCGCTCACAGATCACAGCGCATTCTCTCTGGATAACACTATAGCGCTCACAGATCAGAGCGCATTCTCTCTGGATAACACTATAGTGCTCACAGATCACAGCGCATTCTCTCTGGATAACACTATAGCGCTCACAGATCACAGCGCATTCTCTCTGGATAACACTATAGCGCTCACAGATCACAGCACGTTCTTTCTGGATAACACTATAGCGCTCACAGATCACAGCGCATTCTCTCTGGATAACACTATAGCGCTCACAGATCACAGCACGTTCTCTCTGGATAACACTATAGCGCTCACAGATCACAGCGCGTTCTCTCTGGATAACACTATAGCGCTCACAGATCACAGTGCATTCTCTCTGGATAACACTATAGCGCTCACAGATCACAGCGCATTCTCTCTGGATAACACTATAGCGCTCACAGATCACAGCACGTTCTTTCTGGATAACACTATAGCGCTCACAGATCACAGCGCATTCTCTCTGGATAACACTATAGCGCTCACAGATCACAGTGCATTCTCTCTGGATAACACTATAGCGCTCACAGATCATAGTGCATTCTCTCTGGATAACACTATAGCACTCACAGATCACAGCGCATTCTCTCTGGATAACACTATAGCACTCACAGATCACAGCGCATTCTCTCTGGATAACACTATAGCGCTCACAGATCACAGCGCGTTCTTTCTGGATAACACTATAGCGCTCACAGATCACAGTGCATTCTCTCTGGATAACACTATAGCGCTCACAGATCACAGCACGTTCTCTCTGGATAACACTATAGCGCTCACAGATCACAGCGCGTTCTCTCTGGATAACACTATAGCGCTCACAGATCACAGCGCGTTCTTTCTGGATAACACTATAGCGCTCACAGATCACAGCGCATTCTCTCTGGATAACACTATAGCGCTCACAGATCACAGCGCATTCTCTCTGGATAACACTATAGCGCTCACAGATCACAGCGCATTCTCTCTGGATAACACTATAGCGCTCACAGATCACAGCGCATTCTCTCTGGATAACACTATAGCGCTCACAGATCACAGCGCATTCTCCCTGGATAACACTATAGCGCTCACAGATCACAGCGCGTTCTCTCTGGATAACACTATAGCGCTCACAGATCAGAGCGCATTCTCTCTGGATAACACTATAGCGCTCACAGATCACAGCGCATTCTCTCTGGATAACACTATAGCGCTCACAGATCACAGCGCATTCTCTCTGGATAACACTATAGCGCTCACAGATCAGAGCGCATTCTCTCTGGATAACACTATAGTGCTCACAGATCACAGCGCATTCTCTCTGGATAACACTATAGCGCTCACAGATCACAGCGCATTCTCTCTGGATAACACTATAGCGCTCACAGATCACAGCACGTTCTTTCTGGATAACACTATAGCGCTCACAGATCACAGCGCATTCTCTCTGGATAACACTATAGCGCTCACAGATCACAGCACGTTCTCTCTGGATAACACTATAGCGCTCACAGATCACAGCGCGTTCTCTCTGGATAACACTATAGCGCTCACAGATCACAGTGCATTCTCTCTGGATAACACTATAGCGCTCACAGATCACAGCGCATTCTCTCTGGATAACACTATAGCGCTCACAGATCACAGCACGTTCTTTCTGGATAACACTATAGCGCTCACAGATCACAGCGCATTCTCTCTGGATAACACTATAGCGCTCACAGATCACAGTGCATTCTCTCTGGATAACACTATAGCGCTCACAGATCACAGTGCATTCTCTCTGGATAACACTATAGCACTCACAGATCACAGCGCATTCTCTCTGGATAACACTATAGCACTCACAGATCACAGCGCATTCTCTCTGGATAACACTATAGCGCTCACAGATCACAGCGCGTTCTTTCTGGATAACACTATAGCGCTCACAGATCACAGTGCATTCTCTCTGGATAACACTATAGCGCTCACAGATCACAGCACGTTCTCTCTGGATAACACTATAGCGCTCACAGATCACAGCGCGTTCTCTCTGGATAACACTATAGCGCTCACAGATCACAGCGCGTTCTTTCTGGATAACACTATAGCGCTCACAGATCACAGCGCATTCTCTCTGGATAACACTATAGCGCTCACAGATCACAGCGCGTTCTCTCTGGATAACACTATAGCGCTCACAGATCACAGCGCATTCTCTCTGGATAACACTATAGCGCTCACAGATCACAGCGCGTTCTCTCTGGATAACACTATAGCGCTCACAGATCAGAGCACATTCTCTCTGGATAACACGATGTGTATGTGTGTGTGTATGTTTGTGTGTGTGTGTGTGTGTGTGTGTATGTTTGTGTGTGCGTGTGTGCTGATCTACTTCCAGGGAAAAGTACAGGCTGCTATCTCGTCACTCAGCCCTGAAATGTCAAAGCCGCTCTTTGTTTCTCCTGTCAGCTGCACAAAGGCGAAGCTACAATTAGCACCCGACAGGTTCACAGCCCACAGTACAGGGGAGGAGACTGGAAGAGGGACAGAGAAAGAGAAGAGGAGAGAGGGATAGAGAGAGGGGAGAGAAGGGGTAGAAAGATAGGGAGCGGGATAGAGAGAGGAGTGAGAGAGGGATAGAGAAAGAGAAAGAGGGTGGGAGAGAAAGAAATATAGAAAGGGATAGAAAGAAGAGAAAAGATGTATAAGCAGGGGGAGTGGGATAGAGAGGGGGAGATAGAGAAAGAAAGGATGGGAGAGGTATACAGAAAGAGAGAGTGGGGATATGTGGAAAAGGGGTGATTACAAGTCAACAAAAGGGGGAAGTTAATGAGATCTGAGGAGAGCTTTCTGTGCTCTGCACCCCAAAAACACCCCACTCCTGAGTCCCCACAAACACCCACTCCTGAGTCCCCACAAACACCCACTCCTGAGTCCCCACAAACACCCACTCCTGAGTCCCCACAAACACCCCACTCCTGAGTCCCCACAAACACCCACTCCTGAGTCCCCACAAACACTCCACTACTGAGTCCCCACAAATACCCCACTCCTGAGTCCCTACAAACACCCACTCCTGAGTCCCCACAAACACCCCACCACTGAGTCCCACAAACACCCCACTCCTGAGTCCCACAAACACCCCACTCCTGAGTCCCACAAACACCCCACTCCTGAGTCCCCACAAACACCCCACTCCTGAGTCCCACAAACACCCCACTCCTGAGTCCCCACAAACACCCCACCACTGAGTCCCCACAAACACCTACTCCTGAGTCCCCACAAACACCCCACCACTGAGTCCCCACAAACACCCCACCACTGAGTCCCCACAAACACCCTACTCTTGAGTCCCCACAAACACCCACTCCTGAGTCCCTACAAACACCCCACTGCTGAGACCCCAAAAACACCCCACCACTGAGTCTCCACAAACACCCCACTCATGAGTCCCCACAAACACCCCACTGCTGAGACCCCAAAAACACCCCACCACTGAGTTTCCACAAACACCCCACTCATGAGTCCCCACAAACACCCCACTCCTGAGACCCCAAAAACACCCCACCACTGAGTCTCCACAAACACCCCACTCATGAGTCCCCACAAACACCCCACTCCTGAGACCCCAAAAACACCCCACTCCTGAGTCCCCACAAACACCCACTCCTGAGTCTCCACAAACACCCCACTCCTGAGTCCCTACAAACACCCCACTGCTGAGACCCCAAAAACATCCCACCACTGAGTCTCCACAAACACCCCACTCATGAGTCCCCACAAACACCCCACTCCTGAGACCCCAAAAACACCCCACCACTGAGTCTCCACAAACACCCACTCTCGAGTCCCCACAAACACCCCACTCCTGAGTCCCCACAAACACCCCACTCCTGAGACCCCAAAAACACCCCACTCCTGAGTCCCCACAAACACCCCACTCCTGAGTCCCCACAAACACCCCACTCCTGAGTCCCCACAAACACCCCACTCCTGAGACCCCAAAAACACCCCACTCCTGAGTCCCCACAAACACCCCACTCCTGAGTCCCCACAAACACCCCACTCCTGAGTCCCACAAACACCCCACCACTGAGTCCCCACAAACACCCTACTCCTGAGACAGTAACAGCTCGTCAGGGAGTAACCTGGTTTGCAGTGGACAGACCAATCTCTGAACAATTTTTTTCTTTAGATATTTTTTTTTTTGAGCTCAGTACGGCTCTGTGCATTAGAGTCAAACGTGCAAACAACACTCTCCGTCTGTTCTGTTGGGTGTCCCGTTTGTACACATAACATTTTGTTATAACAGATATTATATTAAACAAACTGTGAGGTGTAAGTAATGCAGGCGGATAGCGAGGGCCCTTACATTGCTCAGAAAATGCTCACCGCGGTCATTTTGCGGGGAGCTTGTGCGCGGTAATACAAACAAGGTTACGGGAAAAGCCATTATCCGAGTCACATGCATCCTGAAAGGCGTTAAAGGCCAGGCGGCTGCACTTAATCAGATGGGGTGATGTTGAGAAGTAAGAAACCGTTTCCGCCTTCCCGGCTACATGGCGTCCTCCTCGCAAATGTCAGTTTAGGTTTGGTTGTGCGCGTGAGTAGCAAACAGAGCCTGGCAACAGCGGACAGGGTATAAATAGGAGAGGCAGATTATTCCGGAACATTTTATTCAATAATGATCCCCCTGAACCTGCTATCTCAATAGCTCTGCATAATTAACAAACGAGCCAGTTTGGGTTCTCCGTTAACGTCGCGGATTCCTCCGAACTTCACTGCATTTAATATCGCTGTCCCTGCACTCTACATAAATTAGTTTTAAAGTGTGGGATTCTGGTTTTCAAATCGAAAAACATGGTAATCTCTTCTCTAACCACAATTATTTCAAGTAGTTGGGCCTCTTAGCTGCAATTAAAATAATTTACTGAGGGAAAAAAGGCAGGTACCTGCCTAGTTAAAAATTGGGTGCTGATGAGAGCTACTAAACTCTGATTAAGTGAGCTGGTTAAAGAGATTAAATACGAGCCATCTTTAGTTTACCCATATGCAAAGGTCTATACAAATCATAATTGCAAAGTTTTATAAAAATCATAAATGTTGATGTTGGCAGAGTAGGTTCATAACCTTTGGCTACTCTATGTCGACTATTCTAGTATAAGAATCGTACTGTTCAATGAGATTCATCACACAGGTCTTGCTCTTAACAAAAACGCAGCCAGCCGCTTCTTTATTCTGCTGTCACATGGAGAAGAAAAAGTCGCACCACCTGCGTCATCAAACAGCGTCATCACAGAACACACCTGCGCAACAGGCGCCACCTAGTGGGCATTTAGTGGTACAACACAACAGTGTCCAATACAGTACACAGGTACACAGTAACACAATACATATTATCTCAACACTCCCACTTATGTATGTGCTTACTGTATATCTATTCACATTCAAATAACCAGTAACATGAACATGGTATCCCAATGTATACTCATTTTAACTACTGAACATAGCTCCCATGAACTTCTTCAGTTGAAGCTTGGATGCGGGCTTAGTCATTAAGTCGGCAACCATCTCGTCCGTAGGACAGTAAACCAAAGTCATCCTACCCTCTCTTACTGTAGACCTTATGAAGTGGTATTTAATATCCACATGCTTGCACCGTTGTCTACACACAGGGTTCTTTGCGAGAGCTATTGTGCCCTGGTTGTCCTCATTGATAACTGTTTTGTTATACTTGTATGAGTCTATTCCATCCAGTAGCTGCTCTAAGTAAATGCATTCCTGCATGGTAAGAGCCAGAGCCATATATTCAGCTTCGCACGTGGAAAGAGCTACTGTGGCTTGCTTCTTGGCTTTCCAAGAGATAAGTGCACTTTCCTCACTTAGACTTGTACAGTATCCTGACGTACTGCGTCTGTCTCCGGTGTCTGAAGCCCAGTCGGCATCGCTATATGCCACTAAACCAAGCTCCTTGTTACTCTTTCTGAAGGTAAGTTGCTTGTCTGTAGTACCTTTAAGATATCGAAAAACATGTTTTACCGTAGCCCATTGCTCGTCAGTAGGTTCAGCGAGATGCTGAGATAGCTTGCTTACAATAAAACATATATCAGGGCGTGTACATGTGGCTAAGTATATCAGGCTTCCGACAGCCTCTCTATACTGTCTCACATTTACCATTTTAGGTGCATCTTCTGTGTAGTCTAATTTTTGCTCGCATGGAGTTTCCCTCACCCTACACTCTTGCATCTCAAAACGGTCAAGTATCTTTTCAGTATATCTCTGTTGTGATACTCTCACACAGTTGTCAGACTGGCTGAAATCCATACCAAGAAAGCTCTTTAGCTTGCCCAAATCTTTCATCCTGAATTTTGTGGAAAGCATTATCTTTACTTTGTCCAGCATCTCTGTGCTGCTTGATGCTAAGATAAGATCATCTACCCAGGCAATGATAATCGTCTTGCCTTCTTTTGACTCCTTGGCGTATACGCAGTGGTCTGACGGGTTCTGTGTAAAACCATCACCTACTAAGCACTCATGTAACATTAAGTTCCAATTGCGCCCCGATTGTTTGAGGCCGTAAATGGACTTGTCTAGTTTGCATACAAGGTTCCCTCCCCCCTCAGCATAACCCTCAGGTTGCTCCATGTATATGTCATAGTCAATGGGGGCATGGAGGTAGGCGGTTTGCACGTCCATTTGATGCAAAATCAGGTCGTCCTGAGCTGCCTTTTGTAGTAGCACTCTCACACTTGTTAGGTTAGCTGTCGGGGAAAATGTCTCTCCATAATCCAGCCCAGCTCTCTGGCTATATCCTTTTGCCACAAATCTAGCCTTATATTTGTCTCGTCCGTCTATGTCTGTCTTTATAGAGTACACCCACTTTCCTCCCACTGTTTGCTTGCCCTCTGGCAAATTGGTTAGGGTGTACGTTTGGTTGTCTTTGAGGGATTTCATCTCCTCGTCCATTGCCTTGGACCACTTTTCTGACTCGGGAGCTTCCATGGCCTCTTTAAAGGTCAGAGGGATCCCGCAGACCGCTCTGTAACAGTAATCTATAGTCGTGAGTGAGCTGTCATCATCATGACCGTCTCCCTGGATATAGTCACTCAAATATCCTGGTTGTTTGCGTTCCCTGTGGGGATATCTCCCACTGGACGGGGCAGACGTCACCCTCTGGTGCTTCTCGCCTTCACCCTCCGGTCCTGACTGTGTATCATCAGTCTGTACGCTAGGCTGTGGGGCTTCTGCCCTCTCATTAGCTTCCTGCCTAGTTGTTCCTGTCTCAACAGGCCTCCTGTCTCTCACCCAGCTGTCCGGGTTCAGTTCTAGTGTCTGTGTCTCATTTTCACTAGTTGTGTTTGTGATGAACCTGACTTGTCTATGTTTCTGTACCTTCTCTTGGTCAGCATAGTAGACTAGGTAGGCAGGGCTATTTTTGTCATGTCCTACAAAACGCCCCTTATCACATCTAGGGTCTAGTTTCCCTTTGTCCTGCTTGTAAGCATAACAAACTGACCCGAACTTTTGCATTCTAGCCATGTCACACTTCTTTCCTGTCATGGCTGTGTATGGCGTAGTGCCCGTGTGCTTGTTAAAGCATCTGTTTCTTGTGTGGGCTGCCTCCTGAACAGCATAGTGCCAGAGGCTCTTTGGTAGACCACTATCGATCAGCATACATCTAGCCATCTCGAATAGGGTGCGTCCTTCCCTCTCTGCGACTCCATTTTGATGGGGCGAGTAGGGACAGGATGTCTCATGCCTTATTTTGTTTGTTCTCAAGAGGGTTTTAAACTCCTTACTCATGAACTCGGTCCCATTATCCGACCTAATGCACTTCACGGTCCCATAGGGAGCTACATCAGCCAGATATGTTTCTGTCGCTTGGACTGTGTCACTCTTTGATTTAAGAAAATAAACCAACACTGCCCCTGTAAACACATCGGTGAATGTTTGTACATATTTGAAACCATTGATGGACTCGTTTTTGATAGGGCCAATCAAATCAGTATTTACCATCTCCAGTGGTGTCTCCACTTTGTCTGTTGGTTTCCTGTTCCGAGTTTGTGTCAACTTGCCCTCTATGCATACGGTACACTCTTGGTTAGGTTTACCCTTTGTACCCTTAATATGCATACCCTCAGTTACACCCTGTAACTTAACTATGTCGTCGTAGTTGCAATGCCCCATTATCTCATGCCACGTTTGCATATCGTGACTAACATGACACTTATCACTTTCACATTCTGTTTGCAAATAGTACATTTTCCCATGCACATAAATGTCAAACCTGGTACCGTCTGGTAACATCAGGACATCTTTGCCCTCTTCGAAGTACACACTGGCGCCGTGTGCTGTGGCAGACTTTACTGAGAACAGTTCCTGAGGGTAGGACGGGATGTATAGTGCGTTCTCCAGCGTCACGTTGCACCGCCGCCCCTCACTGTTTATCAGACAGACTGTAGCAGCCCCTCTGCCTCGCACTACTCCAAAAGTGCGTTTTCCGTCGGCGAGCTCCATGCAGTGCTTCTCCGGGTCAAACGTGTCGTCAAAACACCTGAATTTGTCCTTGTCCGTGATTATGTGAGAGGATGCTCCGCAGTCCACGATCAAACCCCTTTTCCGGGTCTGTTGTGGCGGCCCGGGTGAGCCGGGCTCTCCAGCCTGCGCTCTGAAGGTGTAGTCATCTTTGGCGCCGCCGGGTCCGTGGCCTGGACCTGTTCCGTGGGCGCCGCCCTGTTGTGCACACCTCGCTCCATCACTGCTGCCGCCGCCGCGGTCCTTCTTCCTGCACACTTTGTCCGTGTGACCCTTAATCCGGCAGAAACTGCACCACACGTTCTTCTGGCAGTCATTTTTCCGATGACCTGGGTCTCCGCACCGCCAGCACATCACTTTTCGCTCGTCAGCCCCATCGCGCTTGGCGGGCTTTTTCCTTGCTGCTGGTTGTGCCTTCATCACCCTTTCTGGAGTGTCGTCCGGGGGTGTGTCTGCATCTTCGGTGGCCTCGAAGTTTCTCAGCTTGGCCTTAAATTGTCCCAATGTCAAATCCGTGTCTCCGTGGGTCACCATTAACGTGAACGGCTTGAATCTTTCTGGCAACCCTCGCATGACCATGGCCATCATGAGGCCATCGCTTGGCGCCTCGCCAGCACTTTTGAGCGCCGTTATGATTCGCTCTGCTCTCATTATGTACTCTGTTACCGTCTCATTTTCCGCCTTCTTTAGCGTGGTTAAGGTAACATACAGCGTGACAACCCGGGGTCTCCCCTTACCGATATAATGTTCCCGCAACACTTGTAGACTTTCTCTACCTTTGTTCTTTGTGTCTCTGAAGATGAGAGCCAAACTTGTGTTGTCCAGGAGCGGAGCTAACGCACAATAAGCGTCTGCGTTCAGCTTATCGTCGGCAGCCTTTTCCTCCTCCGTTGCGGTTCCCGGCAGTTCTGTGAGCATCGTGTTCTTCAAACCCACTCCGTGCATACAGCACATCATTCGTTCTTCCCACAGTTCATATTCGTCTGCTTGTCCATTGAATGTGGGCCATTTGCCGTTCTTCCGTGTGTTCTCCATCATGTCGACGTTCCGTCTACGTACTTCTTATAAACTAGAATATTCCGTCGTCGCCTGGGCCCATAACCTGTTGGCAGAGTAGGTTCATAACCTTTGGCTACTCTATGTCGACTATTCTAGTATAAGAATCGTACTGTTCAATGAGATTCATCACACAGGTCTTGCTCTTAACAAAAACGCAGCCAGCCGCTTCTTTATTCTGCTGTCACATGGAGAAGAAAAAGTCGCACCACCTGCGTCATCAAACAGCGTCATCACAGAACACACCTGCGCAACAGGCGCCACCTAGTGGGCATTTAGTGGTACAACACAACAGTGTCCAATACAGTACACAGGTACACAGTAACACAATACATATTATCTCAACAGTTGATTAGTATTACATTTTAATATTTCTTTATATAGGGTAGG
>CM040406.1:56635566-56643066 GCA_022702515.1 Ilyophis sp. 1 JC-2022
GGCTAACTTTATCCAGCTAGCTTTACCCAGGCTAACTTTATCCAGCTAGCTTTACCAAGGCTAACTTTATCCAGCTAGCTTTACCCAGGCTAACTTTGCCCATCTAGCTTTACCCAGGCTAAATTTGCCCATCTAGCTTTACCCAGGCTAACTTTGCCCATCTAGCTTTACCCAGGCTAACTTTGCCCATCTAGCTTTACCTAGCTCTCTGAGCTCACCACTGCAGTAACATCCCCTGCCATTGACCAGCCTTCAACTACCAAACCAAATCCACCAAAGTGGGCAAACTCAGACTAATATGTGTAAAGGTAGTCATGTTGAGAATAATATGTGTAATGACAGCCATGTTGAGACGTGTAAAGGCAGCCATGTTGAGAGTAATACATGTAAAGGCAGCCATGTTGAGAGTAATACGTGTAAAGGTAGCCATGTTGAGAATAATACGTGTAATGGCAGCCATGTTTAGAGTAATACGTGTAAAGGCAGCCATGTTGAGAGTAATACATGTAAAGGCAGTCATGTTGAGAATAATACGTGTAATGGCAGCCATGTTGAGAGTAATACGTGTAAAGGCAGCCATGTTGAGAGTAATACATGTAAAGGCAGTCATGTTGAGAATAATACGTGTAATGGCAGCCATGTTTAGAGTAATACATGTAAAGGCAGCCATGTTGAGAATAATATGTGTAAAGGCAGCCATGTTGAGAATAATATGTGTAATGGGTGTAAAGGCAGCCATGTTGAGAGTAATACGTGTAAAGGCAGCCATGTTGAGAGTAATATGTGTAAAGGCAGCCATGTTGAGAGTAATACGTGTAAAGGCAGCCATGTTGAGAGTAATACGTGTAAAGGCAGCCATGTTGAGAGTAATACGTGTAAAAGCAGCCATGTTTAGAGTAATATGTGTAAAGGCAGCCATGTTGAGAGTAATACGTGTAAAGGCAGCCATGTTGAGAGTAATACGTGTAAAGGCAGCCATGTTGAGAGTAATACGTGTAAAGGCAGCCATGTTGAGAGTAATACGTGTAAAGGCAGCCATGTTGAGAGTAATATGTGTAAAGGCAGTCATGTTGAGAGTAATACGTGTAAAGGCAGCCATGTTGAGAGTAATACGTGTAAAGGCAGCCATGTTGAGAGTAATACGTGTAAAGGCAGTCATGTTTAGAGTAATATGTGTAAAGGCAGCCATGTTTAGAGTAATACGTGTAAAGGCAGCCATGTTGAGAGTAATATGTGTAAAGGCAGCCATGTTGAGAGTAATATGTGTAAAGGCAGCCATGTTGAGAGTAATACGTGTAAAGGCAGCCATGTTGAGAGTAATACGTGTAAAGGCAGCCATGTTTAGAGTAATACGTGTAAAGGCAGCCATGTTGAGAGTAATATGTGTAAAGGCAGCCATGTTTAGAGTAATACGTGTAATGGCAGCCATATTTAGA
Organism: Ilyophis sp. 1 JC-2022; assembly: GCA_022702515.1. Lineage (NCBI taxonomy): Eukaryota > Metazoa > Chordata > Actinopteri > Anguilliformes > Synaphobranchidae > Ilyophis > Ilyophis sp. 1 JC-2022. The sequence continues at coordinate 56,637,003 of CM040406.1, forward strand.
GTAATACGTGTAAAGGCAGCCATGTTGAGAGTAATATGTGTAAAGGCAGTCATGTTGAGAGTAATATGTGTAAAGGCAGCCATGTTGTGAGTAATATGTGTAAAGGCAGCCATGTTGAGAGTAATATGTGTAAAGGCAGCCATGTTGAGAGTAATACGTGTAAAGGCAGTCATGTTGAGAGTAATATGTGTAAAGGCAGCCATGTTTAGAGTAATACGTGTAATGGCAGCCATGTTTAGAGTAATACGTGTAAAGGCAGCCATGTTTAGAGTAATACGTGTAATGGCAGCCATGTTTAGAGTAATACGTGTAAAGGCAGCCATGTTTAGAGTAATATGTGTAAAGGCAGCCATGTTTAGAGTAATATGTGTAAAGGCAGCCATGTTTAGAGTAATACGTGTAATGGCAGCCATGTTTAGAGTAATACGTGTAAAGGCAGCCATGTTTAGAGTAATACGTGTAAAGGCAGCCATGTTTAGAGTAATACGTGTAAAGGCAGCCATGTTTAGAGTAATATGTGTAAAGGCAGCCATGTTTAGAGTAATACGTGCAATGGCAGCCATGTTTAGAGTAATACGTGTAAAGGCAGCCATGTTTAGAGTAATACGTGTAAAGGCAGCCATGTTTAGAGTAATACGTGTAATGGCAGCCATGTTTAGAGTAATACGTGTAATGGCAGCCATGTTTAGAGTAATACGTGTAAAGGCAGCCATGTTTAGAGTAATACGTGTAAAGGCAGCCATGTTTAGAGTAATATGTGTAAAGGCAGCCATGTTTAGAGTAATATGTGTAAAGGCAGCCATGTTGAGAGTAATACGTGTAAAGGCAGCCATGTTGAGAGTAATACGTGTAAAGGCAGCCATGTTGAGAGTAATATGTGTAAAGGCAGCCATGTTTAGAGTAATATGTGTAAAGGCAGCCATGTTGAGAGTAATACGTGTAAAGGCAGCCATGTTGAGAGTAATACATGTAAAGGCAGCCATGTTGAGAATAATATGTGTAAAGGCAGCCATGTTGAGAGTAATACGTGTAAAGGCAGCCATGTTGAGAGTAATACGTGTAAAGGCAGCCATGTTGAGAGTAATACGTGTAAAGGCAGCCATGTTGAGAGTAATATGTGTAAAGGCAGCCATGTTGAGAGTAATACGTGTAAAGGCAGCCATGTTGAGAGTAATACGTGTAAAGGCAGCCATGTTGAGAGTAATACGTGTAAAGGCAGCCATGTTGAGAGTAATACGTGTAAAGGCAGCCATGTTGAGAGTAATATGTGTAAAGGCAGCCATGTTGAGAGTAATATGTGTAAAGGCAGTCATGTTGAGAGTAATATGTGTAAAGGCAGCCATGTTGAGAGTAATACGTGTAAAGGCAGTCATGTTGAGAGTAATATGTGTAAAGGCAGCCATGTTGAGAGTAATACGTGTAAAGGCAGCCATGTTGAGAGTAATACGTGTAAAGGCAGTCATGTTGAGAATAATACGTGTAAAGGCAGCCATGTTGAGAGTAATACGTGTAAAGGCAGTCATGTTGAGAATAATACGTGTAATGGCAGCCATGTTTAGAGTAATATGTGTAAAGGCAGCCATGTTTAGAGTAATATGTGTAAAGGCAGCCATGTTTAGAGTAATATGTGTAAAGGCAGCCATGTTGAGAGTAATACGTGTAAAGGCAGCCATGTTGAGAGTAACATGTGTAAAGGCAGTCATGTTGAGAGTAATATGTGTAAAGGCAGCCATGTTGAGAGTAATATGTAAAGGCAGCCATGTTGAGAGTAATACGTGTAAAGGCAGCCATGTTGAGAGTAATACGTGTAAAGGCAGCCATGTTGAGAGTAATATGTGTAAAGGCAGTCATGTTTAGAGTAATATGTGTAAAGGCAGCCATGTTGAGAGTAATACGTGTAAAGGCAGCCATGTTGAGAGTAATACGTGTAAAGGCAGCCATGTTGAGAGTAATATGTGTAAAGGCAGTCATGTTGAGAATAATACGTGTAAAGGCAGCCATGTTGAGAGTAATATGTGTAAAGGCAGCCATGTTGAGAATGCTCCATGTCACCAGGCTGAGGCACTAGCCTGTTCCTGCTTTCAGATCTCTGGTATCAACAGTGGACTTTCTGCAACATTAAGCAAAAGCAAGCGGTGGCTCAGCTGAAACACTAGAAGAACATTGATCCAACGTTGCTGCAATGTTCCAAAAATGAAGTAATGCTGGTAGAGGACAGTATTTACAGACATATGTACAATAAAGAATAATAATGCAATGGTGGTGATAATGGTCATTATGAATAATAATGCTGGTTTATTGTATATATGATTATATGAATAATGATGCCGGTAGAAGACAGTGCTGTGAGCTGCAGGGAGCAGTTGGGCCTGATATACATGAATCATACAATAAATAATAATGATTATTATTATTATTATTATTATTATTATTATTATTATTGTATATATGGTTATATATCAGGCCGAACTGCTGGCTGCAGCTCACAGCACTGTCTTCTACCGGCATCATTATTCATATAATCATATATACAATAAATAATAATAATAATAATAATAGTAATGCAATGTTTGTGGTAATGGCCGTTATGACTATATAAGGGTATGGCTGGGAGAGAGTACATTATAATAGTGAGTGATGTGCAGAAGATGATAAAGTTGTCCAGACAAGGAGATGCGCACACGCTAGCCTGTTCTACTTGTGTTCACAGCGTGTTTGTGGCAAGTTTACAGCATGTTTTTAGCTTGTACACAGCATGTTTTTAGCATGTTCATAGCATGTTTTTAGCATGTTCACAGTGTGTTTGTGGCAAGTTCACAGCATGTTTTTAGCGTGTTCACAGCATGTTTTTAGCTTGTACACAGCATGTTTTTAGCATGTTCACAGCATGTTTTTAGCGTTTTCACAGCGTGTTTGTGGCAAGTTCACAGCGTGTTTTTAGCGTGTTCACAGCATGTTTTAGCATGTTCACAGTTTCATTGCATCTCCTGCTGATTGATAGCAGGTCCCTGACTTCTTTCCACAGCCATTGCTGTGTAAAGTGCAAGAAACCTTTTCAAAAGTCTCCAGATTACATTACTGGGGCATTTAGTTCCACAGTATCATTTATACAGCTGGATATTATACTGAATTCAGGTTCATTACTCTGCTCAAGAGCACTATGGCAGTGCCCCAACTGGGACTCAAACCTGCAACCATTGGGATGCAAGCCCAGTTCCCTAACCACTATACTACACTGCCACAATTAATTGTAGTTTGCTTATAATCCTGCTGTGCAGGCACTCAGTGTGAGGTCAGCACGGTGACGAGGCACTGATCCCAGATCAGTCAGCCGCTGCAGGTCTGTTCTGAATGTGACCGAGGCACTGATCCCAGATCAGTCAGCCGCTGCAGGTCTGTTCTGAATGTGACCGAGGCACTGATCCCAGATCAGTCAGCCGCTGCAGGTCTGTTCTGAATGTGACCGAGGCACTGATCCCAGATCAGTCAGCCGCTGCAGGTCTGTTCTGAATGTGACCGAGGCACTGATCCCAGATCAGGCAGCCACTGCAGGTCTGTTCTGAATGTGACTGAGGCACTGATCCCAGATCAGTCAGCCGCTGCAGGTCTGTTCTGAATGTGACCGAGGCACTGATCCCAGATCAGGCAGCCGCTGCAGGTCTGTTCTGAATGTGACCGAGGCACTGATCCCAGATCAGTCAGCCGCTGCAGGTCTGTTCTGAATGTGACCGAGGCACTGATCCCAGATCAGGCAGCCGCTGCAGGTCTGTTCTGAATGTGACCGAGGCACTGATCCCAGATCAGTCAGCCGCTGCAGGTCTGTTCTGAATGTGACCGAGGTACTGATCCCAGATCAGTGACAGCCCTCCCTTAACAAATCACAAATATAAATATACTGCGTGTCCTCATGTGAGGAGAGCGCCGCTGGGCGATGTAAATAAAGCGCCGAGACGGCATATACGTCTCCATCCTCACCTCTACAGAGTGAAGCCGGCTGGCTGTTTCCATGGAAACGTCACTATTTTAATCCGTGGATTATAGGGTTAGTGCAACAAATACAGAGGAAATCAGGCACAAATAGAACGCCATCCCTGGATTTTATTTGTGCATAAATTTATCACAGCTGTAAAAATGAGGAACAAAGTGTGTGCTCTAACACACCACTGTGCTCTAACACACCTCAAGAAATCGCAGTCCTCCACACAGGGGCTTGTATATAATAATAAACAGAATCGCAGTGTGCGATGAGGAGGATTACTGAGCTGCCTGCTGTGTTCTGAGGTTCAAAAGACCACATGCACAACGCCATCTGCATCGTGGCACAATCCGGCCCCGGGGTCCTGGCCAGGACAGTCACCTGTATTTCTGGATATTTCCACCTCACTGGCTGGAGAGAAACGGCTATTCTCCTGTTAACCCTGATTATAAGAGGGCGGAGCCTGTGAGCTCACCATGACAGCCCTGCTGCTACGGAAACTGAACGCCCTTCTTGGAGATTTATTTAAGGGGGGCATTTCTAAACATCCAAAAACTGTATCCATGATTGGCTTTATGATAATATTGATGATGATTATTACTGTACAGCACCTGTACGTTATATTATAGCAACATGTACAGACAGTGAACAGAACTGGAAAACATTAATGTAAAGTCACTTAACAGGGTGTTAGGCCACCGGTATTCCGCCTGGAATTCTGTGGGAGGAATACCACACCACTCTTCCACCAGAAAAACAATAAAATCACGCTTAGTGGATGGAGGTGGGAAACATTCTCCGGCTTCATTCCAGATTATTCCGTAAACCTGGATTGAGTTCATATCTGGTGACTGAGAAGGCCCTGGCATATGGATAACATCAGCGTCATACTCCTCCGACCTGGGAATCTGCTCCTGCTCTGGGAACACAGACATTGTCGTCTGGAAAAGCGCCCCTCTCTGGAGGATGGGGAATGTTTTAACGTGGGGGGAAGATGATCACGCTGCACTACTAAGTACTGTTGGCATCAACCCTGCCTTCTGCTACCTATGTGTCTGAGTACACTAACCCTGCCTTCTGCTGCCTATGTGTCTGAGTACACTAACCCTGCCTTCTGCTGCCTATGTGTCTGAGTACACTAACCCTGCCTTCTGCTGCCTATGTGTCTGAGTACACTAACCCTGCCTTCTGCTGCCTATGTGTCTGAGTACACTAACCCTGCCTTCTGCTGCCTATGTGTCTGAGTACAGCAACCCACACAGGAAAACGCCCCATGGCCCTTCAGAACCCTTCACTGCTGACGTCCTGTAGTGTTTCCAATTGTTTGTTCATTAGCTGTTGTTTATTAGCTGTTCGGGTAATAAAGAAGATTCTGGGCTGTGACGGTGGATGGGGAGGTTTAAACTGAGCCATATTTTGCACACGGCAAACAGACGTCAGTTCTGATAACTGATTAAAGCAAAAGAACTAAACACATCCATCTACACTAAACCAAGCACACAAACTGAACACATCCATCTGCACTAAACCAAGCACACACACTAAACACATCCATCTGCACTAAACCAAGCACACAAACTAAACACATCCATCTGCACTAAACCAAGCACACAATCTAAACACATCCATCTGCACTAAACCAAGCACACACACTAAACACATCCATCTGCACTAAACTAAGCACACAAACTAAACACATCCATCTGCACTAAACCAAGCACACACACTAAACACATCCATCTGCACTAAACCAAGCACACAAACTAAACACATCCATCTGCACTAAACCAAGCACACAAACTAAACACATCCATCTGCATTAAACCAAGCACACAATCTAAACACATCCATCTACACTAAACCAAGCAAACAAACTAAACACATCCATCTGCACTAAACCAAGCACACAAACTAAACACATCCATCTGCACTAAACCAAGCACACAATCTAAACACATCCATCTGCACTAAACCAAGCACACAAACTAAACACATCCATCTGCACTAAACCAAGCACACAAACTAAACACATCCATCTGCACTAAACCAAGCACACAAACTAAACACATCCATCTGCACTAAACCAAG
>CM040406.1:56648066-56698066 GCA_022702515.1 Ilyophis sp. 1 JC-2022
CATCGCATCTTTCAGACTGTAACCACGGGTTACGACCTCACTGTCATCCAATCACAGGTGTGACATTACCGTCGCATGTGAGAAAAGGTTCCCCGGTTCTCAAAGTCAAAAATAACTGAGTTTCTGTGTCACCAAGCTTCCTGGAGCTCCTTACAGGGGAACCTCACTCGAATCCTAACCCCCCAAACTGCCCCAATCCTAACCCCCCTATAACCCCCCAAACCCTAATCCTGTGTTATTGTGTTTTATTGATCGCTGTAATATCCTGCTGTGTCCTCCGCCTCAATCAGGCCTCTGTGACTCAGCTGCAGCTTTCCCTCAAAAATACACTTCATAACAGACATCGCTTTATATTTCATATATGATTTCCACACAATCCTTTATTGTGACGATCTGAAAACGTCACTTAAATCTCCCTATATTGCCACAATCTAAAAAAAAGCTTGTCGCAGGTGAGAACGCACACACATTACTAAAATTACACCCGTCCCAATCTAATTACACCCGTCCCAATCTAATTACACCCGTCCCAATCTAATTACACCCGTCCCAATCTAATTACACCCGTCCCAATCTGATTACACCCGTCCCAATCTAATTACACCCGTCCCAATCTAATTACACCCGTCCCAATCTAATTACACCCGTCCCAATCTGATTACACCCGTCCCAATCTAATTACACCCGTCCCAATCTGATTACACCCGTCCCAATCTAATTACACCCGTCCCAATCTGATTACACCCGTCCCAATCTAATTACACCCGTCCCAATCTGATTACACCCGTCCCAATCTAATTACACCCGTCCCAATCTGATTACACCCGTCCCAATCTAATTACACCCGTCCCAATCTAATTACACCCGTCCCAATCTGATTACACCCGTTCCAATCTGGATGGTGGGGGACATTGCTTCATGACAGTCAGAGAGCAATGCTGGCGTTACAAAGCCCAGTCTACTGGGGGCCGACAGCTGAAATATGATACGCTGTCTGTCATTGGTTGCTCTGTTGATAAAGCCCAATTAGAAGCAGGCTTACATAAGGGACGTGCACAGTAACTCAGCAGACCTCATCATGGGCTTCCCCTGATCAGCACAATCCATCACAGCTCCCAGGGGGCCGTGCGGTAAAAGCCTCAGTTCCTCTGCGCAGTGTGAGAGGCCACTGGGCTGATGGGAGTGGAGTGTAGAGCACTAAGTAGTCCCTGGCCGAGAGGATCTCTCAGTATGACCCCCTAACCCCCACTTCCTTTTATTACCATCTCCTGAAAATACTGCCCGAGTGTTTCTTAGTGTCTCTGAAATAATAACCCACATGCGCGCCCAGTGTCATTTCCATCACATCCTTACAAGAGGGAAGTTAACATATACAGTATTTCTCTCGAGGGCGGACAGTTACACACAAATATGTCTGAGTGAGGCGCGTTCCGTACTAACGTAGGGGGTCCGTGTGCTTCACACATTCCTCCGTGGGACTGATGTCTGAAAGTGTTTAACTTGCTGCCAGTCTAGCAACTGCTAAGTGCTTCCAAATCCGCGCTGGCAATACCGCGAGCCTTGGGAAACCTCGCTGTTCAACCCGACAGACCGGTGCAGTTGCGTTCTGGGTTCTGCGTTTGATGCATTGTAACGTGCGTTCTGAGGGTTCCGCGGTGTAGGCTGTCACTCAGATATCAGATATCCACATCTTTATACTTGATAACAGTGTCTCTTAAATAAGAACACATTAAGAATGATGTCCTCAGGCAGCATCATAACACGTGCAGCAGCATAACTATATATATATAGGGAGATAGAGAGAGAGAGAGAGAGAGAGAGAGAGAGAGAGAGAGACAGAGAGAGAGAGAGAGAGAGAGAGTTTGAGTTCGTTTGCTATCAGTAGGCATTTTAAATGCGTCTCCGTTAAGTCCTCGCCATCCGTTTCCACGTAAACTGTGACGAAATATGCAACAGCATAGGTTATTGACACCCCATATACACTGTTTATTGAAACTTGCCTATATAGCCCTAAATGCATAAGAATGCGTGTTCTTGCAGCGAAACATGCATTCGCTCCTTGTCGTTCTCCAGTTTAGTGTCCTTATATTCATGTTCTGCTACGAACCTGTACAGCGCAAGGGGTAAGAATATATCATGGAACAGGACTTACCTGTGAATATATCGACTCGCGCGGCTGCTCAAGTAGAAATTCTGAGTTGTCTTTACCCTGCAATCATGGCACTGTGGAAAAAGCGACGAAGAACGCAGGCCGGCTAAACGAACACGCGGACAGATCCCGTGCTCCAAAGCATGTTGATTCAAGGCGGCTGAAGACCTGTCGTTGTGGCGTTACAGTGTGCATAGAGGGTACCGGAGAGGAGACGGAACCAAAGCGCGAACGCGCAGGGGAGAGCGCGTGTTGGACGTGCGGACTGAGCGTAGTTTGAAAGGCTTACAACTGCAAAGAAGGGAAAATATTTGCGACCGGTGATGCCCCCACGCTGTCGTTAAGTGGAACCTTCCTTAAAAAGAGTTGCGTCTTCTTTATTCCTGTACGATTATGTAAACTATATGTCATGGTGCACAATGTAAGGTGTTTTTTTTTTCTCTTCCATGTTTTTATACCCCTGCAGGAATGGTACACTTCCCAAAGAAGGTCCAGAAGGGTGATTAGTTCTCCGACTGACCCGTGAAAAGCCAGTTGGGTATTACAGTAAATCAAGAATAGCAACAATGTAATTCCCTGTTTCCTCAACAGGTGATCAACAGGTACATTAGCAACAGGTGACTACGTACCAGCGCCTCTTGTAGTAGTGCTAGAATCTTAGCTTTCATTGTCAAATTACTGTTAATTCAAGAACAAATAGATCGCTGATATATGCACATTCCCCATGGGTTTTTGATTGTTTTAATTACTGTCTAGTTTTATAGAATGTAGGGTTGCTGATTTTCATTTTTAATCTAACATTAAATTGTGTCGGCACGAGGCCACATAAGTAAAAAAAATATGCTTCTTCTTTTGCTCCAGCCGTGAATGCGAAGTTCGTCTTTTTACTTTGCTTTACCACTCGACCACAGATGACCTCAGTAACCTGAATTATAGGCCTTAGCATTCTAACCAAGCTCGTCATTTTGAATCAAGAAGAATGTCAATCAATGCGGAACAGAGCAGAGTTCTCATGACTTATTAATATCGGAGCTGACCAAGCAGCGCTGCGCTGGCCTTGATGACGTCACATCGGAGTCGCAGTGCTCCCGGGCTATGATGACTCATCGCCCGGAGCAAAGGTTGCTCGAGCTCTTTTACCTGCGGGCCCCGCTTCGGGTGCGTCCGTTGGTCCTTTTCCAAAGCGGTCTGATGGCACGTGGGGTGTGTCCCTTTAGCTTGTGTACTCTGGACCTTTGACATGAGTCTGCGTTTTCTTTGTTGACAGTCGGGGTTGCAGGATTGTGATACTGTGGACTGTGACTAACGAACTCCGGGAAACGGCGGAGGGTCATTGAGACGGTGTTACGCAGAGGTGGTGACGTAGCCTATAACATACTATTAAAAAGTAAGATCTCCCGATGACTGTAACGGACCATGCTGCGGATAAAAGTCTGGATAGGAAAGACAACACCATGGCAGAGGCTCTTCAGCCCCGAGCCGGCTGCACACCAGCACCGCGGTTTCCTTATCCAAGATGCACGAGCCATCATTTATTTTATTTTATTATTGGTTTATTTGTTTGGGACAATGTAATTTAGCATTGCTACAAGCTATACCAACAGGCAGATGTGTGGCACCATGGCCCATTATAGTCTCTGTAGGCCGAGTGATTCAGAGTTATAGCCAGGGAGGGTGCTGTGTCAAGGACATCATGCACTTTCATCATATTTATGCAGACTGCAATATTACCAACCGTAAAGGAAGGCAGGAGCAGCAGTGCGTTTATAAACACACAGTAGCACAGGCTGTAAAACGTGTGAAAGAAGAGGCGCCGTTACCCTTTTACAGTTTTATTGATCGGAAAATCAAGTTTAACTGATTAACTGCCCTGTTTTTCTTCCTTGTAGCAGGGGACGCAAAGCGAAGTGTACGGTGTTATGTGAGTATGATCAGGTCAAACACGCGCACGCGCACACACACACATGCAGTATACACACACAAACATACACATGCACATTCTCACACACAACCATAAATACACACACGCGCACACACACACACATGCAGTATACACAAACATACACATGCACATTCTCACACACAACCATAAATACACACACGCGCACACACACACATGCAGTATACACACACAAACATACACATGCACATTCTCACACACAATCATAAATACACACACGTGCACATACACCTACGTACACACACACGTGTGGCATCCAGATTGCGTCAAAAATGGACGTCTGAAATACTTAAATTATTTGAATCCTGGTAAAATATGAAAGAGAAATCTGAATTGTAATATTGGTGAAAATAGATATTTTGTTTAATGACAGCAATCTGTACATGTTGTGCTAATGCTGTACTGTTGTCTAAGCATTTCAGAAGATTATTTGAACCAGGTCAGGTGGAAAAAATACCAGCAGCGAAGGTTGTACTTGTACTTATACTGTTGACAAAAGCTGGCCAGTATTGCTGTAAGGCAGTTGTTCCCAACATCGCTCCTGTCTCTCGCTCCCATTCTTCCTGTCTCTCCCTCTCTCTCGCTCCCATTCTTCCTGTCTCTCCCTCTCTCTCGCTCCCGTTCTTCCTGTCTCTCCCTCTCTCTCGCTCCCATTCTTCCTGTCTCTCCCTCTCTCTCGCTCCCGTTCTTCCTGTCTCTCTCTCTCTCTCTCGCTCCCGTTCTTCCTGTCTCTCCCTCTCTCTCGCTCCCATTCTTCCTGTCTCTCCCTCTCTCTCGCTCCCGTTCTTCCTGTCTCTCCCTCTCTCTCGCTCCCATTCTTCCTGTCTCTCCCTCTCTCTCGCTCCCGTTCTTCCTGTCTCTCTCTCTCTCTCGCTCCCGTTCTTCCTGTCTCTCCCTCTCTCTCGCTCCCATTCTTCCTGTCTCTCCCTCTCTCTCGCTCCCATTCTTCCTGTCTCTCCCTCTCTCTCGCTCCCATTCTTCCTGTCTCTCCCTCTCTCTCGCTCCCATTCTTCCTGTCTCTCCCTCTCTCGCTCCCATTCTTCCTGTCTCTCCCTCTCTCTCGCTCCCGTTCTTCCTGTCTCTCCCTCTCTCTCGCTCCCGTTCTTCCTGTCTCTCCCTCTCTCTCGCTCCCGTTCTTCCTGTCTCTCCCTCTCTCTCGCTCCCATTCTTCCTGTCTCTCCCTCTCTCTCGCTCCCGTTCTTCCTGTCTCTCCCTCTCTCTCGCTCCCGTTCTTCCTGTTCTACACTGTGCTGCTCAATAAAGCTGAAAAAGCCATAAAAAGAAAAGCCAAACAAAGACATTATGAACAGAATTGGCTCATGTTTTCAGTGGTGTATTAGCAGTTTGGACAGGACATGTCCCTGTGTTGCTTTGGCAGTAACATCATCCATTCAAATTCAAATCATTTTCAATATTTTTCAATGACACAGTTGAGTGGCACTGTGCTGATGCTGTGAAACCCAAATGGAGTTTTAGAGTTTATTGCAATCCCCAGCCTAACAGCTTTAACAAACAAAAACAATTATATTTGTATAACTGTTCTGATGCGTGTACAACTATATTTTATGCGCCAATATTGTTCCCCTCTCTTTAGTGATATAGTCCCCAGTCTACACTGTCTTTTTAATATTGTTTTTATGTTAACACAAGGCATACAAGCCCAATTAAAGCTCTGATATTTTGTCATTAACTCTGACACAGTATTAGCAGGTTATTGGCATTAACTCTGACACAGTATTAGCAGGTTATTGGCATTAACTCTGACACAGTATTAGCAGGTTATTGTCATTAACTGACACAGTATTGGCAGGTTATTGTCATCAACTCTGACACAGTATTAGCAGGTTATTGGCATCAACTCTGACACAGTATTAGCAGGTTATTGGCATCAACTCTGACACAGTATTAGCAGGTTATTGTCATTAACTCTGACACAGTATTAGCAGGTTATTGTCATTAACTCTGACACAGTATTAGCAGGTTATTGGCATTAACTCTGACACAGTATTAGCAGGTTATTGTCATTAACTCTGACACAGTATTAGCAGGTTATTGTCATTAACTCTGACACAGTATTAGCAGGTTATTGGCATCAACTCTGACACAGTATTAGCAGGTTATTGTCATTAACTCTGACACAGTATTAGCAGGTTATTGGCATTAACTCTGACACAGTATTAGCAGGTTATTGGCATTAACTCTGACACAGTATTAGCAGGTTATTGGCATTAACTCTGACACAGTATTAGCAGGTTATTGTCATTAACTCTGACACAGTATTAGCAGGTTATTGTCATTAACTCTGACACAGTATTAGCAGGTTATTGGCATTAACTCTGACACAGTATTAGCAGGTTATTGTCATTAACTCTGACACAGTATTAGCAGGTTATTGGCATTAACTCTGACACAGTATTAGCAGGTTATTGGCATTAACTCTGACACAGTATTAGCAGGTTATTGGCATCAACTCTGACACAGTATTAGCAGGTTATTGCCATTAACTCTGACACAGTATTAGCAGGTTATTGTCATAAACTCTGACACAGTATTAGCAGGTTATTGGCATAAACTCTGACACAGTATTAGCAGGTTATTGCCATTAACTCTGACACAGTATTAGCAGGTTATTGTCATTAACTCTGACACAGTATTAGCAGGTTATTGGCATTAACTTGACACAGTATTAGCAGGTTATTGTCATCAACTCTGACACAGAATTATCAGGTTATTGGCATTAACTCTGACACAGTATTAGCAGGTTATTGTCATATTAACCGTGACACAGTATTAGCAGGTTATTGGCATCAACTCTGACACAGTATTAGCAGGTTATTGGCATTAACTCTGACACAGTATTAGCAGGTTATTGTCATTAACTCTGACACAGTATTAGCAGGTTATTGGCATTAACTCTGACACAGTATTAGCAGGTTATTGTCATTAACTCTGACACAGTATTAGCAGGTTATTGGCATTAACTCTGACACAGTATTAGCAGGTTATTGTCATTAACTCTGACACAGTATTAGCAGGTTATTGGCATTAACTCTGACACAGTATTAGCAGGTTATTGCCATTAACTCTGACACAGTATTAGCAGGTTATTGGCATTAACTGTGACACAGCATTAGCAGCACAAGCTGGCAAGATAATTTCTTGGTTATTATTTTGAACATTCAGAAGTCTACTCAGATATATCAAGCGGCACCAGAGCTGTCTCTGGGACAGGATTTATAAATATAAACACATTAAATTATAAACATTATATTCAATCTTATCTGCAAAAGGCCGGTGTGGGTGCTCCTTTTTATTCTAGCCCAGCACTAAAGACACCTGATTCTACTTATCAAGGTTTTGATTGAAGACCATGATTAGTTAATTAGTAGAATCAGGTGTCATAGTGTGAGTTAAAACAAAAACATGCACCTACATGATTGGATAGGATTTTTAATCGTAAAGCATTACGCAGTGTTGCCATGGGGCGGGCTATTGAAGTGGAGGGCTTATACATATTGACAGTTTGTGAAGACTGCAAGTAAAGGCCTCTCATTGGCTAGAGAGCAGGATTGGGTGTTGTTTCCATTTTCGTTCAGCCAGTTCAGGAAATTAATTTGATGATGCCCACAATCTTAGGGCCAATACTCTAAGGGCCAATCTCAATGTCTGCCCTTAAGTATGGCTCCCCTAATCCCTTGAAGCGCGTTCCCGAAAAGTCTGCGAGGACTCAGGGCTGTCTCAATGTAAAGTGCGTGAGGGCTCAGGGCTGTCTCAATGTAAAGTGCGTGGGGACTCAGGGCTGTCTCAATGTAAAGTGCGTGAGGGCTCTGGGCTGTCTCAATGTAAAGTGCGTGGGGACTCTGGGCTGTCTCAATGTAAAGTGCGTGGGGACTCAGGGCTGTCTCAATGTAAAGTGCGTGAGGGCTCTGGGCTGTCTCAATGTAAAGTGCGTGAGGGCTCTGGGCTGTCTCAATGTAAAGTGCGTGGGGACTCTGGGCTGTCTCAATGTAAAGTGCGTGGGGACTCAGGGCTGTCTCAATGTAAAGTGCGTAGGGACTCTGGGCTGTCTCAATGTAAAGTGTGTGGGGACTCAGGGCTGTCTCAATGTAAAGTGCGTGAGGGCTCAGGGCTGTCTCAATGTAAAGTGTGTGGGGACTCAGGGCTGTCTCAATGTAAAGTGCGTGGGGACTCAGGGCTGTCTCAATGTAAAGTGCGTGGGGACTCAGGGCTGTCTCAATGTAAAGTGCGTGGGGACTCAGGGCTGTCTAAATGTAAAGTGCGTGGGGACTCAGGGCTGTCTCAATGTAAAGTGCGTGAGGGCTCTGGGCTGTCTCAATGTAAAGTGCGTGGGGACTCAGGGCTGTCTCAATGTAAAGTGCGTGAGGGCTCTGGGCTGTCTCAATGTAAAGTGCGTGAGGGCTCAGGGCTGTCTCAATGTAAAGTGCGTGAGGGCTCTGGGCTGTCTCAATGTAAAGTGCGTGGGGACTCTGGGCTGTCTCAATGTAAAGTGCGTGGGGACTCAGGGCTGTCTCAATGTAAAGTGCGTGAGGGCTCAGGGCTGTCTCAATGTAAAGTGCGTGAGGGCTCTGGGCTGTCTCAATGTAAAGTGCGTGGGGACTCTGGGCTGTCTCAATGTAAAGTGCGTGGGGACTCAGGGCTGTCTCAATGTAAAGTGCGTGGGGACTCAGGGCTGTCTCAATGTAAAGTGCGTGGGGACTCAGGGCTGTCTCAATGTAAAGTGCGTGGGGACTCTGGGCTGTCTCAATGTAAAGTGTGTGGGGACTCAGGGCTGTCTCAATGTAAAGTGCGTGGGGACTCAGGGCTGTCTCAATGTAAAGTGCGTGGGGACTCAGGGCTGTCTCAATGTAAAGTGCGTGGGGACTCTGGGCTGTCTCAATGTAAAGTGCGTGAGGAGTGGTGAGGAGCGTGTCAGCTAGAGAGTGGTGAACTTAAAACCACAATGTGTGTCGCTACAATTTGCATGTAGAATAGCATCTTGCCTCTCCGGAATCACATTGACCCCCCTAAATTACAACGTGACTGTGCCGGTGAGAAATGTACAAACGTTAGATGACATTTTTACCACCTTGAATAGTGGGCGCCATCTGGTGGCAGATCCGTCCCTATATACAGGCGAGCCAGTGTTCCCGTTATTGCTCCTGTGGGAAAAGTGTCCGTGTCCGTCCGACATCCCGGAAACAGCCGCTGCGGAGCGACCATATTGGTCTTGCGCGTTTTCGTCATTCAACATTTCACAGTTTGACAGGAAGGGCTACGCAACACCCCCGCTACCTCTGTTTATATTCCTTTTATTTTCTGTTAATAATATAGCCTTTGGGGACATTTTTTCTTAAATAAGAAGATGGGCGCTTGTCTGGCGTTGTGTTCTCTGGCCAGCTGCGTAAGTTGCACATTTGCATGTATTTTAAATTTGGTGCTGATTTCCGGGAGCGATGGCTAATGTTAGCGAGTTAGCTGGTTAAATAACGGCAGCACCTGTGGCAGCTAGCTAACAGTAGCTTAGGTACATGCATGTTTTCTCTATAACGTTGCGAAAACGAGTGCCTTTCGTTGCACTGAATACATCCGAGCAGGACATTGCGAACATTATCTTAAAGCTCCTAGGTTGTGTAGCTACGGCAGTGTCCGTAACGTTACTACTGAATGATTCTAAGCTCTTTTATTTTAAAAGGATAATAAACATGAAGTCGGCTGTTTGGCCATTGTGAAGGTTAGGTTATATCAGGGCGAACTGTCTAACAGTAATACTCTGCTTACGCATTATAAATAGATAAATCGTTTAATAAGTGTGTTCCTGGCTTGGACATTATTAGGTGGGTCAGCGCACGTCCTGTGAGTTGTTTGGAGTAAACACGCTGGATAACAGGCTGGCTATTCTCTGCTAAATTGTAAGATGGCGTTGCGTGACTGAGCTTACTGACTAATCGTTAATTGGCATTATCCGATATTTATTTCCCAATATGGTGGAACAATTATGTAGGCTATTTTAAAAGGACCGTTGGCTGGCTAGCTCGGTTGACCCCTGTGCTAAATTAAATGATGTTCTGGGCGATCCGGTGCTGCTGGCCGAGCGGCTGGGTTATGTCTTTACAACACCCTTCAATTAGCTATAATAAACTATTCCTGTAAATCTGGTTTCATTTCAGGAGGCACCATGTCACCCCTTTATCACCCCTGAGTCGAGGAACTGTTTTGAAAAGGCTTTCTTATTGTAAGGGAACAGAATGCCGACAGGCAGAGTTAGATGAGTGATCATCACTTCCGCCGCTGAGTGATCATCACTTCCGCCGCTGAGTGATCATCACTTCCGCCTCTGAGTGATCATCACTTCCGCCGCTGTTTAGCTAATTATAGGCCACTGCGAAATTTGGGTTGATGACCAGGATTAAGGCCTTTTCCTGCAATAGCGCCATTTGAATCGAAACACCGGCGCACAAGCATTATTTAGGTCACTCATTCCGTATCAATAATTAATACCAATGGATAAGCACCGGATGCTTTTGACTGCATGCCTGATTTTAACAGTTTGCTTTAAATCCTAGAAGATTTTTGGCCCACGCAGTGTGTAGAGCTTCATGAGAAGAGTATCAGGCGGTAACGTAGATGGCTTATATCCGCCGCCCAGATGCTTTAAACATAACCAAAAAATAAATAAGTCAAGTTGGTATCCTAGCAACAGCTCGCGGAGGAAACTATCTGCCGGGGGAGGAAAGGGGCGTGGTTTCTTTAGAATTACGTCATAGGCTATCTGTGGTGACTCCTGTATTTTACCGGGTTAAAGCATTCACACGTGACCGTGCCAGTAATTGTTGTCTGAACAAGCGGGTGCAAAATATTCCAAACGAGCTATGGAATAGATCAAAAAGCTTCAAGAAGGAGATACAGTTCGGGCTAGGTCATTTTGATATGTCTCTCTGTCTGAGACCCGAGCTTGCAAGTGAAGTAAAGGTTTATCAAAACGGCGAAAATCCCACCACATTATAATGTGCACATAAGCGAACTGACTGAGACCACAGGAAGCGGGAGAGCTGAGTCTTCAGGTCTTGCAAAATCTGCTGTTATCAGCTCTCCTGCGTTCGTCTGCTCACGGCATGGGCCTGTATGGAGCCTGTATGGAGCCTGTCTAAGTGGGACAGTGTTTGGGGTGAAAGGGCAGGGGTGACTCTGTCCTGGTGCAGGGGGGGTTCCCTCCGCCCCAGTTCTTGTTGCAGGAAGATGAAATCATTATTCTCCAGCTTTAGCCTAATACCCGTAGCTCTGCTTTTATTATGCAGGACCCGAACAGCGCCAAAGTAGTGTGTGTGTGTGTGTGCATGTCTGGGTTCTTCCACCGTGTCTCTCTTTCTGTCTGCCTCTCTGGCTGTGTCTCAATCTATCACTCTCTCTCTCCTCCCTCTACCTCTTTCTCTGTAAGATCTCAACAGAAAGTGTTATTGGCATGAAATATACATGAGAAACACTGCCAAAGCAAAGACATTTTCAACACAACTAAAGAGTAAAAACACAGATTTGAAAACATGCTGGGTTATGCATGTAGTTAAGAAAGGTGAACTAAAGGTCTGTCTGTCTGTCTGTCTCTCAGGCATCCTGCCTGTGTGGCTCCGCCCCCTGCTTGCTGTGTGGCTGTTGCCCCTCCTCCAGTAATTCTACGGTAACTCGGCTGGTCTTCTCCTTCTTCCTGCTCCTGGGAACACTGGTCTCTGTGATCATGATTCTGCCGGGAATGGAGACACAGCTGAAAAAGGTACAAAACTCCACCCCAACCCCTCCCCCCACCGTCTAAACCCCGCCCCCAAAACTCCACCCCAACCCTTTCCCCCACCCGCCACAACCCCGCCCCCAAAACTTCACCCAACCCCGCCCCCAAAACTCTGCCCCAACCCCTCCCCCCACCATCTAAACTCCACCCCAACCCCTCTCCCCTCTGCCTCAACTCCGCCCCCAAAACTCCACCCCAACCCTTTCCCCCACCCGCCACAACCCCGCCCCCAAAACTTCACCCAACCCCGCCCCCAAAACTCTGCCCCAACCCCTCCCCCCACCATCTAAACTCCACCCCCAAAACTCCATTCCAACCCCTCTCCCCACAGCCTCAACTCCGCCCCAAAAACTCCACCCCAACCCTTTCCCCCACCCGCCTCAACTCCGCCCCAAAACTCCATCCCAACCCCCCCCCCCCCCCCCCACTGCCTCAACTCTGCCCCCAAAACTCCACCCCAACCCCTCTCCCCACCCATCTTAACTCCAGCCCAAAACTTCACCCAACCCCTCCCACCACTGCCTCAACGTGTGTGGCGTGTTGCGTTGTGTGACATTCGTGTGTGGTGTGTTGGGTTGTGTGACATTCGTGTGTGGTGTGTTGGGTTGTGTGACATTCGTGTGTGGTGTGTTGGGTTGTGTAACACACACGTGTGTGTGTGTGGCGTTTTGGGTTGTGTGACATGCCTGTGTGTTGGGATGTGTCACACGTGTTGGGTTTTGTGTCGCACATGTGTTGGGTTTTGTGTCACACGTGTGTCATGTACTCTTAGCTTCCGGGATTCTGCCAGGATGGCAGCACGATCCCAGGTGTGGAGAATCATGTGGACTGTGATATCATCGTGGGCTACAGAGCTGTTTACCGCATGTGTTTCGCCATGGCGTGCTTCTTCTTCCTGTTCTCCGTGCTCATGATCCGCGTGCAATCCAGCAAGGACCCGCGCGCTGCTGTACAGAACGGGTGAGACTATTACCCTACAGAAATACGCTGGGAACGTTCTGAGAATGCTGTATGAACGCTGTATGAATGTTCTGAGAATGCCGTATGAACGCTCAGAGTACATTCTGAGAATTATGGAAGAATGCACTGAGAACGTTCTGAGAACATTTTGAGAATTATCTAAGAAAGCATTGAGAACGTTCCGAGAACATTTTGAGAATTATGGAAGAAAGCATTGAGAACGTTCTGAGAACGTTTTGAGCACACAATCCCCTGTGCTTCTGTTCTCCAGGTTCTGGTTCTTTAAATTCCTGGTGCTGCTCGGTATCACTGTGGGAGCCTTCTTCATCCCAGATGGAACCTTCCACACAGGTAAGTCTCACCTGAACACTACCTGCAGCTTAACACACACGCACACACACTCTGACGTGGAGTCATAAACTGCCAAGAAATTATTATAATAATATTTATTATTATAATTCAGTCTGCAGATTAGGTGCAACATTTGAAAGCAGAAAAATAAACAATAACTTTTTGAGAGCAGGATTTTACTGCCAACAGCATATGCAGATGCGTGTGTGTGTGTGTGTGTGTGTGTGTGTCTGCGCACATCTGTGTATGTGTGAGTGTGTTGGTATTATAAATCTATTTAGCCTATCTTTGGCAGGGGTTGAACACGCTCAGTGTTGTTGGAATTTAAAATGCAGGCACAGAAATTCACAGTGTAGCGATAAGTCTGAGCTGCAGAATACCGCTCACCAACACCAGCGTACCAAAATAACCTCACCACAGCCCAGATGCATTAAAGAGTCTGAGATGATTAATATTAATAATTGCACGAGGAATGGAAGTGAAGATGTTTTAGACATTAGTGTTTGTGATGTGTCTCTGAGAGCGCTGTGCAGTGAATAAGAGTCAAAAATAACCAGCCAATCGAAGGCCTGTGTGAAAAGGCCGTAAAGCTGCTCTGCGTTCCCTAATTAGCTTCTAAACTTTGCTGTGTGGAATTCTGCTGAGATGGAAGGTTATTACTTTTAATGTTTGAATAAGTTGTGTGTATAAAGTATTGCATAATAATGCAAAATACCATCTCCCTTTCATTGCTTTTGTACTACATACTCAGAGTACAGTAGACTGCATACTCTGTCCATTACTACATCTAGCACATACTCAGAGTACAGTATACTGCATACCCCGTCCATTACTACATCTACCACATACTCAGAGTACAGTAGCCTGCATACCCCGTCCATTACTACATCTACCACATACTCAGAGTACAGTATACTGCATACCCCATCCATTACTACATCTACCACATACTCAGAGTACAGTATACTGCATACCCCGTCCATTACTACATCTACCACATACTCAGAGTACAGTAGACTGCATACCCCGTCCATTACTACATCTACCACATACTCAGAGTACAGTAGACTGCATACCCTGTCCATTACTACATCTACCACATACTCAGAGTACAGTAGACTGCATACCCTGTCCATTACTACATCTACCACATACTCAGAGTACAGTATACTGCATACCCTGTCCATTACTACATCTACCACATACTCAGAGTACAGTATACTGCATACCCCGTCCATTACTACATCTACCACATACTCAGAGTACAGTATACTGCATACCCCGTCCATTACTACATCTACCACATACTCAGAGTACAGTAGACTGCATACCCCGTCCATTACTACATCTACCACATACTCAGAGTACAGTAGACTGCATACCCTGTCCATTACTACATCTACCACATACTCAGAGTACAGTAGACTGCATACCCTGTCCATTACTACATCTACCACATACTCAGAGTACAGTATACTGCATACCCCGTCCATTACTACATCTACCGCATACTCAGAGTACAGTATACTGCATACCCTGTCCATTACTACATCTACCACATACTCAGAGTACAGTAGACTGCATACCCTGTCCATTACTACATCTACCACATACTCAGAGTACAGTAGACTGCATACCCTGTCCATTACTACATCTACCACATACTCAGAGTACAGTATACTGCATACCCTGTCCATTACTACATCTACCACATACTCAGAGTACAGTATACTGCATACCCCATCCATTACTACATCTACCACATACTCAGAGTACAGTATACTGCATACCCCATCCATTACTACATCTACCACATACTCAGAGTACAGTATACTGCATACCCTGTCCATTACTACATCTACCACATACTCAGAGTACAGTATACTGCATACCCCATCCATTACTACATCTACCACATACTCAGAGTACAGTATACTGCATACCCCGTCCATTACTACATCTACCACATACTCAGAGTACAGTATACTGCATACCCCATCCATTACTACATCTACCACATACTCAGAGTACAGTATACTGCATACCCCGTCCATTACTACATCTACCACATACTCAGAGTACAGTAGACTGCATACCCTGTCCATTACTACATCTACCACATACTCAGAGTACAGTATACTGCATACCCCATCCATTACTACATCTACCACATACTCAGAGTACAGTATACTGCATACCCCATCCATTACTACATCTACCACATACTCAGAGTACAGTATACTGCATACCCTGTCCATTACTACATCTACCACATACTCAGAGTACAGTAGACTGCATACCCTGTCCATTACTACATCTACCACATACTCAGAGTACAGTATACTGCATACCCCATCCATTACTACATCTACCACATACTCAGAGTACAGTATACTGCATACCCCGTCCATTACTACATCTACCACATACTCAGAGTACAGTATACTGCATACCCCATCCATTACTACATCTACCACATACTCAGAGTACAGTATACTGCATACCCCGTCCATTACTACATCTACCACATACTCAGAGTACAGTATACTGCATACCCCATCCATTACTACATCTACCACATACTCAGAGTACAGTATACTGCATACCCCGTCCATTACTACATCTACCACATACTCAGAGTACAGTAGACTGCATACCCTGTCCATTACTACATCTACCACATACTCAGAGTACAGTATACTGCATACCCTGTCCATTACTACATCTACCACATACTCAGAGTACAGTATACTGCATACCCCGTCCATTACTACATCTACCACATACTCAGAGTACAGTATACTGCATACCCCATCCATTACTACATCTACCACATACTCAGAGTACAGTATACTGCATACCCCGTCCATTACTACATCTACCACATACTCAGAGTACAGTAGACTGCATACCCCGTCCATTACTACATCTACCACATACTCAGAGTACAGTATACTGCATACCCTGTCCATTACTACATCTACCACATACTCAGAGTACAGTAGACTGCATACCCTGTCCATTACTACATCTACCACATACTCAGAGTACAGTAGACTGCATACCCCGTCCATTACTACATCTACCACATACTCAGAGTACAGTATACTGCATACCCTGTCCATTACTACATCTACCACATACTCAGAGTACAGTATACTGCATACCCTGTCCATTACTACATCTACCACATACTCAGAGTACAGTATACTGCATACCCCGTCCATTACTACATCTACCACATACTCAGAGTACAGTATACTGCATACCCCGTCCATTACTACATCTACCACATACTCAGAGTACAGTAGACTGCATACCCTGTCCATTACTACATCTACCACATACTCAGAGTACAGTATACTGCATACCCTGTCCATTACTACATCTACCACATACTCAGAGTACAGTAGACTGCATACCCCATCCATTACTACATCTACCGCATACTCAGAGTACAGTAGACTGCATACCCCGTCCATTACTACATCTACCACATACTCAGAGTACAGTATACTGCATACCCCGTCCATTACTACATCTACCACATACTCAGAGTACAGTATACTGCATACCCCGTCCATTACTACATCTACCACATACTCAGAGTACAGTATACTGCATACCCCGTCCATTACTACATCTACCACATACTCAGAGTACAGTAGACTGCATACCCTGTCCATTACTACATCTACCACATACTCAGAGTACAGTAGACTGCATACCCCGTCCATTACTACATCTACCACATACTCAGAGTACAGTAGACTGCATACCCCGTCCATTACTACATCTACCACATACTCAGAGTACAGTAGACTGCATACCCTGTCCATTACTACATCTACCACATACTCAGAGTACAGTAGACTGCATACCCCGTCCATTACTACATCTACCACATACTCAGAGTACAGTATACTGCATACCCTGTCCATTACTACATCTACCACATACTCAGAGTACAGTAGACTGAATACCCCGTCCATTACTACATCTACCACATACTCAGAGTACAGTATACTGCATACCCTGTCCATTACTACATCTACCACATACTCAGAGTACAGTATACTGCATACCCTGTCCATTACTACATCTACCACATACTCAGAGTACAGTATACTGCATACCCCATCCATTACTACATCTACCACATACTCAGAGTACAGTATACTGCATACCCTGTCCATTACTACATCTACCACATACTCAGAGTACAGTAGACTGCATACCCCGTCCATTACTACATCTACCACATACTCAGAGTACAGTAGACTGCATACCCCGTCCATTACTACATCTACCACATACTCAGAGTACAGTAGACTGCATACCCCGTCCATTACTACATCTACCACATACTCAGAGTACAGTATACTGCATACCCTGTCCATTACTACATCTACCACATACTCAGAGTACAGTAGACTGAATACCCCGTCCATTACTACATCTACCACATACTCAGAGTACAGTAGACTGAATGTGCTCCCAGCAGTATGAAGGCTTGGGATTAACAGGGAGTGATGATGTTTCATAATGAGGAAATTGCCACTTTTATAGGCCTGATAAAAATGTACGCCATTCAGACACGCCTTGTAGTGTTGTATACAGGAGGTGAAATCGCTAAGCAACTGAGGATGTCACGTGACCTTTAACCCAATCCTCGTTTCCCCGGTAACAGTGTGGTTCTACTTTGGCGTGGTTGGGTCCTTCATCTTCATCGTGATTCAGCTCATCCTCCTCATCGACTTCGCCCACTCCTGGAACCAGGCCTGGGTGATGAATGCCGAGGAGGGGAACCGCAAGTGCTGGTTCACAGGTACCGGCCACGCCCCTTTAATGCCACGCCCATATCTGTTACAGCCACACCCCTGCTTGTCACTGCCACGCCCACCTGTGTGTCCTTCCTGTCTTTATGCCACACCCCTGTTTGTCACTGCCACGCCCACCTGTGTGTCCTTCCTGCAGGTCTGCTCACCTTTACCTTCCTGAACTACGCCCTGGCCTTCGCTGCGGTGGTGCTGTTCTACCTGTACTACACCCAGCCTGACGACTGTGCTGAGCACAAAGCCTTCATCAGTCTCAACCTCATCTTCAGCATCATCATCTCCATTGTTTCCATCCTCCCTAAAGTACAGGTACGCACGTGTGTGTGTGTGTGTGTGTGTGTAGGAGTGTGTGTGTTTGTAACAGTGTATGTGTGTAAGAGTGTGTGTATGTGTGTGTGTAAAGTGTGTGTGTGTGTGTAACACTGTGTAAGAGTGTGGGGTGTGTATGTGTGTGTGTGTATAAGAGTGGGGTGGGTGTGTGTGGGTGTGTGCGGATGTGTAAAAGTGTGTGGGGTGTGTATAAGAGTGTGTGTGTGTGTGTGTGTGTATAAGAGTGTGTGTGGGGGAGGGGTGTATTTGTGGGTGTGTATAAGAGTGTGTGTGTTTGTGTAACAGTGTGTGTGTAAGAGTGTGTGGGGTGTGTATGTGTGCGTATAAGAGTGTGTGTCTGTGTGTGTGTGTGTGTGTAACTGTGTGTATGTTGTGTTTCTGCAGGAGCACCAGCCACAGTCAGGTCTACTGCAGGCCTCCCTCATCACTCTGTACACCATGTACATCACCTGGTCCGCTATGACCAACAACCCCAGTGAGTCCCACACACCCCACTACAGCCTCACTACACCCTGAAACAGCCTCACTACACCCTGAAACAGCCTCACTACACCCTGATACAGCTGATACAGCCTCACTACACCCTGATACAGCCTCAATACACCCTGATACACCCTCACTGCACCCTGATACACCCTCACTACACTCTGATACACCCTCACTACACCCTGATACAGCCTCACTACACCCTGATACAGCCTCACTACACCCTGATACACCCTCACTACACCCTGATACACCCTCACTACACCCTGATACACCCTCACTACACCCTGATACACCCTCACTACACCCTGATACACCCTCACTACACCCTGATACACCCTCACTACACTCTGATACACCCTCACTACACCCTGATACACCCTCACTACACCCTGATACACCCTCACTACACCCTGATACACCCTCACTACACCCTGATACACCCTCACTACACCCTGATACACCCTCACTACACTCTGATACACCCTCACTACACCCTGATACACCCTCACTACTCCTTGATACACCCTCACTACACCCTGATACAGCCTCACTACACCCTGATACACCCTCACTACTCCTTGATACACCCTCACTACTCCCTGATACACCCTCACTACACCCTGATACACCCTCACTACACCCTGATACACCCTCACTACAGCCTAATACACCCTCACTATACCATAATACAGCCTCACTACGCCATAATACAGCCTCACTACGCCCGAATACACCCTCACTACTCCTTGATACACCATCCCTTCACCCTAATACACCCTCGCTACAGCCTAATACAGCCTCATTACACACTAATACACCCTAATACACCCTCACTACAGCCTAATACACCCTCACTATACCATAATACAGCCTCACTACGCCCGAATACACCCTCACTACTCCTTGATACACCATCCCTTCACCCTAATACACCCTCGCTACACCCTAATACAGCCTAATACAGCCTCATTACACACTAATACACCATAATACGCACTGCTACACCATGCTACACGTACACCACTAATGCATGACTGACAGGCAGCTTCCCTGGGGCAGAATTTAGAGCTCTCGGTGTCCCTCCTCTTCATCTCCATGCTCCTCTTCCTCTGTCTCTCCTCTTCCTCAGACCGGAAGTGCAATCCTAGTCTGCTGAGTCTGGTGACCAACACCTCGTCCAGCGTCCCTGCTCCCACCACCGCCCCAGGACAGGTTCAGTGGTGGGACGCGCAGGGCATTGTGGGATTGGTCATCTTCCTCTTCTGCACCATCTATGCCAGGTGAGCCCCACCTGGCCCACTGCACCTTATGTATTTCCACTTCAGAACTGTTTGGGTCAGTACATACTAATGTAGTTCATCTTTATACCTGTAGGGGTCAGTACATACTAATGTAGTTCATCTTTATACCTGTAGGGGTCAGTACATACTAATGTAGTTCATCTTTATACCTGTAGGGGTCAGTACATACTAATGTAGTTCATCTTTATACCTGTAGGGGTCAGTACATACTAATGTAGTTCATCTTTATACCTGTAGGGGTCAGTACATACTAATGTAGTTCATCTTTATACCTGTAGGGGTCAGTACATACTAATGTAGTTCATATTTATACCTGTAGGGGTCAGTACATACTAATGTAGTTCCACTGTAGACCTGTAGGGGTCAGTACTAATGTAGTTGCACTTTAGACCATTAGAAGATGGTCAGACTACAGACTAACCCGTCCGCTTGTGTCCCGCCCCCAGTATCCGCTCGTCCAATAACACGCAGGTGAATAAGCTGATGCAGACGGAGGAGGGGAGCGGAGGAGTGGATGGAGGAGAGGTGGGGGAGGACGGAGTTCGGCGGGCGGTGGATAACGAAGAGGACGGCGTCACGTACAGCTACAGCTTCTTTCACTTCTGTCTGTTCCTGGCCTCTCTCTACATCATGATGACCCTCACCAACTGGTACCAGTGAGTACCCCCCAAATCTGCCCCTCCTGTAACACCCCCTGTAACCCCCCCAATCTGCCCCCCCCTGTAACCCCCCCCCCCAATCTCCCCCCCCCCCTGCTGAAACCCCGCCCATTCTCCGCCTGCTCCCCTGAAACCCCGCCCATTCTCCACCCGCTCCCCTGAAACCACGCCAAGTCTCCTCCCGCTCCCCTGAAACCCCGCCCATTCTCCTCCCGCTCCCCTGAAACCCCGCCCATTTCATACCTCTCTCTTTCTCTCCAGGCCGGACACCTCCTCCCAGGCCATGTTGAGCAGGATGCCTGCTGTTTGGGTGAAGATCAGTTCCAGCTGGCTTGGCTTGTCTCTGTACCTCTGGACCCTGGTGGCTCCCCTAATCCTGACCAACCGGGACTTCAGCTGAGCACCCCAATACCCCAATACCCCCCCCAACCCAAATCCCTCTGGACCCTGGTGGCTCCCCTAATCCTGACCAACCGGGACTTCAGCTGAGCACCCCAATACCCCAATACCCCCCCAACCCAAATCCCTCTGGACCCTGGTGGCTCCCCTAATCCTGACCAACCGGGACTTCAGCTGAGCACCCCAATACCCCCCCCCCAACCCAAATCCCTCTGGAACTGGGGTACTGACTGTGTGTGCGTGTGTGTGTGTGTGTTTCAGTCCTTGGTCAAATATGTATTTCAAATACTTCATCTTCCACTCCAGCAGATTCCTGAGAAGTTTCCAGGAAACCGTTACTAAGCAACATGGTACAGTCTTTTTACGCACGGTCAGAAATGTGCTGGAGTTTACCTGTCTGAAGCGGATGGAGTATTTGGACAATGAGAATGCTTGGAGCCAGGTCTGTTCTGTGTGTGTGTGTGTGTGTGCGTGTGTGTGTGTGTGCGTGTGTGTGTGTGTGCGTGTGTGTGTGTGTGCGTGTGTGTGTGTGTGCGTGCGTGTGTGTGTGTTTGCGTGCGTGCGTGCGTGTGTGGAACAGTGCAGTCCCAGATGGAACGCTGTCCTACTTCACATTTGGCCAAACGCCTCTGTCTTTTCTTCCGTTTATTTTTTGTTTTGTAGTTTTTGTAGCTGGTTTGTGTGTGTGTGTGGCACACGGCTGTTTCTCCGTGTTCTGTGTGTGGCACACGGCTGTTTCTCCGTGTTCTGTGTGTGGCACACGGCTGTTTCTCCGTGTTCTCGGGTGTGTTTCTCCGTGATGGCGCTGAGAGAGCTCAGAGAGAGCATGTGTGTAAAAACTGCACGCGTGTAACTGCGGAATGATGGAGGATTCACATTCAATAAGATACGTTTCTTAATTATTGTATATATTTCATATTTTGCACACAGGAATCAAGAGCTGCCAAAATCCTTATGCACAGAGCGCAGTTTCTCTGTCTGACGTGAGGTCATCACTCTGATCCGTATGCAAAACCCACGGGATCCCAGGCTGCTCACGTACTGCAGCGGTAACAGCGTTCGCGATCGCGCGGTAATACCGATCCATCGCTCGAACGCAACGTCGCGCATCGCTCTGACTGAGGCGCCATTAGACCCCGGCGGGCCGTGAGACGGTCTCGCCGTGCAGAGAAAGCGTTTCGTCAGGAAATTGCCACGGTAACTCTCGCTTCACCTGATTGGTTTCTCTGCCTCCTTCAGACTGAATTATGGGTATTATTGGCAGGGCTGTGGTCAGACAGGTGTGTGAATGGAACACTTTGCCAGCGGCTCGTTTCATTGGGGGAAATTAGTCCCTGTTCAGATGCTGACTGGAGTGGGGAGGAGTGGTTGAGAGGCGGGGCTGAATGATTGACAGGTCTGCGGTTACCATAGAGAAGGTGCAATCCTCCTCCCCCGTCCCAAACCTCAAACCTCTTTGGAGCCCCTGAGCAGTCAGTGTGTGAGGGAGATAAGGCCGGCTGCTATTTCAGCCCTGACAACAGGCCACGCCCTCCCTCGCTGCCATGGCGATAGAGAGGCCCCTCTCAATCTTGTGGTAAACTGCTCTGCACCCTGCCCTCTCCCCTGGGGGGTCACCTGCACACCCCCCCCCCACACACCTGAGTACCTCCCAGCAGCCTTTTGGGGATAAAGGAGGACACTTACTACATTTCCCATGGTGCATTGCACCTGGTGGGATGCACACAGAGGCACTTATAGGGCTGTAAAATATATATAACATCTAACAACATTGCAGTGGCACTGGAACATAGTGTACCTCAGCGGGAACGTTACTCTAACGTTCTGGGAAAAGTTATTATTACCGTTTAGCTGTGTGATCACCCTCAGAACAGCCTGGTATACGCAAATTGAAAGGGATAGTTCACCCGTTTTGAAAAAAATTATATTGTTTTACTTCCCCCCGTAATAGTATGTAAGGCTGTGGTGATTCTGTTCTGGTCTCACCATTGTAGCTAAAATTGGCTAAACCTGAATTGGAACAATGCTAACGATTAGCATTTTATCACCCCCACTGAAATTGTTAAATAAACAAATGTTTAGTTTGATGGTATGTAGTAAACATTTTTCATGCTGAAATAGCGTATGGAAAGGTTAGTTGCCAGTTGTCCAAAACATTTTTCGTGAACGGCCTACTTTGTGCAGCTGTGTGCTGTTCATTGTCTTTTATTGTAAAGTTTTTTTTTATATAATAAAAGTTTTTTTTTTTTTTTTAAAGTTTAAAACACATATACAGTACTTCACTTTTACAATACAAACATCATAAAACATTTATTTAAAATCAAACATTTGCAAAGATCCTTTCAAAGGCACTTAATTAATTAATGTGCTGTTCATAGGTGGCTCGCGGGGGAGGGGGCGTTTCACTTCATAAACACAGCAAGCAGCTCGCCACGACGTTCTCCGTGGAGTGATACTAAAAGTTACCGGTTCCGCTACCGGATGTTCAACTTAAATCTAAACAGAGCGAGGCTGAAAGAACATAATCGCAGGGGGGCGATTAAATCCAATAGCAAGATGCTAATCGTTAGCATTGTTCCAATTCAGGTTTAGCCAATTTGAGCTACAAAGGTGAGACCAGGACAGACTCACAACAGCCTTACTATTTCGAGGGTAAGTAAAACAACGTCAAATTTTTCAAAATGAGTGAACTATCCCTTTAATGTAGGATTTATAACTTGAAGGAACTTTGAATTGTATATGTTCACATCGTGAAAGTGCGTTTGAAAATATTTCTTTAGTTTGACTTTTTAAAAATAATTTATTTTTAATTTAAGCTTGTAGAGGCCCTGATATTTGGGTACAGGAATTTCATTCAGAATGTCGCTGCCGTCCGTTTTAACTGGAATATCGGCATTGTTCTTTTTTCGTGGTTAAGTGCGTAGAGATCGTATCTTGAATTTAATTCAGTAGGTAAAGACGAGGATAATTAACCTCAGTAAATGAAAAGTGACACGGTACTTAAGTATAATTGTTGGTCATAAGGTTGTGCGTTGGGTTTTGTGATTGGTCATAAGGTTGTGCGTTGGGTTTTGTGATTGGTCATAAGGTTGTGCGTTGGGTTTTGTGATTGGTCAGTCGTCATGTGAATGCACGCTGGATTCTCACCTGGGTGCTAGAGTTGCATAATTATGCTGTTTATTAATCGGCTGTCGGTTAGAAAAATATATCAAGTAGCATGTTGGCTGTGAACTGAAGCAGTATTCTGTTCTGAAGATATTTACCAATAAGCATGTGTTCTATGATAAATAGTCTTGTCTGCAACGATTCAATTCAACAAGTATTGACCAGTAGAGTGAACGCTACTGCAAGTGCCTTTGTGTATACACCGGTGCAAAGGCTGAGGTCAAACAACAGGCCTCTTCACAACAGGCCTCTTCACAACAGGCCTCTTCACAACAGGCCTCTACACAACAGGCCTCTACACAAGTGCCTTCTCTTGTTTTATACGTACTCACGAGCGACTGCAAGTGTCCCACATTATGTGGTTGTATGTCTGTGCATTTTTCATGGCGTCAGAATCCTAAGAACTATATCGAGTACTGCTCTTTTTAAGTATGAATAAATATATTCCTTCTGTGACCTTCTGGTGTGATTTTATTCTCCAATCAGAGGGGGGGGGGATTCTGTTTTGAGTTTGTTCCTGCAAACGATCTCTTGATGAAGAGTTGTTGTTCTGAAACTGTACTCTAGGTGGTGCTGGTGTTCTTTCTGTAGTTCTGTTTAGATTTTAGTTATAAGGAGACAGCCAGGGAGCCCTGCCTTATGGGTAGGATATTGATATAGTATGGGAAATGTGCCTTACATTAAGCTTTTTTCTCTGTGTGTGTAAGAGAGCAGTGTTTTTGCATGTGTGTATAAGAGTGTGTAAGAGAGCAGTGTTGTGTGGGTGCATGTGTGTGAGCAGTGTTTTTGCATGTGTGTAGGAGTGTGTGTGTGTGTGTGTGTGTGTGTGTGAGATGCAGCTGCCTTGGTGTGTGTGTGTGGGCGGAGCCTTGGCCTTTTGGTCGCAGGTGAGCGCAGATGGCTGGACTCCCAGGGTGACCCATTCTGTGGACGGATACGTCACCAGTCCTGTCCAATGTGCCTTCCCAGCATGCTCTGGGGCTGTGACTGCTGTGACCCAGCAGGCATATTCAAACTCAAATGCTTTATTGGCATCACCACACATAGGCATAATATCACCAAAACATTACTGACACAAAATGTAAATCAACAACAATATGAACCACATTGGTGACAATTGTATTTACTTATTATGTTAGAAAACAATTATGTAATTAATTGAAAAAAGTCAGTAGAAGTATAAAAAATGAGTAGGTAATAATTTCTGAACAGTTTCTCAGCCTTACTGACACAGTAAGCGTTTTATAATGCCTCGAGGTCCCTGCTAGTGGAGAGTCATTTCAGTTGCTGTGCTGTTCTTGGGCAGCGACACCTTCAGAAGAATAATAAAATGCCCCCTGTGTTTTTGTTTTTTTTAACCTTTTTTCCCAGCATGCATTTCTGTTGAACTGCACGGGAGCATTTGGGAATCCTGTCCTGCACCTCCACACCCCTCTCAGAGGAGAAGTGCAGCGGCCGTGGTGGAAACTGCATTTGAACTGATTCTGATTTTCTTTGCTGTGTGTGTGTGTGTGTGTGTGTGTGTGTGTGTGTGTGTGTGTGTGTGTGTGTGAGAGAGAGAGAGAGAGAGAGAGAGAGAGAGGTTGTCCAGAACAATCACCCCTTTCTCCCTCTGCTCTGTATTTACCTGAACACACACTGAAATGAAACGCAGAAACGCAGCGCTTTAAAGTCTCCACACCAGCATCGTCTTCCTCACAAAACCTTAAAAATCCTGCTAAATGTGTGTTGGACAGCCATGGAAAATGCTCGCATATTTCCCCCGTCCCGCTCCCATTTGGAAATCCTCTGTCCTGTGTGTACCTCCCAAAAAAAAAACTGGATATCACACCAAACAAAAGTATCGTTAATCATAACTGCAAAGTTACGGGAGATAAAAGTGTGAAACCTGGCTGGAGATGAATAATGTTCTGTTGTGCAGGACTCTGGGTTTGATGTTTTCGCTGCGTTATCTTGGTAACTCTGTTGCTCATTGGTGATTATTTTCAGTGCGTTTGGGTCTCTTATCTCTCCTTCCCGGCTGAGGGGGAGTCTGGTATCAGTGTTTAGAGTTTTCATCAGCATGTACTGTGTGAACCTACTACGGTACATGTGGGTGATGTCTGTGGTTAGCATGTCCAATAACGAGTCCTGTCCATCATCGTACTGCTGTGCACATCACTGGAGAGTATATACTGTATGTATGTTAAGTTTTTAGAAAAAATTTGATTTTAACGTTAAAGGGCTAACGTTCATTTGCGCAGTTTGAATACCCATAAATCAAGAAAAGGGAGAGAGGGGGCATTGACTTGCTTGCGTATAAAAAAGGTTTTTACCTTTTTTCACGTCACGGATAGAGGCGTGGCTCAAACAAAACTTTTCAGTTTGGATTTCAGTGAATGCCTTTTTTTTTCTCTTTTTTTTGCATTTTTGTTTTTTTAAACAATAGGATATATGTGATCTATTAAATGGAGACAAGATACTCTGCTTTATAACTCAAAATATTTGATTTTGTGTTTATTACCCCTTTAACTCCAGTCCTGGACGGCCACAGTGTCTGCTGGTTTAACTCCAGTCCTGGAGGGCCACAGTGTCTGCAGGTTTAACTCCAGTCCTGGAGGGGGTGCTGTGTCTGTAGGTTTAACTCCAGTCCTGGAGGGCCAGAGTGTCTGCTGGTTTAACTCCAGTCCCGGAGGGGGCGCTGTGTCTGCAGGTTTAACTCCAGTCCTGGAGGGCCGCAGTGTCTGCTGGTTTAACTCCAGTCCTGGAGGGGGCGCTGTGTCTGCAGGTTTAACTCCAGTCCTGGACGGCCACAGTGTCTGCTGGTTTAACTCCAGTCCTGGAGGGCCACAGTGTCTGCAGGTTTAACTCCAGTCCTGGAGGGCCACAGTGTCTGCAGGTTTAACTCCAGTCCTGGAGGGGGTGCTGTGTCTGTAGGTTTAACTCCAGTCCTGGAGGGCCAGAGTGTCTGCTGGTTTAACTCCAGTCCCGGAGGGGGCGCTGTGTCTGCAGGTTTAACTCCAGTCCTGGAGGGCCGCAGTGTCTGCTGGTTTAACTCCAGTCCTGGAGGGCCGCAGTGTCTGCAGGTTTAACTCCAGTCCTGGAGGGGGTGCTGTGTCTGCAGGTTTAACTCCAGTCCTGGAGGGCCACAGTGTCTGCTGGTTTAACTCCAGTCCTGGAGGGGGCGCTGTGTCTGCAGGTTTAACTCCAGTCCTGGAGGGCCGCAGTGTCTGCCAGTTTAACTCCAGTCCTGGAGGGCCACAGTGTCTGCTGGTTTAACTCCAGTCCTGGAGGGGGCGCTGTGTCTGCAGGTTTAACTCCAGTCCTGGAGGGCCACAGTGTCTGCTGGTTTAACTCCAGTCCTGGAGGGCCACAGTGTCTGCTGGTTTAACTCCAGTCCTGGAGGGCCACAGTGTCTGCTGGTTTAACTCCAGTCCTGGAGGGCCACAGTGTCTGCTGGTTTAACTCCAGTCCTGGAGGGCCACAGTGTCTGCTGGTTTAACTCCAGTCCTGGAGGGGGCGCTGTGTCTGCTTTTCTGGTGGGGGGCGGGCACACTGACTGGTCGAACATGGTCATGTGACCCCATGACGCGCCACATTCCAGCCTTGCCTTGTTCCTGCCGTCTGGCCTCTGTTTGCGTTTCCACAGCTGCCTCCACAGACCGTCACCGTGACGACAGGCCGGGCGGTGATCCACGATGATGGGCCGTTCCCAGAAGAACCGCAGTCTCTATTCCTGATTGAGGAAGACCAGGAGGCCTGTCACACAGCTTATTTATAATAACCGCACAGCTCACTATGTGCCCTGTAATCATCACTAAGCTCATTCCCGTACTTTCACATTTTTCCCTACAGTCTGTGAGGCTCCGCCTTCTTCGGCCCCGCCCCCTTTAGCCAGCTCTACGGTTACATAGCAACAACAGGGAGAACGATGATGAGGACGATGATGCTTTTTGATGTGGGGGTCCATCTGGGTTCATAATTCTGGGGACCCCTGTGTGCGCTGGTGTCCCCTGTAACCACAGCTGCCTCCGCAGGTTTAACGAGCTGTTCATTGTTCTTAATTAGACACTTTTAATGTCTGTTTAAGGGCCATTAAACTCAAGTCCACATTATGTCAGAAATGGCTTTGAATGCCATTAAGAATAAATGTCCCATATTCACATCACTTTACGCTCTGTAATATGATTCCTCATGAATATATAATTGGTGAAATCATAGTCTGGCGGTTGACACCAGTGCCGTTATAAGAGTATGGATACCTGGTGATTGCATTGTGTTAAAATACATTTAAGGTAGAATTATGGCAAAACATCCAGTGTGTGTGTGTAGGGCTCTAGATTGTGACCAAAATGGTCATACTTGCAACCTTTTTTTCGGGAAGTGTGAGTAAATATTTGACTTGGTCACATTTGTGCGGGAAAAAAAGTATTTTAACAACGATATGCAGTCATTTACTGTAAAACCTCCAATTAACACCCCCCTCAAATAAGCGCTGGTTGGAAAATAAACGCCGGGTCAAAAATAGTTTACCTTAGCGCTGGTTGCCATTGATACCACAGCTAGTACAGCCAATGAAACTCATCCCACGCCAGAGGCATCATACACACGTAACCTTCCTATTTTATGACTTTTCAAATATGTGATTTTATACAGCAAACGCCTTTGAGACGTCATAAAGAATTTGCAAATGTGTGTCAAAAATATATTTGAAAGTTTTGAAACTTATTTTTTATATATATTGATCCATAACAACACCCTAATGGGGAAATACACCCATAATTTTGATGTTTTTTCACACAAAAAAAATAAACAACATAGGGCTGAATATACCGTCAGGCAGCTTTGAATGAACCCCAGCCTTCCATAACCGCTGGTCTGGTGCATTTAGTCGTTAAAGCAGATAAACGCTTGGCGTTTATTGGAAGTTACGGTAATCTATTTTCTAAAGTTGAGGACACCAAATGCTACAACCTGAAATCAATTTAGCCTGTCATTTTGAAAAAATGAAGTGGTCTGCTGTTTACGGTCAACTGAACTGGAGACCGTAGCTACGGTACCGTAATTTAATATTCAAAAAAACATTTTGCATATTATGTGTCTGGAATCACTATCAATCTTTACATCTAGGGTAGGTACAACTAATGTAAATCTAGGGTATGCAAATTTTCATCAGCGTGCAAGATCTCTGATTAATACCATGCGTGTATACACTCTCTGAAACCTGTGCTCCCGTGTGTGTGTGTGTATACACTCTCTGAAACCTGTGCTCCCGTGTGTGTGCGTGCGTGCGCGCGCGCGTGTGGGTTCTCTGGGCTCTGGCCTTTCTTTCTTTCCAAACCTGTTCTAATCTTTAATCTTAATTTCAGCAGCCTGCCCGAGCCTCTTAAAAATAACCCCAATCCCAGAGAGCATTGCACCTCCTGTTACAGCCCTCTCCCTCTTCCTCTCTCTCTCTCTCTTCCTTCTCTCCTTCCCTTCTTTCATTTTGCTTATTTTTCTCTCTCTCTCTCTCTCTCTCTCTCTCTCTCTCTCTCTCTCTCTCTCTCTCTCTCTCTCTCTCTCTCTCTCTCTCTCTCCATTGACTGGGAAAACCCATTAAACAATGAACAAGGGCAAGCCAACCACACACACACACACACATCAGCAGACTGAGCTCTAGGGCACCCACACACACACTGACTAAGCATTACTGAAGAGGTTCTGTTACAGCAGCTTCACTGCTGCATGCCACCCTACACTCCCTGCACACTACACTCCCTGCACACTACACTCCCTGCACACTACACTCCCTGCACCCTACACTCCCTGCCCCCTACACTCCCTGCACACTACACTCCCTGCACACTACACTCCCTGCACACTACACTCCCTGCACACTACACTCCCTGCCCCCTACACTCCCTGCACACTACACTCCCTGCACCCTACACTCCCTGCACACTACACTCCCTGCACCCTACACTCCCTGCACACTACACTCCCTGCACCCTACACTCCCTGCACACTACACTCCCTGCACACTACACTCCCTGCACCCTACACTCCCTGCACACTACACTCCCTGCCCCCTACACTCCCTGC
Source organism: Ilyophis sp. 1 JC-2022 (assembly GCA_022702515.1). NCBI lineage: Eukaryota > Metazoa > Chordata > Actinopteri > Anguilliformes > Synaphobranchidae > Ilyophis > Ilyophis sp. 1 JC-2022. The sequence continues at coordinate 56,678,511 of CM040406.1, forward strand.
CCACTACACTCCCTGCCCCCTACACTCCCTGCACACTACACTCCCTGCACACTACACTCCATGCACACTACACTCCCTGCACCCTACACTCCCTGCACACTACACTCCCTGCACACTACACTCCCTGCACACTACACTCCCTGCCCACTATACTCCCTGCACCCTACACTCCCTGCACCCTACACTCCCTGCCCACTATACTCCCTGCCCACTATACTCCCTGCCCACTACACTCCCTGCACCCTACACTCCCTGCACACTACACTCCCTGCCCACTACACTCCCTGCACACTACACTCCCTGCCCACTACACTCTCTGCCACCCTACACTCCCTGCACACTACACTCCCTGCACACTACACTCCCTGCACCCTACACTCCCTGCCCCCTACACTCCCTGCACACTACACTCCCTGCACACTACACTCCCTGCACACTACACTCTCTGCACCCTACACTCCCTGCCCCCTACACTCCCTGCACACTACACTCCCTGCACCCTACACTCCCTGCACCCTACACTCCCTGCACACTACACTCCCTGCACCCTACACTCCCTGCACACTACACTCCCTGCACACTACACTCCCTGCACACTACACTCCCTGCACCCTACACTCCCTGCACACTACACTCCCTGCACACTACACTCCCTGCACACTACACTCCCTGCCCACTATACTCCCTGCACCCTACACTCCCTGCACCCTACACTCCCTGCCCACTATACTCCCTGCCCACTATACTCCCTGCCCACTACACTCCCTGCACCCTACACTCCCTGCACACTACACTCCCTGCCCACTACACTCCCTGCCCACTACACTCCCTGCACCCTACACTCCCTGCACACTACACTCCCTGCCCACTACACTCTCTGCCCCCTACACTCCCTGCCCACTACACTCCCTGCACCCTACACTCCCTGCACACTACACTCCCTGCACACTACACTCCCTGCACACTACAATCTCTGCACCTACCATCTCTGCACCCTACAATCTCTGTGATCTGCTATACTCATTCTGTTTAACACACTAATGCTACAATCACTCTGTTTAACACACTAATACTATACTTACTATGTTGAACACACTAATGCTATACTCACTATGGTTAACACACTAATGCTATACTCACTATGTTTAACAAACTAATAATACACTCACTATGTTTAACACACTGATACTATACTCACTCTGTTTAACACACTAATACTATACTCACTGTGTTTAACACACTAATACTATACTCAATATGTTTAACACACTAATACTATACTCACTATGTTTAACACACTAATACTATACTCACTATGTTTAACACACTAATACTATACTCACTATGTTTAACACACTAATACTATACTCAATATGTTTAACACACTAATACTATACTCACTATGTTTAACACATTAATACTATACTCACTATGTTTAACACACTAATACTATACTCAATATGTTTAACACACTAATACTATACTCAATATGTTTAACACACTAATACTATACTAGACTGATGCTACGCTCTGCAGTAATGTTGCAGCTACGGTTGTTATGTTTTTGTAGCTTAACATTTTCACAGATGCTTCTAACACCTACTAACATACTGTACATTCCAGCCTATCAGGACTGACACGTATACCCCCCCCCCCTTCAGTAATGCGTTACCTGAGAAAAAGTTTTCTAATATTTGCATAATGTGTGTAGCAGTGCATGACCAGGATAACCTGTTGTAACGTGAGTACAGCGTTTCTCATCTCTGGTCTCTCTGATCGTCGAGCGGGTAATACTGCACCCCCCACCCCCGCACCTATCCTCCCTGTTCACGCCGTGACCGTCAGAGTATCGGGGGAAAGGATAACAGCGTAATGGCGTAACTCAGGTCATTCATACCCTGGAAATGAGAGAGAGGGTGTAATAGATTAGTAAGGAAGCTTTGCGCAGATCTTCCCTGATGTGCTGGGCTGAGTAACGGGAGCGGTAATTAGGCTAGGGGCCATGGTGGAGGACCCTCCACCCCAAGAGAGCGCCCCCTCTTATCTGTGGAATAATTACAGGAGGCGCACCCACCTCACCTTTCCATCTGTGTAGGCTGAAACAGAGTCTGCGATGCACAATCCTCGTCTCTCCATTTTTAATGAAAAATTATGAAATGGACAAAAACACAATAAATGCAGAAATAATAAAATAAATAAATTGATGTTTAATTGTTTTCATCACTGGTCAAATTTGAGATTTCCCAGCATGCAACTAACCAAGTTGTTACCACAAAAATAAAAGTTAATACTCGTGTGAGTTTGGTCTGTGAGTGCTACCTGGTTTATCCTTACCTTTAAACCTCAGTAAAGAAGCCCTGACGTGTGATGTCATTTCTCTTAAGACCCAATCATAGAGCCCATGGATCACATTACTAACCTGAAGAGAACCAATACCCTTCAGAACGTTTTCATTCAGAAATTTTTGTTCACTTTGCAAATTTACTGAAATGAGCCCCAGTATGAGAGTGTTGGGGTACCCCTAGAGGCATGTCATGCACTACCCCTGCACTGATGACCTCACATCCTCTTTTCTTCTTTCTGAGGCTGAAGATATCCGTCCATGTGGGATTTATAAAATTCCTAAAAATGTCCGGTTAAGTTTTGCTCATTCCAGAGACCGAATTTAAGCAAACAAATAGTTTAGTACTATGTTCATAAAGACTGCAGTTTTTTGTTTTTTTTAATCCAATATGCGGCCTCTAATTCCCTGAACTGCTGTAACTGGTGCATTTAGAAGCTCGTGCTCGTGCTCGTGCTCGTGCTCGTGCTCGTCGTCTTCCGCTTATCCGGGTCCGGGTCGCGGGGGCAGCAGCTTCAGCAAGGGAACCCAGGCCGCCCTCTCCCCAGCCACTTCCGCCAGCTCTTCCGGGGGAATCCCGAGGCGTTCCCAGGCCAGCCGAGAGATATAATCCCTCCAGCGTGTCCTGGGTCGGCCCCGAGGTCTCCTCCCGGACGGACATGCCCGAAAAACCTCCCGAGGGAGGCGTCCAGGAGGCATCCTCGCCAGATGCCCGAACCACCTCAGCTGGCTCCTCTCGACATGGAGGAGCAGCGGCTCTACTCTGAGTCCCTCCCGGATGTCCGAGCTCCTCACCCTATCTCTAAGGCTGAGCCCGGCCACCCTGCGGAGGAAACTCATTTCGGCCGCTTGTATTCGCGATCTCGTTCTTTCGGTCACTACCCATAGCTCGTGGCCATAGGTGAGGGTTGGAACGTAGATTGACCGGTAAATCGAGAGCTTCGCCTTTTGGCTTAGCTCTCTCTTCACCACGACGGACCGGTTTAGCGCCCGCATCACTGCTGATGCCGCCCCGATCCGCCTGTCCATCTCCCGCTCCATCCTACCCTCACTCGTGAACAAGATCCCGAGATACTTAAACTCCTCCACCTGAGGCAGGACCTCCCCCCCGACCCGGAGTGGGCAGTCCACCCTTTTCCGGCTGAGGACCATGGCCTCAGACTTGGAGATGCTGATTCTCATCCCAGCCGCTTCACACTCGGCTGCGAACTGCCCCAGCAGGAGCTGAAGGTCGCTGTTTGATGGGGCTAAAAAGACCACGTCGTCCGCAAACAGCAGGGACGAAATCCTTCCACCACCAAACTCGACACCCTCCACCACCCGGCTGCGCCTAGAAATTCTGTCCATAAAGGTTATGAACAGAACCGGTGACATAGGGCAGCCTTGGCGGAGTCCAACCCCCACTGGGAACAAGTCCGACTTACTGCCGGCAACGCGGACCAGACTCTCACTCCTTCGGTACAGGGACTGAATGGCCCTTAGTAAGGGGCCATCCACCCCATACTCCCGGAGTACCCCCCACAGGATGCCCCTGGGGACACGGTCATAAGCCTTCTCCAAATCCACAAAACACATGTGGACTGGTTGGGCAAACTCCCATGCCCCTTCCAGCACCCTAGCGAGGGTAAAGAGCTGATCCACGGTTCCACGGCCGGGACGAAAACCACATTGCTCCTCCTCGATCTGAGGTTCAACTATCGACCGGACCCTCCGCTCCAATACCCTGGAGTAGACCTTCCCAGGGAGGCTGAGGAGTGTGATCCCCCGGTAGTTGGAACACACCCTCTGGTCCCCTTTCTTAAAGATGGGGACCACCACCCCGGTTTGCCACTCCAGAGGCACTGCCCCCGATGTCCACGCAATGTTGCAGAGGCGTGTCAGCCAAGACAGCCCTACAACATCCAGAGCCTTGAGATACCCAGGACGGATCTCATCCACCCCCGGAGCTCTGCCGCCGCGGAGTTGTTTCACCGCCTCGGCGACTTCTGCCCCGGGGATTGGACGACCCCTCCCCAAGTCCTCCCTCGACTCTGTCTCCTCCATGGAATACGTGTTGGTGGGATTGAGGAGCTCCTCAAAGTATTCCTTCCACCGTCCGACTATCTCCCCAGTTGACGTCAGCAGCCCCCCGTCACTACTGTAAACAGTGTGAGCAAGTTGCCGCCTTCCCCCCCTGAGGCGACGGACGGTTTGCCAGAACCTCTTCGGAGCCGATCGATAGTCTTCCTCCATGGCCTCCCCGAACTCCTCCCACGCCCGAGTTTTTGCCTCGGCGACTGCCACGGCCGCACACCGCTTGGCCCGCCGGTACCCGTCAGCTGCTTCCGGAGACCCACAGACCAGCCACGCCCTGTAGGCCTCCTTCTTCAGCCTGACGGCTCCTCTCACCCCTGGTGTCCACCATCGGGTTCGGGGATTTCCGCCGCGACTGGCCCCAGCAACCTTGCGGCCGCAGCTCACGACAGCCGCCTCGACAATGGCAGAGCGGAACAAGGTCCATTCGGACTCAATGTCCCCTACTGCCCTCGGGACATGGTTGAAGCTCTGCCGGAGGTGGGAGTTGAAGATCGTCTTGACAGGTTCTTCCGCCAGGCGTTCCCAGCAGACCCTCACTACTCGTTTGGGCCTACCAGGTCTGCGCGGTGTCTTCCCCCGCCATCTGATCCAACTCACCACCAGGTGGTGATCAGTTGACAGCTCAGCTCCTCTCTTCACCCGAGTGTCCAGAACATACGGCCGCAGGTCAGATGATACGACTATGAAATCGATCATTGACCTACGACCTAGGCTGTCCTGGTGCCACGTGCACCGATGGACATCCTTATGTTCGAACATGGTGTTAGTTATGGACAAACTGCGACTAGCACAGAAGTCCAATAACTGAACACCACTCGGGTTCAGATCGGGCCGGCCGTTCCTCCCAATCACGCCCCTCCAGGTCGCGCTGTCATTGCCCACGTGAGCGTTGAAGTCTCCCAGTAGGACAATGGAGTCCCCAGTTGGGGCGCTTTCCAGCACCCTTCCCAAGGACTCCAAAAAGGGTGGGTACTCTGAACTGCTGTTCGGCGCATAAGCGCAAACAACAGTCAGGACCCGTTCCCCGACCCGAAGGCGCAGGGAAGCAACCCTTTCGTCCACCGGGGTGAACCCCAACGTACAGGCAGAGAGCCTGGGGGCTATCAGGAAGCCCACCCCGGCCCTCCGCCTCTCACCTGGAGCAACTCCAGCATAGGAGAGAGTCCAACCCCTCTCAAGGACTTGGGTTCCGGAGCCAGAGCTATGTGTCGAGGTGAGACCGACTATATCTAGCCGGTAACGCTCAGCCTCTTCCACCAGCTCCGGCTCTTTCCCCGCCAGAGAGGTGACATTCCATGCATTTAGAAGCAACATTCTCAAAGAGAAACACTGACTGATAGGAACCGCTTAACATGGTTTAATCTCATTTAATCCAGGCCTGACGCAGTGTTAGGCCCACACTGAATAACATACTCTGTACTGAGCAAAGTTTAATCACATATAATAAAGGCCTAACACAGTGTCCAGTCCACACTGAATAACATACTCTGTACTGAGCAAAGTTTAATCACATATAATAAAGGCCTAACACAGTGTCCAGCCCACAGTGAATAACATACTCTGTACTGAGCAAAGTTTAATCACATATAATAAAGGCCTAACACAGTGTCCAGCCCACAGTGAATAACATACTCTGTACTGAGCAAAGTTTAATCACATATAATAAAGGCCTAACACAGTGTCCAGCCCACAGTGAATAACATACTCTGTACTGAGCAAAGTTTAATCACATATAATAAAGGCCTAACACAGTGTCCAGCCCACAGTGAATAACATACTCTAAACATGTATGATGGTGTTTCATTCAAACAGTGATTTTCCTGCACGTTCACATATCATGTGTTTTAATATCACCCACTTGGTTGTTTTTTGTGTGGGTGTTAATAAAAGCCTGTTTGTAGACACTGTAGCTTATGTTCGGGATCAAACCGCAGACAGGATTCTGCAAACTGAAAGCCATGTGGTGCCACGGACACTTGAGTTTCACGTTTGCTCTGTTATCAGTCTCTTTATTGATTTAAGTGCCAGTGACTCTGTGCACTGCTGCGGTTGTGTTTTCTTTTAATGTTTCTGGGCATTAAATAAAGTTTCAATAAAACTGAGCGAAGGAACGTGGCGCCGGCGTTCAGCCTAATGACCCGGCTGGAGGCTGCAGAACCTTATCCCTCAGACGGGACGGGCCCACACAGGGGCACCCTTATTCCCAGCTGCTTGCACTTGTTTTGGGGTTTTTCTTCCCCATTTTCTGCACACGCCACACACACACATGCACACGCCACACACACACACGCACACGCCACACACACACACACGCATTGCTGCTAGAACTTCAACAGAAGTTTTTGGAAACCATTTTGATATCAAAACCTGTGACAACGAATGACAACGGCTTGGAGCAGCGGCTGACGAACAACTACAGTGCTCGCGGAAGAAGAACAGCTACAGTGCTCGCGGAAGAAGAACAGCTACAGTGCTCGCGGAAGAAGAACAGCTACAGTGCTCGCGGAAGAAGAACAGCTACAGTGCTCGCGGAAGAAGAACAGCTACAGTGCTCGCGGAAGAAGAACAGCTACAGTGCTTGCGGAAGAAGGTGAGCTTTCAACAGCATCTCATACAACACTCATTGATTAGGGTGAATAGCATAGTAAGTGTAATTAGTGTGAATAGCGTGGTAAGCGTGAATTGTGTGGTAAGTGTGATTAGCGTGAATAGCGTAAGCATGAATACTGTGGTAAGTGTGATTTACGTGGTAAGCATGATTAGCTAGAATAGCATGGTAAGCGTGAATAGCATGGTGAATGTGATTAGCATGAATAGCATGGTGAGTGTGATTAGCATGAATAGCATGGTGAGTGTGATTAGCATGAATAGTGTGTATGTGATTAGCGTGAATAGCATGGTGAGTGTGATTAGCGTGAATAGCATGGTGAGTGTGATTAGCGTGAATAGCATGGTGAGTGTGATTAGCGTGAATAGCATGGTGAGTGTGATTAGCATGAATAGCATGGTGAGTGTGATTAGCGTGAATAGCATGGTGAGTGTGATTAGCGTGAATAGCATGGTGAGTGTGATTAGTGTGTATGTGATTAGCGTGGATAGCATGGTGAGTGTGATTAGCATGAATAGTGTGTATGTGATTAGCGTGAATAGCATGGTGAGTGTGATTAGCATGAATAGCATGGTGAGTGTGATTAGCATGAATAGTGTGTATGTGATTAGCGTGAATAGCATGGTAAGCGTGAATAGCATGGTGAGTGTGATTAGCATGAATAGCATGGTGAGTGTGATTAGCATGAATAGTGTGTATGTGATTAGCGTGAATAGCATGGTGAGTGTGATTAGTGTGTATGTGATTAGCGTGAATAGCATGGTGAGTGTGATTAGCATGAATAGCATGGTGAGTGTGATTAGTGTGTATGTGATTAGCGTGGATAGCATGGTGAGTGTGATTAGCATGAATAGTGTGTATGTGATTAGCGTGAATAGCATGGTGAGTGTGATTAGCATGAATAGCATGGTGAGTGTGATTAGCATGAATAGTGTGTATGTGATTAGCGTGAATAGCATGGTAAGCGTGAATAGCATGGTGAGTGTGATTAGCATGAATAGTGTGTATGTGATTAGCGTGAATAGCATGGTGAGTGTGATTAGCATGAATAGCATGGTGAGTGTGATTAGTGTGTATGTGATTAGCGTGGATAGCATGGTGAGTGTGATTAGCATAAATAGTGTGTATGTGATTAGCGTGAATAGCATGGTGAGTGTGATTAGCATGAATAGCATGGTGAGTGTGATTAGCATGAATAGTGTGTATGTGATTAGCGTGAATAGCATGGTGAGTGTTATTAGGATGAATAGCATGGTGAGTGTGATTAGCGTGAATAGCATGGTGTGTGATTAGCGTGAATAGCATGGTGAGTGTGATTAGCGTGAATAGCATGGTGAGTGTGATTAGCGTGAATAGCATGGTGAGTGTGATTAGCGTGAATAACATGGTGAGTGTGATTAGCGTGAATAACATGGTGAGTGTGATTAGCGTGAATAGCATGGTGAGTGTGATTAGCGTGAATAGCATGGTGAGTGTGATTAGCGTGAATAACATGGTGAGTGTGATTAGCGTGAATAACATGGTGAGTGTGATTAGCGTGAATAGCATGGTGAGTGTGATTAGCGTGAATAGCATGGTGAGTGTAATTAGCGTGAATAGCATGGTGAGTGTGATTAGCGTGAATAGCATGGTGAGTGTGATTAGCGTGAATAGCATGGTGAGTGTGATTAGCGTGAATAGCATGGTGAGTGTGATTAGCGTGAATAGCATGGTGAGTGTGATTAGTGTGTATGTGATTAGCGTGGATAGCATGGTGAGTGTGATTAGCATGAATAGTGTGTATGTGATTTGCGTGAATAGCATGGTGAGTGTGATTAGCATGAATAGCATGGTGAGTGTGATTAGCATGAATAGTGTGTATGTGATTAGCGTGAATAGCATGGTAAGCGTGAATAGCATGGTGAGTGTGATTAGCATGAATAGCATGGTGAGTGTGATTAGCATGAATAGTGTGTATGTGATTAGCGTGAATAGCATGGTGAGTGTGATTAGTGTGTATGTGATTAGCGTGGATAGCATGGTGAGTGTGATTAGCATGAATAGCATGGTGAGTGTGATTAGCATGAATAGTGTGTATGTGATTAGCGTGAATAGCATGGTGAGTGTTATTAGCATGAATAGCATGGTGAGTGTGATTAGCGTGAATAGCATGGTGAGTGTGATTAGCGTGAATACTGTGGTAAGTGTGAGCTTTAGGACAGCAACTGACAAATAATTTTACATTTTCAAAAGCAGAGCGCCAGAGTCTCTTGTAACATGCAAAACAGTGTGTGTTTGTGAGTCAGTGTGCGTCTCTGTGTGTGTGTGTGTGCGTTTCTGTGTCTGTGTGTCTGCATGGGTGTGTGTGTGCGTGCCCACATGTGTGTGTGCGTTTCTGTGTCTGTGTGTAAATGTGTTTGTATGGGGAATGGCCAGTATATGTACCTGCTGATAGTGAGTATACTACAGCAGGGGAGTAAATTTGCACCCCTGCCCTTTCGGGGTCCCCTGACTGGCCTGCTGGCCCTGCTGTACAGCTTAATGCTGTTATATTTTGGGGTCCCCTGGCTGGCCTGCTGGCCCTGCTGTACAGCTTAATGCTGTTATATTTTGGGGTCCCCTGGCTGGCCTGCTGGCCCTGCTCTACAGCTTAATGCTGTTATATAACTGCTGAGTTTCACAGGATGTGGGCCAGAGAGAAGCTGCCGGATTATGTAACAGATCAGACTGTTGCTGTGTGGTGGGGAGGGGGAAGGAGTGTGTGTGTGTTTCTGTGTTTCTGTGTGTGTGTAGGGTGTGAGCTGTGTGTGTGTAGGGTGTGAGGTGTGTGGTGTGTGTGTGAGGTGTGTGTGTGTGTGTGTGCATGTGTGTGTTTTTCTGTGTGTATGGGGTGTGAGGTGTGTGTGTGTGTGTCTGTGTTTCTGTGTGTGTGTGTGTGTGTGTGAGGTGTGTGTGTGTGTGTGTGCGCATGTGTGTGTTTTTCTGTGTGTATGGGGTGTGAGGTGTGTGTGTGTGTGTGCGCGTGTGTGTGTTTTTGTGTGTGTATAGGGCATGAGGTGCACGTGTGTGTGTGTGTGTGTGTGTGTGTGTGTGTGCATCGGAGTCAAACTGAACCAGCTGGAAAAAATTATCTGCGGGAGGACTTCTGTGCAACACACCAGTTTTTGAGAAAATACTCTACGTGGTGGGAAAGGTGAAAACACTTCAACAGATTCTTGGGGAAATGCTTCAACTAAAACCAAACAACCACATGAAAGACAAAGAATTTTGTCTTGAAAGTAGATTTCCTTTTCAAAATAGTAATCAGCAAGGATTTTTATTGGTGTCTAAGAATGTCAACTGTATATTGGCTAGACCTAGTTATACATGGTCGGCCACAGCATCAGACAGGACGAGAGGGAGGCTTTCTCCATCTTACTGCACAACAGCGCCCCCTGTGGCCAATCAGGCATCTGCCATCTGGCTGCACTGTCCACTGCTGGTATGCCTGTGCAGCTCAGCGGCTGGACTGCAGGGGCTTGATGCAGCTTAGCGGCTGGACTGCAGGGGGCTTGATGCTTCTGCCGAAGTGCGACTCCATTGAAGAGTGGAGAAGAGATCCAGTTTTTTTAAAGTCATATACTTTAGGGGCTCACATCCCCCCCCCCACCCCACACACACAAACACACCATGCACACACCACACCACACACACACCACCCACACAACACACAAACCACACACACACACACACACAACCCAGCAGTCATTGTCACGTGCTGTAATCTGAAAATCGCGGGGCTGTGATAGTGACGTCTGTTGAACACAAGTGCTGAACCGCTCAGCACACACACACACACTCTCTCTCACACACACACACACTCACACTCACACACACACTCACACACACACACACACTCTCTCACACACACACACACTCTCTCTCTCACACACACACACACACACACTCACACACACACTCACACTCACACACACACTCACACACACACACTCACACACACACTCACACACACTCACTCACACACACACTCACTCACTCACACACTCACACACTCACTCACGCACGCACACACACACACTCACGCACGCACTCACACACACACTGCTCCTTTAAGAAGCCACGCACTCCAGACCGCATACGCCACACACTCACACACACGCACACACACACTCACACACACACTGCTCCTTTAAGAAGCCACTCCAGACCCCATACGCCACACACACACACACACACACACTGCTCCTTTAAGAAGCCACTCCAGACCCCATACGCCACACACACACACACTCACTGCTCCTTTAAGAAGCCACGCACTCCAGACCCCATACGCCACACACACACACACACACACTGCTCCTTTAAGAAGCCACGCACTCTAGACCCCATACGCCACACACACACACACTGCTTATTGAAAAAGCCATGCACTCCAGACCCCATACGCCACACACACACTGCTTATTTAAGAAGTCACACACTCCAGACACCCCCCCCCCACACACACACACACACACACACATTAAGATGCTGCACACTCCAGACCCCATACACCACACACACACACACAGTAAGACGCTGCACACTCCAGACCCCATACGCCACACACACACACACACAGTAAGACGCTGCACACTCCAGACCCCATACGCCACACACATACGCCTCGCTGTTCCCCAGCTGTGCTGCGCTGTGATACTGTAAATACTGAATACTGCTTTACAGCGATGGGGAAGGAGACCCCAACCCGGGACCAACTGGGAGAGGGGGGGGGCGGGGGGGGGGTAGAGAAAGAGCGGGGAGAGAGAGTGAGGTTGAGTGAGAGAGAACAGTGGTTCTGTGTTGCGTTAGGCTACGCTAGCCAGGAAGAGCAGCATCTGATGTTCTCTCAGTAATTTGAGAAAAAATTAAAAATTATAAATGAAAGGACAACAAACCAGTTAGTCCAGGGAAACAGGTTTTCTTTTTGGTGTGTTGTAATTAATCCCAGTACCCCCCTTCCCCCCTCAACTACCTTTGTTAGAATCTGCACAAACAGCATCTCCTTTAAAATCCATCGTGGAACAGTCATGCTGAAACATTTCCCCATGAGATTTCACCCCCTGAAAAGCACTGGAAGATTCCGTTTTTTTTTTTAAATGCAATTTTTCTCTTTTTTTCTGGTTGTCCGAGATGATTTGGCAAAATCCGACCCCTCTGAAAAACAAACAAGTGATTTAATGTAACCCCCCCCCCCTCTCCACAGCAGTGTCTGATTGAATTGGAGCCTTTTTTATGGTTAAACCCCATAATAGCCCCCATGAGGGCTATGCATTGTACTACCATTAGTACTGTGCTAAGTGATTTAAACTGGCCGGGGGCCCCTAGGGCATGCTGGGAGATCTGCCTGAGTCAGTGGCTCTGGAATCAGCTGACGGCAGCATCTCTCCCCCGTCTCACTGCATCGGGAAACCGTCCAATACCAAAGCAGTGGGAGTGGCCGGTATTCCGGACCCTGTATTCCATCCATGTCGTCTTAAAACAGCTGCTTAATTGCTTAATTGGGTGAGTTAACGAGGTTTCTTATGCGATGATGCTTTCACGGTGCTCTGTGCTGGAGACACTATGGAAGCTGAGAGAGGACAAACATGGTGGCCAAAATAAACGTGGTGAGCAACTCACTGGCAATGGTGGACTTTTGCTAGACAGAAGTGATAAGTGGCTTTTCTACATCAGGGTTTCATGCAAATGTACGTAAAGATGCATTATGGGTATGTGGAGTACTTAATAAAGACTGAATAAAGTGAGCCAAAGCGGTATGTAGAGTACCCTGTGTACATCAGGAGTATGTAGAGTACCCTGTGTACATCAGGGGTATGTGGAGTACCCTGTGTACATCAGGGGTATGTGGAGTACCCTGTGTACATCAGGGGTATGTAGAGTACCCTGTGTACATCAGGAGTCTGTAGAGTACCCTGTGTACATCAGGGGTATGTAGAGTACCCTGTGTACATCAGGGGTATGTAGAGTACCCTGTGTACATCAGGGGTATGTGGAGTACCCTGTGTACATCAGGGGTATGTGGAGTACCCTGTGTACATCAGGGGTATGTGGAGTACCCTGTATACATCAGGGGTATGTGGAGTACCCTGTGTACATCAGGGGTATGTGGAGTACCCTGTGTACATCAGGGGTATGTGGAGTACCCTGTGTACATCAGGGGTATGTGGAGTACCCTGTGTACATCAGGGGTATGTGGAGTACCCTGTGTACATCAGGGGTATGTGGAGTACCCTGTGTACATCAGGGGTATGTGGAGTACCCTGTGTACATCAGGGGTATGTGGAGTACCCTGTGTACATCAGGGGTATGTGGAGTACCCTGTGTACATCAGGGGTATGTGGAGTACCCTGTGTACATCAGGAGTATGTAGAGTACCCTGTGTACATCAGGGGTATGTGGAGTACCCTGTGTACATCAGGGGTATGTGGAGTACCCTGTGTACATCAGGGGTATGTGGAGTACCCTGTGTACATCAGGAGTATGTGGAGTCCTTAATAAAGACTGAATAAAGTGAGCCAAAGGGCAGGGATTTAAAAAGCACATATTGTTCTGCAGCGGGCGGTAATCACAGATCAGGACTCTTGTGTCTCGCAAACTCATTTTATTGTAATAGTAGCCAGCTAATGCACTGCCTGTGAAATTAAGCTAACAAAGAATGAGAATAAAACTATTCAGAATTAACAGATCCTAAATGCTGACACAGGTTGTTTTGTTGTCATGTAAATTATTACCTAGCAACACCCAGGCTGTCCCAGAATTCCATGTGTGTGAAATGTCTGTAGTCTCGACATTCCCAGGGGAATGCTTTTGATTGGTGAAAATGCTGAATTTCGTTTTTTTTTTTGCCTTTGTGTTCAGGAGGTTGAGTTTGTTCCACAAAAAAACCCTAAAAGTGCATATTTTCCAGACCAGCTGCACGATGAAATGGGACTCGGGAGGAACCTTTGGCCGAGGTGGCAGTGTTGCTAAGGTGACGGAACAGTGGGAGGGGACCTCACCTGCTGGTCGTGGCTCAGGATGGCACTGAACGGGCATCAGTTCTGAGTGACAGGCAGCTCTAATTATGCAAATAAATTTCATTGTGGGTGCACCAAGGACACATGTCTCATCTAAGCCATAAATAATGATAACTGTATTCATAACTGTATGCCTGCAAGGGCTTTAGCACAAGCCAGACGTCCACAATACATTTTCTGCATTGAGGCGACCTGCAGGTCACATTAGAAACTGTCCTCTTTGTAGCCTTTATATAGAGACAGTAGTGTGTGTACCTCCGTCTTGAACAACACTCCTTTCTTAACCCTTTTAAATGGCTTCATCGCTGGCGTGATGATTATTATTATCGCCACTAAATTAATGAACAGAAGCAATAACTTATTGGTGCTGTGGTCTGCACTTTGCTTCCTGGCTTAGGCTTATGCTGGTGTTAGCCATGATGCTTTAAGTTACTATGGAGTAAAGCTTCTGCTGGTGTTAGCAATGATGGTGTAAGTTGCGGTGGGGTTGGGGTTCGTAAAGATGGTGTAACTATGGGGTTGGCATTAGTAAAGATGGTGTAAGTTGCAGTGGGGTTGGTGTTAGTAAAGATGGTGTAAGTTACTATGGGGTTGGCGTTAGTAAAGATGGTGTAACTTGCAGTGGGGTTGGCATTAGTAAAAATGGTGTAAGTTACGGTGGGGTTGGCGTTAGTAAAGATGGTGTAAGTTGCAGTGGGGTTGGCATTAGTAAAAATGGTGTAAGTTGTGGTGGAGTTGGTGTTAGTAAAGATGATGTAAGTTGCAGTGGGGTTGGTGTTAGTAAAGATGGTGTAAGTAACTATGGGGTTGGCGTTAGTAAAGATGGTGTAAATTACTATGGGGTTGGCGTTAGTAAAGATGGTGTAAGTTACTATGGAGTTGGCGTTAGTAAAGATGATGTAAGTTGCGGTGGAGTTGGTGTTAGTAAAGATGGTGTAAGTAAGTATGGGGTTGGCGTTAGTAAAGATGGTGTAAGTTGCGGTCGGGTTGGTGTTAGTAAAGATGGTGTAAGTTACTATGGGGTTGGCGTTAGTGAAGATGGTGTAAGCTGCGGTTGAGTTGGTGTTAGTAAAGATGGTGTAAGTTGCGGTGGGGTTGGTGTTAGAGAAGATGGTGTAAGTTGCTATGGGGTTGGCATTAGTAGAGATGATGTAAGTTGCAGTGGGGTTGGTGTTAGTAAAGATGGTGTAAGTAACTATGGGGTTGGCGTTAGTAAAGATGGTGTAAGTTGCAGTGGGGTTGGTGTTAGTAAAGATGGTGTAAGTTACGGTGGGGTTGGCGTTAGTAAAGATGGTGTAAGTTGCTATGGGGTTTGTGTGAGTAAAGATGGTGTAAATTGCGGTGGGGTGTAGATTAGGCCTGATTGTAGAAGCCCCATCAGGTACAGGCTTTCACTAACTCTGCTAGCAAGCCTCTACCCAAAATGCCTTGCTGAGATGTTGGCATGGTGATAGAGGATCTGTTAAATTGAGCTCATGGTGTATCCAAGCCTCACATTTTGCTGTCGATCACAAGGTTTGTTTCTGATTGAGCGCAGGACTGCATTTGTGCTCGAGTTTTATGAATGGATAGACTCCTGGACAGTAATGGCTGGGACATTCACTGGTAAACAGGTAAAGGTGTGCTGGCAGGCGTATACACTGCCTGAGTGCTGGGACGCCTTATTTTTATTCCCCCCCTCAATGTGACTACAGAGGTGTGCGTGCGGGGGAGTGTTTGTGTGTCTGTATATGAATGTGTTTTTTCAGTGTGTGTGTGTGTGTGCACTTGAGTGTTTGTGTGTCTGTATATGGATGTGTTTCTGTGTGTGTGTGTGTGTGTGTGTGTGTGTGTGTGTGTCTGTATATCAATGTGTTTTTTCAGTGTGTGTGTGTGTGTGCACTTGAGTGTTTGTGTGTCTGTATATGGATGTGTTTCTGTCTGTGTGTGTGTGTGTGTGTGTGCGCGCTCATGCGTGCACATGTGTGTGTGCGCATGCACGATGTAGCAGAACAGCCTTACATGCCTCACGTGTTGGTTGCTGCACGGTGCAGGGAAACTCCCCTGTGTGCAAACTTAGCTCCCGCTTCTCCCTGCTGTTAATCACACACTGCAAGCGCACACTGATGACTCTCACACCAACCCCCCTCACCCCCTTTTACCAGCACAGTGTGAATCTTCAAACAATAGCTGCTCCAGTCTACACAGCCATAGTCTGCTGAGGTTACAGCGCGAGATCCAGCACCCGGCCCATACAGAGGTGCAGCGTCGCGCGCCTCCTGGGCCGTGCCGAATGCAGCGGCTTGGAATTTTCGGAATGTTCCATGACGTCATCTGACAGTAGCTGTTTTTGATGGAGAGGCGGGGATTTCAACGAGGGGAGCGAAATGACACCACCGGCGGCCAATAGGCTCCGCTTCACGCCCTCGCCTCATGATTAATTAACCGGATGCAAAAGACGAGACGGCCAGGCCAATGAGAGGTCGGGAAAGGGGGCGGGGCCCCCGGGGTGTCTCGTGTGGGGTGGTGCGGCGCGGAGTGTTTGCGTAGCGCGAGACGGTGTTTTTGTTGTGCTGATCAGCTGAACGTGGGATCGCAGTTCCAGTTTGACAGGAAAGAGGGAAAGCCCCCCGACCGTCCCGATCTGCCTCCCGGCAGCGCTGCGAGCAACGGAGCCGCGCACACCGTCACATTCCCGGGGAGATGCGCACCGCCGCCGGTCCACCACTATGGGATAAATGGCTGCAGTTTCCGCGACACTGGCAGGTAGCTAGTTTGGCGCTATTGCATGCTCATATATTTTTGCTATGACCAATGTTTTAAGTGCGATATCGTTGACTCGTCTGAGAGTGTGAGGGGAAAACGTACGGCTAAAAGGGGTGGGTGGTAGCCTACGATATGCGTGTAAAATGAGATATGGCACGGTAGAATAGACTACGGTGAAGTTCAAGAGGGTTTGGCACGCAATGCCCATGTTTGACACCCCAGTTTAGATTTTTTTTAACTAAAAAAAATACAGCTTGTGACAGAAATGGGGGGGGGGGGAAACTATGCGTTTTGATATTTTGCCTGAACTGTTTTTTTTTGTTTTGTAGAAAATCAAATGATAGCTTATAGGCTATCCTCCAGCCTTATGTATACGTCTTTTTCAGTGTGGGATAGGCTATTTTCTTTATGCAGCTAACTGACTGATGTCAAATCTTACATCACGATTTAACAGGGAAATGATAAGATGCCACCGTTGTATGAATTCTGAGCTGCAGCAACGTTACTGCTGTTATCCGTTTTAAAAAAGCGTGTTGTGAGATAGCTGTAGCAAGCTAGTTAGCTGGCTATCACTGTTGCCTTGACTGTCATAGATTTGCTCATTATTCTACGCTAGTTACTGTCCCGGGTTACTGTACTCTGCCGTGTTGTTGTATGAAGCAAGCAGCCTGCTTACGGTGCCTGTGTTTTTATTGTATAACCTTACCTGTATAGGATAGCCTATATTTTTCTTCTTGTAAGATAAACTATTCGATAAGCAACATTGCGTAGGCTACTGTGGCAATCATACCAAACATCGCATTATAGGCTGAGCGGAGTCATTGCGAGGATAACCCCGCGACTGTGATTAATAGGCTGTTATGTCAATTTAGCAGCGGCAATATAGAATATTAACGGAAAATGACTCTGGACACGCGCAGAACACCGCATCCTGGAAATGCCCATTTTCACCGATTATTGTAGCTAAGCGGTAGGGAGGGAACACGGAATTAATTTGGCGACCCTATTGTAGTTTTGAGAGAGGAATATATTTAGTGTTATATTCCCAGTTTCGTTTTTAGACTTGGACATTTTCCCCCGCACGGAAAATGCAATAGGCTAATATGACACAATGCAAAATAGCCATATTTCACACCCAGACGGTGGTTAATATCATTAGGCTATAGGTTATTAGCCTGTCACTGTTGTACAATACAGCGGAAATGTCAGATACCATAATGTTAGTTTTATCTACGGTGTAGTTTACTACGTTGCGCTCGGCATAGTAGGCAGGCTCCTGTAGCAGCTCGCTAGATCGCTACAGTATATCATTGCGTCGCCGACGGCAAACGAAGAGAGGGTTTTACGGCATTTTCAAGGTACAGCTGCTAGTTTTCAAATGAGCTTTATGTGTACAGCCATGCGTCCCATTTAGCGGCATCACTTACAGCAAGAGTGTCCGAGGGGAGAACTAGCTCTGCTACCTGTGTGAGAGCCAAATTACCCGTGTGAAAAACTGCTTTTGCTTCTGTTAGACTTCATGAAATCTACAGTCGAGTCAAGCGGTCACATAGGCTACTTCGTCTGTGACAAATGGGCTATAACATGTTTTTCTTTCTATTGTTTTAATATATAGGCTATATATTTTTTAATCAAGCCTTCTTTTGTTGGCATTGACATCCCAGGTATTTGTGTTATTGCCTAAATGCATGTAGCGTGGTGTTTTTTTTACGCTGTGTTAAATGGGACCGTGTTAACATTAAACTGCACGGCATCATCGATCGGCGTGGTTCAGTGACACTTTGTGCTACAGTACAGTCGCGTGGCTGGGACCCGCTGGGACCCGCGACCATCCGCACCGCCAGACCGCTTGATTAAGGCGCGCGGGGTATTTCAGGACAGCGAGGTACCACGGCGCGTGCAAATGGAACATGCCGATTCTGAAAAAAAAAGAAGAAAAAAAATAGTGATGTAATGTTTGCAAAAGAGCAGCGACTGGATTTTCGGGCGTGAAACCTTTGTGTACAAAAAATTCGTGTGTGTTATGTTAAGGGTAGTTCTTGCTTTTTGATTATTATAGGTATATGTATATTTTGCATTCTGGTGCTTGCGAACGTTGTATGACCCCAAATGACGCCAACCCCTCCTCCCTCCGCCCAGCCAAAAAAAGAAAAGAAAATCGCAAAATTTTAGAACACTACATTTCAAAAATGAGATAAATTGCCTTGATAAAAAGGGAAAACACATCCATCTCTGTTATGTGCTGTGTGGCTGGTTTGAGCAAAGCTGGTTTTTGGTACGTCTGATTGTCTGGACGATTGCGCTCCTCGAATTAGATTTCAGGTTGGCTTTGTAATAGGTTCGGATTTATGATTAATAACAGGACGCAGTTATGGTGGCACCACCACCTTAAAAAAAATGTTCCCATCTGAAACACAAATGGATACCTCAATATTTCGATTTACGTATATTTTATTTTTCATTTATTTTAACCAGTTCGTCTGGGAACTCTCATGGGGATGCTACCTGTATGCTTCTAGGCTGTGGAATGCGTACATAAAACATATAATGGTGCCTTTATGAACGCCGCAGGATTAGAGCACTACAGTAGGACACTACTTGTCCCAGACAACCAAACGACACCCTGTGTATTATAAATACTAGATTAACATGTATCCTAACAAACTCACTACTTTGACATGCTGACACGTTATTATCGCGATAATAATACAACATTTGTTTCACTTAACAAAAAATGATGCAGTGGAGC
>CM040406.1:56703066-56708066 GCA_022702515.1 Ilyophis sp. 1 JC-2022
AGCTCTAGGTGTGTAGAGCAGGTTTGGTGGAGCTCTAGGTGTGTAGAGCAGGTTTGTGGAGCTCTAGGTGTGTAGGGCAGGTTTGGTGGAGCTTCAGGTGTGTAGGGCAGGTTTGGTGGAGTTCTAGGTGTGTAGAGCAGGTTTGGTGGAGCTCTAGGTGTGTAGGGCAGGTTTGGTGGAGCTCTAGGTGTGTAGGGCAGGTTTGAGAGAGCTTCAGGTGTGTAGGGCAGGTTTGAGAGAGCTCCAGGTGTGTAGGGCAGGTTTGAGAGAGCTCCAGGTGTGTAGGGCAGGTTTGGTGGATGCTCCTGGTGTGTGTGTGGGATGATACCAGCCTCAGTTCTCATTGGTTTAATTGGGAGCAGCGATGGGGGCTTGTTTGAGCAGCATTTGGGGGAGGGGGGGCAAGAACAGGAACATATGTAGGTCCTGACTCACCCTCCCTCGCCTGTGCGAGTCTGTCACCTCTCCCACACAAGCGCCCTTCTTCACACAAGGGACCGGTTTCACCGTCGCGCATGGCCCTGCCTGCAGCAGGAGAGCTCTCTCTGAGTACCGGAGAAGAGATGGCATCCTGTTGAGCGTCATGGTAACCGCCTAAACAGCCGTCTCTGTTGTCTGGTCCGTACCGGGTTTGTGTGCTCAGTGGTCATATAGTGAGGGCTGTGCAAATACACCTATGGCCGTTTTCCCGACGCTTTCCCAACGCTCCCCTGACGCTGCTGGAACACTGTGTTGGGGGAGAGTCGGGCGGCAGGACACCCTCCCTGCTTCATTTGTGTCTTTAAGTTTTTTTTACGGTAAACCAGGGGTGTAAAGTACTAGAATAATTGTACTTTGTGACAATACTTAAGTACTGTTTTTGGGGATTTGTACTTTACTCGAGTATTATTAAGTTTGTATACTTTTACAATTACATTTCAGAGAAAAAAAACATACTTTTTACTCCTTACATTTAAAATGCAGACCTTCAAAGTACAAATCTCGCAGGTCCAACGATTTTAATTAGTATATTTGTTTCTCTGACCGAACTAACATTAACGTTATTAATCATGCGGCCAATCAAATGCCCATCAATGGAAAATTAACCCGCCCATACCCATGCTGATTGGTCCTTGTGCAAGACTAAGAATCTATGGATCTATGGAATCTAGGATCTTTGATTAGACACCTGCTATAAAAATAACTATTTGACAAGAACCTTAGGATGTGCAATGTCGAACCCATGTATTAAAAAAAACTGAACTAAACCCTTAATTTTCTCCAAGGTTGTAGTTTGGCCAACTTTACAACTGGATGTTTTTACAAATTCGATGGAGAAGTGCATTAAATCATTATAATGCAAAAAAAAGTGTCCTCTGTTCTTTAATTTCAGCATTGTCTATCGCAGAACTCATTCCATTGTGGGCCGAGTGTATGCTGGGTTTCATTCCAGCCTTGCCTAAACACCAGCTGATGATTTCACCAATTAGCTCACCTCTTCAACTAACTCACCTGGTGCAATGTGTAGTTGAAACGAAAACTTGGATACACTCGGCCAACGATGGAATGAGTTTGAGACCCCTTGTCTATCCCTTGCAATAAAAAAAGTTTTTACTTTTACTTTTTAGTACTTAAGTACATTTAAAAGTAGGAACTTTTTTTACTTTTACTTGTGTACTTTTAGCCAGATACTCTGACTTTTGTGTGTGCGCTGTACAGAGTGTGTGTGCTGTACTGGTTACGGCTGGTCTAGGCCTCTCAGGCCCCTGGTTACAGCTGGACTAGCCCCTCAGGCCCCTGGTTACGGCTGGACTAGCCCCTCAGGCCCCTGGTTACGGCTGGACTAGCCCCTCAGGCCCCTGGTTGCGGCTGGACAAGCCTCTCCGGCCCCTGGTTACAGCTGAACTAGCCCTCAGGCTCCTGGTTACGACTGGTCTAGGCCTCTCAGGCCCCTGGTCATGGCTGGACTAGCTCCATAGGCCCCTGGTTATGGCTGGACGACCCTCTCAGGCCCCTGGTTACGGCTGGACTAGGCCTCTCAGGCCCCTGGTTATGGCTGGACTAGCCCTCAGGCCCCTGGTTATGACTGGACTAGCCCTCAGGCCCCTGGTTACGGCTGCACTAGCCCTCAGGCCCCTGGTTATGGCTGGACTAGCCCTCTGGCCCCTGGTTACGGCTGCACTTGCCCTCAGGCCCCTGGTTATGGCTGGACTAGCCCTCAGGCCCCTGGTTACGGCTGGACTAGCCCTCAGCCCCTGGTTACGGCAGGACTAGCCCTCAGGCCCCTGGTTATAACTGGACTAGCCCTCAGGCCCCTGGTTATGGCTGGACTAGCCCTCAGGCCCCTGGTTATGGCTGGACTAGCCCTCAGGCCCTTGGTTACGGCTGGACTAGCCCTCAGGCCCCTGGTTACGGCTGGACTAGCCCTCAGGCTCCTGGTTATGGCTGGGCTAGGC
Organism: Ilyophis sp. 1 JC-2022; assembly: GCA_022702515.1. Taxonomy (NCBI): domain Eukaryota; kingdom Metazoa; phylum Chordata; class Actinopteri; order Anguilliformes; family Synaphobranchidae; genus Ilyophis; species Ilyophis sp. 1 JC-2022. The sequence goes on from CM040406.1 coordinate 56,705,502, forward strand.
CTCTCAGGCCCCTGGTTACGGCTGGACTAGCCCTCAGGCCCCTGGTTATAGCTGGACTAGCCCTCAGGCCCCTGGTTATGGCTGGACTAGCCCTCGGCCCCTGGTTACGGCAGGACTAGCCCTCAGGCCCCTGGTTACGGCAGGACTAGCCCTCAGGCCCCTGGTTACGGCTGGACTAGCCCTCAGGCCCCTGGTTATGGCTGGACTAGCCCTCAGGCCCTTGGTTACGGCTGGACTAGCCCTCAGGCCCCTGGTTACGGCTGGACTAGCCCTCAGGCTCCTGGTTATGGCTGGGCTAGGCCTCTCAGGCCCCTGGTTACGGCTGGACTAGGCTTCTCAGGCCCCTGGTTATGGCTGGACTAGCCCTCAGGCCCCTGGTTATGGCTGGACTAGCCCTCAGGCCCCTGGTTACGGCTGGACTAGCCCTCAGGCCCCTGGTTACGGCTGGGCTAGGCCTCTCAGGCCCCTGGTTACGGCTGGACTAGGCTTCTCAGGCCCCTGGTTATGGCTGGACTAGCCCTCAGGCCCCTGGTTATGGCTGGACTAGCCCTCAGGCCCCTGGTTTACGGCTGGACTAGCCCTCAGGCCCCTGGTTACAGCTGGACTAGCCCTCAGGCCCCTGGTTATGGCTGGACTAGCCCTCAGGCCCTTGGTTACGGCTGGACTAGCCCTCAGGCTCCTGGTTATGGCTGGACTAGCCCTCAGGCCCCTGGTTACGGCTGGACTAGGCTTCTCAGGCCCCTGGTTATGGCTGGACTAGCCCTCAGGCCCCTGGTTATGGCTGGACTAGCCCTCAGGCCCCTGGTTTACGGCTGGACTAGCCCTCAGGCCCCTGGTTATGGCTGGACTAGCCCTCAGGCCCTTTTAGTTAGACTGAAACTACATGTTTTAGCAGACTGCTTTGCTCAGTGAATTATGTGTGGATCTTAAATACTGCACCTGTCTGAGAGGCCATCACATGAAGGCAGTATGGAGAAAGGATTCATTGTTACCTGTAAATTTAAATGCAAATGCTTGCGTGCAAACACACACACACACGTACACACACACACACACACACACACACACACACACACACACACATAGATAGACACACACACACACACACACACACATAGATAGACACACACACACACACACACACACATAGATAGACACAGACCACACACAGACACACATATATGCACACACACACATGTGTATATATATATATATATATGCACAGATACACAGGCGATCACACGCACACATACACACGTACACACACATGGACACACATGCAAGCACACGCATACACGTGTTATACACACTTATATGTACATACACACTCATAAAAGGGCACATGCACACACATACACACATGCAAGCGCACACACGCATACACACACACACACACACACACACATACACACACACACACACACACACATACACAAACACATATAAGCGATCCAGGACTAGGTAACTACAGGTGAGGAGTCAGACATTATGTAACGCTGGAGAGTGAAACTGAAAGTGAGATTATTGGATTATTTCTTGTAAATCAGACAAATCCTATTTAACCGTCCACTAAACTCGCCTTGTTTTTATTCATGAGAACTGGCAGCAGTGTTTTTTTTTGTTTTTTTTGACATTGGGAAAAGCAGATTCCACACAGCAGTCTGGAAATGAGCAGTGTATATGTATCTGTGTGTTTGGGAGCTGTAGATTCCACAGAGTCAGAGGTTGATGGGATTCTGCAGGCTGGCATATCTGAGCTTGGTTGTGGGAAAACACCGTGTATACACACAGCCAGGTGGGCGTGTGGGAAAACACTGTGTATACACACAGCCAGGTGGGCGTGGCTGGGGGCGGGGTTGACCTCGGGGACGCTGTGATAAGTGTGATATTAGGAGAGGCAGGTTTTTTGTTGGCAAGTACCACACAGCTCACAAAAATGTTTTTCACTGAAACCTCAGTTGACCTGGCTTTGGGGATTCCTGTAGCTGAACGCAGAGTCCAGAATAGGCTAACTATAGCTGCTAGGCTACACTGTTTCTTTTACAAACTCGTGTGTGCCACAGTGATGTGGTTAGTATGACCAGCTCAGCAGCACCACAGAAATACCCTTTAGTCACAAATAGCCTCGTTCTGATTAATTATTGCAATTAATTCTACATTTTTAAGTGGCCGGTTTTCATGCTCAGTCATTTTGTTTGTGTTTTTAAGCCATCTGTGTACGGTGCCTCTGTGTACGGTGTGGAGATGGGTTGGGTTTATGAGAGGGTGATGGGGGGTGTGGAGATGGGTTGGGTTTATGAGAGGGTGATGGGGGGTGTGGAGATGGGTTGGGTTTATGAGAGGGTGAGGGGGGTGTGGAGATGGGTTGGGTTTATGAGAGGGTGAGGGGGGTGTGGAGATGGGTTGGGTTTATGAGAGGGTGAGGGGGGTGTGGAGATGGGTTGGGTTTATGAGAGGGTGAGGGGAGGGTGTTTTCTGCCGGGTGGGGGGGGGGTGTAAGGGGAGAATATGGGTACTGACACACATTGACACACAGATGGGTACTGACACACATTGACACACAGA
>CM040406.1:56715566-56723066 GCA_022702515.1 Ilyophis sp. 1 JC-2022
TTCAGCAAGGAAATGTTACACAAGTACTAATACATATTTCAGTGTTATGATGGTAACCACGCTAAAATGCAGGATGTGAGTGTTCTGACACACAGAGATGTGTTTGAGTGTTGAGCTTAGCTGGTAGGACTGGAGGATGTGAGTGTTACACACACAGATATGTTTGAGTGTTGAGGTTAGCTGGTAGGACTGGAGGATGTGAGTGTTACACACACAGATATGTTTGAGTGTTGAGGTTAGCTTTCTCAGGGCTTTACTCTGGGCTCAGGGCTTTACTCTGGGCTCAGGGCTTTACTCTGGGATCAGGGCTTTACTCTGGGCTCAGGGCTTTACTCTGGGATCAGGGCTTTACTCTGGGCTCAGGGCTTTACTCTGGGATCAGGGCTTTACTCTGGGCTCAGGGCTTTACTCTGGGATCAGGGCTTTACTCTGGGATCAGGGCTTTACTCTGGGATCAGGGCTTTACTCTGGGATCAGGGCTTTACTCTGGGATCAGGGCTTTACTCTGGGCTCAGGGCTTTACTCTGGGCTCAGGGCTTTACTCTGGGCTCAGGGCTTTACTCTGGGATCAGGGCTTTACTCTGGGATCAGGGCTTTACTCTGGGATCAGGGCTTTACTCTGGGATCAGGGCTTTACTCTGGGATCAGGGCTTTACTCTGGGATCAGGGCTTTACTCTGGGATCAGGGCTTTACTCTGGGATCAGGGCTTTACTCTGGGCTCAGGGCTTTACTCTGGGCTCAGGGCTTTACTCTGGGCTCAGGGCTTTACTCTGGGATCAGGGCTTTACTCTGGGCTCAGGGCTTTACTCTGGGATCAGGGCTTTACTCTGGGATCAGGGCTTTACTCTGGGATCAGGGCTTTACTCTGGGCTCAGGGCTTTACTCTGGGATCAGGGCTTTACTCTGGGATCAGGGCTTTACTCTGGGATCAGGGCTTTTCCTGGTGGATTCCACGTTATAATTTCACGGATAATTCAGGGCTGATTTTCTGGATCAGACCCGTGGAGTAGCATTCTTTCACTCAGCACAGTATTACGCCTTTATTGATGTACTAAATGTGTTATTTTATATGATTACATTAATAATGCAAAAATGGCACGTGTGTTTGTGTGTGAGAAAGAGAGGAAAAAGAGAGAGGGTGAGAGAAAGAGCGAGAGTGTGTCTGTGTGTGGGGAAAAAAGAGGGGGGGAAAGAAAGTGTGTGTGTGTGTGTGTGTGTGTGTGTGAGAGAAAGAGAGATAGAAAGAGAGAGAGAGAGAGATGCTGCATGAGCTGTAATATATTTGAAGTGGGGTTTGATACCCCAGTATTGAGCTGTAATGTACTGGAAGTGGGGTTTGATACCCCAGTATTGAGCTGTAATGTACTGTAAGTGGGGTTTGATACCCCAGTATTGAGCTGTAATGTACTGGAAGTGGGGTTTGATACCCCAGTATTGAGCTGTAATGTACTGGAAGTGGGGTTTGATACCCCAGTATTGAGCTGTAATGTACTGGAAGTGGGGTTTGATACCCCAGTATTGAGCTGTAATGTACTGGAAGTGGGGTTTGATACCCCAGTATTGAGCTGTTATGTAAAAGTGTTTCTCTGGCTGCTCTCAGTCTGTGCTGTGACCGGTCCAGTCTGGGGGTACCCCTCATCATGGGACCACTGTATCCCCGTACGTCAGAGTGACTCTCTCACAGGACACTGGGGCGCTGTGTACCCTGAAACAGGGCCCTCTTTGTGGGGGGTGTGATGGGATTGGGCGGGGCACCGCCGTGCTCTGACGCCGTTCCCTCGTGGCGCACTTGGGAAAGTAAACAGTACTTTAATTTTTCTGCCATTCCCGCCTGTGCGGGGGGTGGTGGTTATTCGCTTTTATGAAGGCGTCTCTTTCACCCCTCTCTCTCTCTCTATGGGGGGGGTAAGATTTCAGGGAATCCGGCTGGAATGGGGGCCCAGGTCTCACAGCAAACGCTTCCGGAAACTTGGGAGTGAAGTTGTCTCTGTTTTGTGTGATACAGTTTTAACTTAGAGGTTACAGGTTCAAATCCCAGCAGCATCCACCCTTTTCAACATCCCAGTAACGTTGCTGTAATTTTGTTGTAATGTTGCTGTATGCCTGCAGGAAGGCCAAAGGGCAAGGCGAAGATGACATCAGACAGAGACTAATGAATTTCCCATTGAGTGGAGAGAAACAGCCAGAACACACACAGTGGATAGAAACAGCCAGAACACAGTAGAAACAGCCAGAACACACACAGTGGAGAGAAACAGCCAGAACACACACAGTGGATAGAAACAGCCAGAACACAGTAGAAACAGCCAGAACACACACAGTGGAGAGAAACAGCCAGAACACAGTAGAGAAAAACAGCCAGAACACAGGGTGGAGAATGTCTTTTTTATTAGATGATTTAATTGTGTTTCTCCCCGCCTGGCTTGTTATAAATAGTCATCTTGCATTTCAGTGAATTTTGTAATTTTTTTTAATTAACAAAGGTGTGCAGGGGGGAAGTAATTTTGTGTGGCGCCATGCTGTTAACCGGTATTAGGAAATGGTGGCGCGTCATTAATATGTGTCCCACCTCCCGGTGCTGCTCGTCCTTCTCCCGCCTTTAACCCATTTTGTCTGGTCTGAGGGGGGAGGGGCAGATCGGCTCTAACGGGTCACCTACTCTCCAAAAAAAAAAAGCAAAAATACGAAGCGTAAGGGCCAATCAGGGGACTCCACCCAAAGCTGCAGCCATGGAAACGGGCGACCTGCCTCAGGGTCTTTTCCAGGCGCTCGGTGGGAAGCAGAAGAATCCCGGCGGATTCCCGCGTCTGTAAGTGAGACGGATGAATAAGGAGACGGCCACGGCGACCTTGATTTCCTGGAGAGATTGGGAGCGAACGCGCCGGCCTCCCTCCAACGCCTCAGAGCGGCAGGAAACAGACACACCACAGAGACCTGAGAGAGAGACATACATCTACAGCAGAGAGAGAGAGAGACATACATCTACAGCAGAGAGAGAGAGACATACATCTACAGCAGAGAGAGAGAGAGACATACATCTACAGCAGAGAGAGAGAGACATACATCTACAGCAGAGAGAGAGAGAGAGACATACATCTACAGCAGAGAGAGAGAGAGACATACATCTACAGCAGAGAGAGAGAGACACACATCTACAGCAGAGAGAGAGAGACATACATCTACAGCAGAGAGAGAGAGACATACATCTACAGCAGAGAGAGAGAGAGACATACATCTACAGCAGAGAGAGAGAGACACACATCTACAGCAGAGAGAGAGAGACATACATCTACAGCAGAGAGAGAGAGACACACATCTACAGCAGAGAGAGAGAGACATACATCTACAGCAGAGAGAGAGAGACACACATCTACAGCAGAGAGAGAGAGACATACATCTACAGCAGAGAGAGAGAGACACACATCTACAGCAGAGAGAGAGAGAGACATACATCTACAGCAGAGAGAGAGAGACATACATCTACAGCAGAGAGAGAGAGAGACATACATCTACAGCAGAGAGAGAGAGACATACATCTACAGCAGAGAGAGAGAGAGACATACATCTACAGCAGAGAGAGAGAGACATACATCTACAGCAGAGAGAGAGAGAGACATACATCTACAGCAGAGAGAGAGAGACACACATCTACAGCAGAGAGAGAGAGAGAGACATACATCTACCTCAGAGAGAGAGATACACATCTACAGCAGAGAGAGAGAGACATACATCTACAGCAGAGAGAGAGAGAGACATACATCTACAGCAGAGAGAGAGAGAGACATACATATATATATCAGTTAGAGAGAGACACACATCTACAGCAGAGAGAGAGAGACATACATCTACAGCAGAGAGAGAGAGACATACATCTACAGCAGAGAGAGAGAGACACACATCTACAGCAGAGAGAGAGAGAGAGACATACATCTACAGCAGAGAGAGAGAGACATACATACAACTACAGCAGAGAGAGAGAGAGACATACATCTACAGCAGAGAGAGAGAGACACACATCTACAGCAGAGAGAGAGAGAGACATACATCTACAGCAGAGAGAGAGAGACATACATCTACAGCAGAGAGAGAGAGAGACATACATCTACAGCAGAGAGAGAGAGACATACATCTACAGCAGAGAGAGAGAGACACACATCTACAGCAGAGAGAGAGAGAGACATACATCTACAGCAGAGAGAGAGAGAGACATACATCTACAGCAGAGAGAGAGAGACATACATCTACAGCAGAGAGAGAGACATACATCTACAGCAGAGAGAGAGAGAGACATACATCTACAGCAGAGAGAGAGAGAGAGACACACATCTACAGCAGAGAGAGAGAGAGACATACATCTACAGCAGAGAGAGAGAGACATACATCTACAGCAGAGAGAGAGAGACATACATCTACAGCAGAGAGAGAGAGAGACATACATCTACAGCAGAGAGAGAGAGACATACATCTACAGCAGAGAGAGAGAGACATACATCTACAGCAGAGAGAGAGAGAGACATACATCTACAGCAGAGAGAGAGAGACATACATCTACAGCAGAGAGAGAGAGAGAGACATACATCTACAGCAGAGAGAGAGAGACATACATCTACAGCAGAGAGAGAGAGACATACATCTACAGCAGAGAGAGAGAGAGACATACATCTACAGCAGAGAGAGAGAGACATACATCTACAGCAGAGAGAGAGAGACATACATCTACAGCAGAGAGAGAGAGACATACATCTACAGCAGAGAGAGAGAGACATACATCTACAGCAGAGAGAGAGAGAGAGACATACATCTACAGCAGAGAGAGAGAGAGACATACATCTACAGCAGAGAGAGAGAGAGACATACATCTACAGCAGAGAGAGAGAGACATACATCTACAGCAGAGAGAGAGAGAGACATACATCTACAGCAGAGAGAGAGAGACATACATCTACAGCAGAGAGAGAGAGACATACATCTACAGCAGAGAGAGAGAGACATACATCTACAGCAGAGAGAGAGAGACATACATCTACAGCAGAGAGAGAGAGACATACATCTACAGCAGAGAGAGAGAGACATACATCTACAGCAGAGAGAGAGAGACATACATCTACAGCAGAGAGAGAGAGACACACATCTACAGCAGAGAGAGAGAGAGACATACATCTACAGCAGAGAGAGAGAGAGAGACATACATCTACAGCAGAGAGAGAGAGACATACATCTACAGCAGAGAGAGAGAGAGAGACATACATCTACAGCAGAGAGAGAGAGACATACATCTACAGCAGAGAGAGAGAGACATACATCTACAGCAGAGAGAGAGATACATACATCTACAGCAGAGAGAGAGAGAGACATACATCTACAGCAGAGAGAGAGAGAGAGACATACATCTACAGCAGAGAGAGAGAGATACATACATCTACAGCAGAGAGAGAGAGAGACATACATCTACAGCAGAGAGAGAGAGACATACATCTACAGCAGAGAGAGAGAGACATACATCTACAGCAGAGAGAGAGAGACATACATCTACAGCAGAGAGAGAGAGACATACATCTACAGCAGAGAGAGAGAGACATACATCTACAGCAGAGAGAGAGAGAGACATACATCTACAGCAGAGAGAGAGAGACATACATCTACAGCAGAGAGAGAGAGACATACATCTACAGCAGAGAGAGAGAGAGACATACATCTACAGAGAGAGAGAGAGACATACATCTACAGCAGAGAGAGAGAGAGACACATCTACAGCAGAGAGAGAGAGACATACATCTACAGCAGAGAGAGAGAGAGACATACATCTACAGCAGAGAGAGAGAGAGACATACATCTACAGCAGAGAGAGAGAGACATACATCTACAGCAGAGAGAGAGAGACATACATCTACATCAGAGAGAGAGAGAGAGACATACATCTACAGCAGAGAGAGAGAGAGACATACATCTACAGCAGAGAGAGAGAGACACACATCTACAGCAGAGAGAGAGAGAGAGACACACATCTACAGCAGAGAGAGAGAGACACACATCTACAGCAGAGAGAGAGAGAGACATACATCTACAGCAGAGAGAGAGAGAGACATACATCTACAGCAGAGAGAGAGAGAGACATACATCTACAGCAGAGAGAGAGAGAGACATACATCTACAGCAGAGAGAGAGAGAGACATACATCTACAGCAGAGAGAGAGAGACACACATCTACAGCAGAGAGAGAGAGAGACATACATCTACAGCAGAGAGAGAGAGACATACATCTACAGCAGAGAGAGAGAGAGACATACATCTACAGCAGAGAGAGAGAGAGACACATCTACAGCAGAGAGAGAGAGAGAGACACACATCTACAGCAGAGAGAGAGAGACACACATCTACAGCAGAGAGAGAGAGAGACATACATCTACAGCAGAGAGAGAGAGACATACATCTACAGCAGAGAGAGAGAGAGACATACATCTACAGCAGAGAGAGAGAGAGACATACATCTACAGCAGAGAGAGAGAGAGACATACATCTACAGCAGAGAGAGAGAGACATACATCTACAGCAGAGAGAGAGAGAGACATACATCTACAGCAGAGAGAGAGAGACATACATCTACAGCAGAGAGAGAGAGACATACATCTACAGCAGAGAGAGAGAGACATACATCTACAGCAGAGAGAGAGAGAGACATACATCTACAGCAGAGAGAGAGAGAGACATACATCTACAGCAGAGAGAGAGAGACATACATCTACAGCAGAGAGAGAGAGACATACATCTACAGCAGAGAGAGAGAGACATACATCTACAGCAGAGAGAGAGAGACATACATCTACAGCAGAGAGAGAGAGAGACACATCTACAGCAGAGAGAGAGAGAGAGAGAGAGAGAGAGAGAGACATACATCTACAGCAGAGAGAGAGAGAGACATACATCTACAGCAGAGAGAGAGAGAGACATACATCTACAGCAGAGAGAGAGAGAGACATACATCTACAGCAGAGAGAGAGAGAGAGAGAGAGAGAGCTCACAGCTAGTCCTGAGGCTCAGTTCACTAACCACCCCTAACACCCCCCAGTCTCAGGACAGCATCACCATACATTAAATTAGAGTCAATCAAATTATAGCGCAACACAAACAAAACTACACCACCTATTGGGACACACAAACACAAGCTCAAAGCAAAATGCAATGCTATTTGGCCCTAAAAAGACAGTACACCATGGCAGAATATCTGACCACGGTGACTGACGAGAAACTAAGAACTACCTTGACGAAGTACAGACTCAGTGAGCACAGCCTGGCCATCGAAAAAGGCCGACATCGGCAAACATGGCTTCCAAAGGAAGAGAGGCTGTGCAAACATTGCCATCTCAACGAAGTCGAGACAGAGCTGCACTTTGTCACAAAATGTGAAAAATACATTCAAATTAGAAATAAATACTTTCCTAAAATAGATCAGAGATACCCTCAATTTAAAAATTTACCAAACATCCAAAAACTCCCCATCC
>CM040406.1:56730566-56828066 GCA_022702515.1 Ilyophis sp. 1 JC-2022
CAGTGACCGAGGGTGGGGGGGCTCCTACGTCAGTACCCCTCTGTCTGACTGCGGTGAGCTGGTGGGGGTGCTCCTACGTCAGTACCCCTCTGTCTGACTGCGGTGAGCTGGTGGGGGGGCTCCTACGTCAGTACCCCTCTGTCTGACTGCGGTGAGCTGGTGGGGGTGCTCCTACGTCAGTACCCCTCTGTCTGACTGCGGTGAGCTGGTGGGGGTGCTCCTACGTCAGTACCCCTCTGTCTGACAGCAGTGAGCTGGTGGGGGGCACGAGGGGATCTGGGGGGGACGGGGGGCACTCTCTCACACATACAAACACACACACTCTCACACACACATTCGCACGCACGCACGCACGCACACAAACACACACACACACACACACACACACTCACTCACACACACATACACACTCACACTCACACATACATACACACACATGCACTATGCCCCTCTAAAATTGGGCAAAAGCGGGGCTTCTGATTGGCTGGTTTTTTGTTTGAACATTCATCCATCCTCAGCCCGCTCTGTGTCCCTGATATTCACAGAGCTCATGTGGCTGCGCTTGTGTTTGAACATTCATCCATCCTCAGCCCGCTCTGTGTCCCTGATATTCACAGAGCTCACGTGGCTGCGCTTGTGTTTGAACATTCATCCATCCTCAGCCCGCTCTGTGTCCCTGATATTCACAGAGCTCACGTGGCTGCGCTTGTGTTTGAACATTCATCCATCCTCAGCCCGCTCTGTGTCCCTGATATTCACAGAGCTCACGTGGCTGCGCTTGTGTTTGAACATTCATCCATCCTCAGCCCGCTCTGTGTCCCTGATATTCACAGAGCTCACGTGGCTGCGCTTGTGTTTGAACATTCATCCATCCTCAGCCCGCTCTGTGTCCCTGATATTCACAGAGCTCATGTGGCTGCGCTTGTGTTTGAACATTCATCCATCCTCAGCCCGCTCTGTGTCCCTGATATTCACAGAGCTCATGTGGCTGCGCTTGTGTTTGAACATTCATCCATCCTCAGCCCGCTCTGTGTCCCTGATATTCACAGAGCTCATGTGGCTGCGCTTGTGTTCGCATTTTTAGCTGCGGTGGATCAGAGTCTCTGAGAATTTTATGTGTTTCTTGGCTTTTCCGTGGGACAACAAACCCTGTGCAGTGAAATTTCAGCCGTAAAACTCTTCTATTACAAACTCCCTTCGATTTTTTTGAGAGTGGAAAGCTTGTTGAAAAAGCAGGAGAGGAAAGTACCTCCATTTCTGTTATCTGCCCTGTCACAGTCCAGCCCATCACAGTTCAGCCAATCGCAGTCCAGCCCATCACAGTTCAGCCAATCGCAGTCCAGCCCATCACAGTTCAGCCAATCGCAGTCCGACTAGGTGCACAGACTGTACCTGGTTGCCCAGTGTACTCAGGCTGCGTCCCAATTTGCCCTAAGGTCCTCTTTCAGGACCGCACTGGTGACGTGAGAGAGTGTGCATTCAAAGTGTGCAAGTGTACGAGGATGAATGGGGTTTAAAGGAAAGAATTGGGACACACTGCATGAAAAAACTCGTCAAAATTCCTGTTATGGGAATTATGGGAAATACAGTTATGGGTGAAAAAAAAAGCTAAAAACAGGGATCCTGAAACTACCGGTGTTTGTGCACGCTTTTGTTCAAAACCAAGCAGTTACACACAGGAGTTCTACTAATCAAACAGTGGTTAAATCCAGTGAAAAGCCGTTCATTCTGTGCTCGGAGTTTGATGAAACTGACGGTCATTTCGTCCGTCCTTACACAGAAGTAACGATACCGATCAGCGACAATTGAGCTGATTACATTCAAAACGGCCACAATAACTACCCTAATTTCAATTTGACTACACTGTCTAACGACAGTGGGCAAAACTAGCCAATGCTAAGAAATATGAAGCTAACGTTAGCCTGCAGCAGCCTTAATATAAGGTTATCAGCCACTTACACTGCCTCTTAGCCAAAGCTAGACAATAGCCCAGTTTCGTGAACTGCTGTGTAATCAAAATTACTTGTTTTATTTAATCGTTCATTATTTATTTTAAGGTAACGTTACGTACACTTGAATATTTTCTTCTTCATCACTCTTCGCTTCCCCGGGAAAACTTGGCAACGACTTCAAGTCCTCTGTGATTGGTTAGAAACAGAAACATCACGATTTCGCAGGGGATTTGGGGTAATACCCCTCTGAAAAGTGCGGTCTGATGCGGATTTGCGAGAGGGGCGCATCAAGGGCTCATAACGGCGCTCGAGAGTACCCTTGCGAAACACAAAATAAGAAATGGGACACACTAAGCCCCCTGGGAGGAAACTCTCCTCTGTAAGGCCAGTGTGTCCCCCTGAGAGGAAACACTTTTTTTTAAGGCCAGTGTACACAGACTGAGGCCAGACTCCAGGTGTCTTTGCCTGGGGGGACAAAGGTCATGTGTGGTGAGCATTCTGGCGCAAAATGGCTGCCGTTGCATCACTCAGGTGGGTGCTACACATTGGTGGTGGTTGAGGCGAGTTTCCTCATCAGTGTGTGAAAGGCGCTATATAAATGCAAGGCATCATTCTCATTATTATTATGTTCATATATAATCATCGAGTCGAGTTTGTTGAAGTGAGAGAGTTGAGCTTTTCTGAAGTAGCTGCTAGGTGGCTAAATTCTCTTCCCCCTTTCCCTTTTAGGAGTGCTTAAGGGGGAAGGGCGGGAACACAGTGTCCTGTCTGTCTGTTTGTCTGTCTCGGGCGCGGCTCAGTCTTCCCTCATCTTGCTTTAGAGAGTAAACATGGATCACTGCTCGGCAGGGTTCCGCTCTGAAGCTAACGGGTCGTCTGACACTCGTCCCAAACTGACTTCTGTCTGAGGGCCTTGAATGTTTTAAAATTCATCACCTTCCTCTTTAGACAGAGAGGAAAAGTAGGTCAGGACTAAGGACAGGAAATAAGGCTCAGCTGTAACTGAGAAGTACGGGGCTATGATGTGATTTTTTAAATAAAGTTTTAATTACAGAAGAATGATGCACAGGAGAAAGTATTATCTGAGTGTGAGGCAGTCCCTCTGGAGTGGGTGGGGCTTAGCAGAGATGTGTGTGTGTGTGCGTGCATGTTTGTGGGAATGTGTGAGTGTGTATTCTTGTGTGTGTGTGTGTTCCTGAAACGGATCTGTAACGATGTCAGTGCTGATGTGGGCTCTGCTTTCAGCAGCTCATTGGCCCGGGAATCACCGCGGATATTTACTGCGGCCAATCAGATCTAGCCCCTGTGTGAGAGTCAGAGCAGGATCAGATCTATCCCCTGTGTAAGAGTCAGAGCATCTTTGAGACTCATTTCAGTGTTAGATTTCCCTGCATCTGCAGCCTGCGATGAGGATTGTATCTCCATGTCTGTGACATCACCACACTTCACAGCCAATGAGGCTGGACTGAGTCACGATGGTAAAGATACAAAACAGAAAAGTTTTCGCTAGGCGCCGGAACAGGAGAAATTGAAGAGGAAACGTCACAGAAGAAGAGTGCACGGAAGTTGAGAGTTAGGTGGTGACGGGCGGAGTTTTATTCTCTCTGAGACGGTGGGAATGTACAAAGGCTCTCGCCAACCGTCTGGATATGACTGAGAGCACCACACCGCAAGGGTGACAGACAAACTCTGACAGACACACATACAGACACAGACAAACACTGACAGACACACATACAGACACAGACAAACACTGACAGACACACATACAGACACAGACAAACACTGACAGACACACATACAGACACAGACAAACACTGACAGACACACATACAGACACAGACAAACACTGACAGACACACATACAGACACAGACAAACACTGACAGACACACATACAGACACAGACAAACACTGACAGACACACATACAGACACAGACAAACACTGACAGTCACACATACAGACACTGACAGATACACAGACAAACACTGACAGACACACATACATACACAGACAAACACTGACAGACACACACATACACTGACAGGTACACAGACAGACACACTGACAGAAACTATGACATGTGCAGCATGTTGTTTTTGGCTACCTAAAGAGACATGTGTGTGTGTTTTTGGCTACCTAAAGAGACGTGTGTGTGTTTTTGGCTACCTAAAGAGACATGTGTGTGTGTTTTTGGCTACCTAAAGAGACATGTGTGTGTGTTTTTGGCTACCTAAAGAGACATGTGTGTGTGTTTTTGGCTACCTAAAGAGACATGTGTGTGTTTTTGGCTACCTAAAGAGACATGTGTGTGTGTTTTTGGCTACCTAAAGAGACGTGTGTGTGTTTTTGGCTACCTAAAGAGACGTGTGTGTGTTTTTGGCTACCTAAAGAGACGTGTGTGTGTGTTTTTGGCTACCTAAAGAGACGTGTGTGTGTTTTTGGCTACCTAAAGAGACGTGTGTGTGTTTTTGGCTACCTAAAGAGACGTGTGTGTGTTTTTGGCCGTGGTTGGAGAGGCCCCAGGTTCTGACCATGAACCCCAAAAGTCTAAAGTTAGAGAACTTGAATTTACATTTACATTACAATCACTTATAAGACAGAACATCCTGTGACACACGGACATCTACAGGTGCACCTGTATATCTGTCTTTACCAGACTGGACATGTCTTTTCTATTTCTGATTCATTGTTGAGATGAGTTTTCTGTAGCGTGTGCTTTCTCTCCCTCCCCCTCTTTCTCTCTTTCTTTCTCTCTCCCTCTCGCTCTCTCTTTCTCTCCCCCTCTCGCTCTCTCTTTCTCCCTCACTCTCTCGCTCTTGCTCTCTTTTTCTCCCTCCCCTCTATCTCTCTCTCAGTCCTTTATCTCTTTCTGTCGTTGTTCTCTGCTCTTGTCTCTACAGAAATGGTCTGACGTGTGGAAGCAGCGTCTTGATGACTTCCTGTCGCAGACCACTTCTGGGGTGTGTGTGTGGGCGGTGTGGTTACCATCGTGTGCATTGTTGCTCCCCCCACACGTGTGATGTGTGACGCGTGGGTGCAGAGAAAGAATGCACTTTCTAAAAATAGCACTTCCTCTTTCTAAATTAAAAAATATATTTTAACCCTAACCCCCCCCCCCACACACACACACACGCACACGCACACGCACACGCACGCACGCACGCACGCACACACACACACACACAGCTGTGTGACTCGTCCTGACTTTCTGCTTTCTCTCACTTTCACAGCTCTTTATGCAGGTGTATAGGGGTGTGGGTGTATAGGGGTGTGGGTATTGGTATGTGTGGGTGTATAGGGGTGTGGGTATTGGTATGTATGGATGTGCGTTTATAGGTATGCATGCGTGTGTGTATAGGGAGTGTATGTATGGTTGTGTGTATACGGGTACAGGTGTGTATATAGGGTGTATATATGGGTACAGGTGTGTATATAGGGTGTATATATGGGTATGGGTGTGTATGTATGGGTGTGTATATGGGTATTTATGGGTGTGTATATATGGGTGTATATAGGGGTGTATATATGGGTATTTATGGGTGTGTATATATGGGTGTATATAGGGGTGTATATATGGGTATTTATGGGTGTGTATATATGGGTGTATATAGGGGTGTATGTATGGGTGTGTATATAGGGTGTATATATGGGTATGGGTGTGTATGTATGGGTGTGTATATGGGTATTTATGGGTGTGTATATATGGGTGTATATAGGGGTGTGTATATGGGTATGTATGGTTGTGTATATATTAGGGGTGGGACGATTCAATCCCATAACGATTCGATTCGGTTACGATTCTTTAGGCAAAGGTTCGATGCATCATAACATCTTACATTTGACCATGATTTGATTCGATACAATTCGGTTTGATTAATTTTGATACTTCAAAATTGTTTTATAGATATGCTCATGTGATTTGATACCGATACAGTCAGCAGTAATTAAATATTCAATTAGAACCTTACGCCTAATTCACAGAATTATGTTTATTGTTAAGGCATGCCATACATTTTGCAGCTGTCTGCAGCAAATAATGCAGCAATAAACATGACTAACAGTGTATTTTCTAAAGTTGCCCTATTGAGGTTATTGTTTTTCAAACAGTGTCAGACATGGTACCCTAATACCTTTCCTTTATTCACTAAAATGTTTTCTGTATGGTGTATCTAGGTTCCACGACATTCATTAAGTGACTAAATCCCTCTTCTTCTACCGCACTGTATGGTCTAAGGTCTTTGCAGATGAACGTGGCTATAGCAGATGTCACCTCTTTTGCCCGTTTAGAACTGTTTTTTTATTTTATTTTAGTTTTTGTCTGTGTGATATGTAGGGGAATGGGGGGGGGGGGGTGGAGGTTTGGAATCAGACAGTTACCATAGTAATAATTAATTGAACGTAAGACATTGGAAATAGTCTTACTATTTTTGTTTTTTGTCTCTAACGTCTCCTTGTATAGAAACTGGTTTAAATTAAAATATCAGAAAGCACTTCACAATTAACTGTCTGGACACGGTATGTGCATAAAAACTAATAAAAACAAATAAAAGAACCGTTTGGCCATTTCTCCAGGAAAATCTTGACTCCCACGTTTAGCTTGCTAACGCGCTTGCTGTCCTTCACGTCAATGGTGTGTCGTCGGCTCAAAAGGTTTATCATGTTTGTGGTGTTGCCTGTGTATCTGATTTCAACTTGGCATATCTTGCATATGAAGTGGTCGAGCACTCCTGCTCGGCCACTTCGCTCTGCTGGTGCAGGGCGACTTGCACTTCCCTCCTCTCCAACGTCAACGGTCTCGGTCCCGACGCGAGGCCGGAGCTTCTCCACTCTAGCTCCCCCCAGTGGTGGAACTCCCCACTCGGATGCCGTTCTGCTGTCTGAAACGCTGTTTTTCCGTCCGTCGTGAAATGAAACACTTTTTTTTTTCCACTCCACACCTTATATATAAGGCCATATAATATATATATATTTCTTTCTTTTTATTTTCTATTTTTTTTTTTATTTCATAACTTAGAATGTATAGCACCCTTAATTGTATATTCCTGTCTACTACATATTCTGTTGACTACTAGCGATAGCTCCCTGTGTGTTGAATTGGATTGTGTGTTGTTTGCTTTGTAGATTAATTCTAAGACCTTCAATATCACTAATTTGCCAATCGCTTTGGATAAAATGTAAATGTAAATAAATGTTGTTAATATTGCAGCGGTTTTGTCAAGTACACCCTCCTTCTTTCTAAACCCGAAATGCTTCCATACCACTGATTTTCTGTTCAGAACATCGCACAACATTCTGTCAATTTCTGTCTCTTTTGTCGCACTCGAGCAGCAAGCCATTTCGCTCAGATCTGTCCGTCTCATTGTCGCTCGATTCCCGTCTGTCGCTGCTTTCAACTCACGCTTACGTGGGGGTTGGAGCAGAAACATGGATTAAAGCTAGTCAAAACAGTTTTAAAAGTAGTGTCTCAGAAATATATATTTTTTTAAATGAAATTATTTTTTTTTAAAATAAATACATGTGCACATTCATTTACGATGCGATATTAATCAATGCTTATCAATTCTAATCTTACAGATCGATGCAGTTGTATTTACACATTCAGATCGATGCATCGCGAATTCGCGATGCATCGGTGCATTGTCCCACCCCTAGTATATATGGGTGTATATAGGGGTGTATGTATGGGTGTGTGTATAGGGTGTATATATGGGTATGTATGGGTGTGTGTATAGGGTGTATATATGGGTATGTATGGGTGTGTGTATAGGGGTGTGTATATGGGTATGTATGGGTGTGTGTATAGGGGGTGTATATAGGGGTGTGTATAGGGTGTATATATGGGTATGTATGGGTGTGTTTATAGGGTCTATATATGGGTATGTATATAGGGGTGTGTATGTATGGATGTGTGCATTGGGGTGTGTATATAGGGGTGTGTATGGGTGTGTTTATATGGTCTATATATGGGTATGTATATAGGGGTGTGTATGGGTGTATATATGGGTATGTATGGGTGTGTGTATAGGGTGTATATAGGGGTATGTATGGGTGTATATAGGGGTGTGTATATGGGTATGTATGGGTGTGTGTATAGGGTGTGTATATAGGGGTGTATGTATAGGGGTGTGTATAGGGTGTATATATGGGTATGTATGGGTGTGTTTATAGGGTCTATATATGGGTATGTATATAGGGGTGTGTATGGGTATGTATGGATGTGTGCATTTGGGTGTGTATGTAAGGGTATGTATGGGTGTGTTTATAGGGTCTATATATGGGTCTGTATATAGGGGTGTATATAGGGGTATGTATGGGTGTGTATATAGGGGTGTGTATGGGTGTCTATATAGGGGTGTATATAGGGGTATGTGCCTTATATGTTTTTACATACATTTTGGATTTGACCCCCAGGGTTCCCTTTTGTGTGGAATGTGCAGATGTGACAGTTATAGGTTTGGGTGTGTAGTCAAGGTAACCAAAGCCTTGTCCTCCACAGCCCATAATAACAGTTCTGTTTGTGCTGGTGTGAGCAGTTCCATCTTCCCCCCGTTAGATGCACATTTAGACATTTAGCTGATTCACTTATCCAGATTGATTGATTATGTATTTCATACAATCCATTTATATCGCTGGATATTCACTAAAGCAGGTCCAGGTTAAGCGTCTTGCTTATGAGTGGATCTACCTGGGACTTGAACCTGCAACCTCTGTGTGACTAAGTGCTAACTGTTAACTCATGCGTGGTTTGGTCAGCAGGTCTGTTTCACACAACGCCTTCTGCTGTCTTGCTTTTCCAAGAAACCTCCCTCTCCCTCTCCCTCCCTCTCTTTCTCTCCCCTCCTCCTGTGTTTTTTTCACTCCCTCTTTCCTTTCTCCAACACCTCTCCCCCTCCCTCTTCCTCTCCGTTTCTCTCTCCCGCTCCTCGCTCTCTCTCTCTCTCAAGCGTTTTTTTCTGTGGACGTTGCAGTTAACCATCCCATTGAAAGCTATAAAGGAAATAGAAAATATGAATAGCAGTTTGGTGTTTGTCTATTGCTGTCTTTATTGCAGCCAGTGAATTAAAACTGGTTTAATGTTTAATGTATACTGAATGTTTAATGTGTATACTGTAGACTAACAAATATAAAGATGTGGCTTGTGTATTCATAGGGTTATTAGGGGCAGTGTTTGGTTCTGTGGGTGGGAGGTTTAAAAAGTGTGTGGGGAGGGTCATTCTCTCGGGCAGAATTTATAGTCCACAGTCAGAGAAGAGTCTGTGTGAGGGTGAGGTGGTACCATGCGCTCTCGAATTAGACAGATTGGAGGTCTAATTTAAGGTAACGCTCCAAAAATAGTCCCCATCTGCTCTTTCACTTGAATCCTCAAATCCTCAACCAAATATTTTTATTTTTTTACGAGTTTTATTTTTGCCTCACTTTATGTTTTGTGGTTCTGGTCTGTGCGCCTGTCTGTCTGTCTGTCTGACTGTCTGTCTGTCTGACAGACACCAGCAGGGCCAAATCTAGCATTCTGGGAACTGTTTTTCTTTGTGCATGCAACATAAATCATCAAGAAATAATTATTTTTAACAAAACCACATGTGCCACAATTATTGGCACCCCTGCATTTAATACTTTGTACAACCTCCCTTTGCCAATAAAACAGCACTGAGGCTTCTCCCGTAACATCTAATAAGGTTGGAGAATACAGAGCAAGGAATCTGAGACCATTCCTCTTTAAAGAATCTCTCCAGATCATCCAGAGTCCTCTGTCCTCTCTTGTGCACTCTTCTCTTCAGCTCAGCCCACAGGTTTTCAGGGGACTGAGATGGCCATGGCAGAAGCTTCATTTTGTGTTCAGTTAACCATTTTTCTGTTCATTTGGACGTATGTTTTGGATAATTTTTCTGCTGGAAGATCAAACGATGACCCAGTTTTAGTTTCCTGGCAAAGACAGCTAGTTTCAGATTTAAAATTTTCTGGTATTTCATGGAGTTCATGATGCCATGTACCCTAACAAGGTTCCCAGGGCCTTTGGAGGAAAAACAGCCCCACAACATCATGGAACCTCCACCATACTTAACAGGGATCAGGTTATTTTCGGTATAGCCATCCTTCTTTTTATGCCAAACCCACCTTTAGTTTTGGTTGCCGAAAAGCAAAATTTTTAAATTACGTTTGTGGTGAAATGACGGAAAAGGCTTTTTTTCTGGCATGCCTTCCAAATAATTTGTTAGCATGGAGGTGATGTCTAATGGTAGTTTTGGAGACTTGATGACCCCAAGATGCTACTTTCCTCCGTAATTCTCCAACAGTGATCTTTGGGGATTTTTTTGCCTCTCTTACCATCTTTCTCACTGTGCGTGGGGGCAAAATAAACTTGGGTCCTCTTCCAGGCACGTTTGTAACAGTTGCTTTGAACTTTTCAAGTATTGCCCTAATGGTAGATATGAGCATTTTCAGGAGAGTAGCAATTTTTTAATAGCCATTCCCTGACTTATGAAGCTCAACACACTTTTCCCTCATTTGATTTGTGTGTTCTCTTATCTTTCCCATGTTGATGTATGAATAAGGGAATATGGCCTCTGTGTCACCTCATATTTATACCCCAGTGAAACAGGAAGTCATGGATTACTGCTTGAAAGTTCCTAAACACTCTGATCAACTTTAAAAAGTAAAATATAAATGGAAAAATGGCTTCAGTTACATTTTGTTCATAATAATTTCTAGGGGTGCCAATAATTGTGGCACCTGTGGTTTTGTTAAAAAAAATTTGATAAGGGATTTTTGAATGAATTTACTTCAATTAAAGGTTGGATTTTTCTTATTTTTTCAGTGTGAGATTAAGCCTCATATTGTGTTCCGGGTCAATTTGACCAGTTAAACCAGTTAAGCTTATTTTTTTATCGTGACACTATATCACTTGTTCTAATTTGTTGGTATTAAATAGTAAAAATGCAATAGGAATAATGCAATGTTTTCCTGTACCAATCTTGTACACAAAGTTGTTGTGTGGGGCTATTTCTGTGGTAGCTGCATAAATGTAAGAGCGAATCCAAGCTTTTTTTTTTTACCTCAGATTTTTTTGTGGGTAATTCTGGTGGCACTTTTCTATGCAGGTTTTAAACTTCACAAACTTTCACTTACCTCAGGCTCTAAAATGAGATGTTTCATCACAAATCTTTAATATTTAGGGATAAAAGGCGAGTCAATTGGGGGTCAATTTGACCCCAAACATAAAATGTGTCATAAAATGTCAACATAATATGAGGATTAAGCTAATTCACCAAAAGGTGAATTTTTTATAACCCTTTTTACTCATCTTTACCAGGGGTGCCAATAATTGTGGAGGGCACTGTATGTGGGAATTCCTTCAAGACTGTTGGAAAAACATCCCAGGTGGCTACCTCATGAAGTTGGTTGAGAGAATTCCAAGTTTGTGTCCAAACTGTGACCCCTGCCCTGTGAGCACACCCAGATTAATCATGTGACCCCTGCCCTGTTACTCCGCCCAGGTTGATCATGTGACCTCTGCCCTGTGACTCCGCCCAGGTTGATCACCTCACTGAATGGCACATTCCAGCGCAGACTTCACGAACACAGCACCCCCCAGGGGGAATTCTGCTATCCCATCATACACTTGTGCTGAGTCAGGATGGACGGAAACAATCTGGTTTCCTTAGTAACGCTCCACAAAAAAAACACCCTTTAGTGAACGTTGGGATTTTTGACAGTCCTGCTTTGTGTAAAACGTTGACTGTGTGGTCATGTGATGTGTGTGTTTCCGTGTTATAATGTGCATCGATTTGGTTCCTGGAAAACTTTGAAAACAGGAAAAGGCCGGCATCCTGAAAATGAGCAACAGGAAAGTCAGTTGGAGTTTGACAAAGAGTCTGTGTGTGTAAAATACAAAAACATAAACCATTTAAAAGCAAAGGGAACCAAATCATTCTTTTTTTCTAATATTTCTGGCAAGGTCTCGACGTGTGAAGTGTAGCGTCGCTCGTCTGGCTCCAGCCTCTGGGCGGGGCTTAGCCCTGTCGTGTGAAGTGTAGCGTCGCTCGTCTGGCTCCAGCCTCTGGGCGGGGCTTAGCCCTGTCGTGTGAAGTGTAGCGTTGCTCGTCTGGCTCCAGCCTCTGGGCGGGGCTTAGCCCTGTCGAACATTACGGACACTGAAGGCAAGGTCTCGACGTGTGAAGTGTAGCGTTGCTCGTCTGGCTCCAGCCTCTGGGCGGGGCTTAGCCCTGTCGAACATTACGGACACTGAAGGTGTGCATGTTTTCCTTGATCTGCAGGTGAGCCACGCCCTTCAATGCTGCAGGTGACAAGAGCTGCTGTGTGAAGACACACCCATTCCAGGTAGGCCCGTTCATGGACACCTGTGCACATTCAAACTGAACGTGTAGCAGGACCGTGTGTGTGTTTGGCGTGGTTTTGTGCATCACGAGGCGGGCCGGTGTGTTTGAGCTGACTGTCCATGACTGCACTGAGCCGGTCAGTGGAATTCAGGCCGGAGTGTGTTGAACGAAAGTCTGGGAATTCTGAGCTGGGAATGTGATGCTTTCAGGAGGAAAGATGGAATAAAAGCTTCGTCCTCGTTAGCCATCAAGCTCTTTACACATACAAGGAAGTATGGACAGGATGGCCAGCAGAAACATTATTATTATTATTATTATTGTTGTTGTTGTTGTTATGGTGATGATGATGATGATGATGATGATGATGATGATGTTGATGAATTTTCTGTCGCTCTCATGAGAATGTGCTTTTGCCACACTCTGTACCTGGGTAGGTACTTTAAAGTGGTAAAAATGTGACCCCGGACAGGGAGGGCTTACAGGGGGTTAGTCTGTGCAGTGGGTGCAGGTTGCCAGAAATCACAGAATCCCCTAGCTCTCCTTCATCCCAGTGGGTTGCCAGGTGTTAACTGACCTCCGCTTCCCTTTTCCCCACCCTTCATCCTATATCCACCCCAGCGTGGGGACTCTCTAAAATCTCTGCCTGGGATAGGAGCCACCAGCAGGAGGAGCTGTACAGAACGATCCGGGGGGGAGGGTGGCCTGAAGAAAATCCTCCAACGCAATAAATAAACAGAAATGAGAGGGGCAGGTCACTCTGGTGGGGGCATGCTCAATAGAGCCTCTGTTTACAGGGCTTCTGTGTCCCATTCCACCAAATACAGAAAACAAAGGGGATAGGGGGGGGCTGATAGGAGAAATCCCCACACAAGGGAGCCCCCCCAACGCGCCGGCACAAAGATCACATTCAGCTGCACACAATACGGCCACTGCTGCCACTACAGCCCCAGCACAATGCAGGCCTGAAGGTTATCGCCAACAGCACAGCCTTACACAGCCTGGTCGCCAACAGCACGGCCTTACACAGCCTGGTCACCAACAGCACAGCCTTACACAGCCTGGTCACCAACAGCACAGCCTTACACAGCTTGGTCACCAACAGCACAGCCTTACACAGCCTGGTCACCAACAGCACAGCCTTACACAGCCTGGTCACCAACAGCACAGCCTTACACAGCCTGGTCACCAACAGCACAGCCTTACACAGCCTGGTCACCAACAGCACAGCCTTACACAGCCTGGTCACCAACAGCACAGCCTTAGAGAGAGAGAGAGTAAAGGGTTAAATGACCAGGTGTAAGAGAAGAAGAAGTGGAAGGAAGGTAAAGAGAGAAAAGAGGGCAGAGGAGAGGAGAGGAGAGGGGAGGGGAGGAGAGGAGAGGGGGATGGATAAACAGTGTTTCTTTTTCACTTGGCAGTGGATACACATGGACTGACTGGCATTACATCATATTAATGTGGTCTTTGGGTCAGATTTATACTTTTGCATCAAAGCTGATATTTCTTATGGGTCAGGAAAAGTGACAATGGATGTATTTAGGGTGACATCACCATGGCAACAGCATTAAAAGAACCATTTTATGGGGTCTCTCTCTCCTGTCTGCTAACGATATGGTGCACTCTATCACTCTCTCTCGCTCTGTCTCTCTCTCTCTCCCTCTCTGTCCTCTCTCTCTCTCTATCTCTCTCTCTCTCTCTGTCTCTCTCTCTCTCCCTCTCTGTCCTCTCTCTCTCTCTCTCTATCTCTCTCTCTCTCTCTCTCTCTCTCTCTCTCTCTCTCTCTCTCTCTCTCTCTCAGTATGTGTTATTTCCACATGCAGTCATGTTGTGGAACTGTCTGTACATGTTTGAGGGGTGACCTTTGACCCTCTGGGGAGTGCGGCAGGTTTACTGTATTTTCTGGAATACTGATTCCATGAACCAATCTTCCTGGGATTCCGCACTCCCCGCAAATCCACACTGAACGCCTGCCAACAGGAACTCAACTGCAACAAAGAAACAATGTGAAAAATGCAGGCATCCATGCATGTGCGCGCACACACACTCACACGCACACACTCTCTCACTCAAATACACACACACCCCTCAGCTGTCCAACCACATCCCCAGACTCCAGCAACTTCCCATGATGTCATTATCCATATATGGAGCTGGTTCATGATGTCATTGCCCAAATATGGAGCTAATATTTACTATCACTCCAACTCAAGAGAGAGAGAGAGAGAGAGTCATCTAGCCACAGACTGTCATAGACACACACACACACACACACACACACACACACACAACTCTCTCTCTCTTTGCCCTTAGTCTTACAGTAGATTATGAGGATGAATTTATGAAAGGACAGAAGCACATTGTCCCTGTCTATCTGTCTGTCTATGTGTCTGTTTTTCTGTCTCTCATTTGCTCTGTGTGGTGAGGGTGGATTTATTTGTTTTGGGGAGGGGGGTTAGCAGGAAGGCTTGCCGAGTGTGTGATTATGGATATTATTATATTTTTACAGAATATATATTTTTTTAAATTACAAGGGTGTTAACTCAAATACATTTTTTAAATGTACTTGTAACCTACAGATGAGTTATTTTCATTTTCATTTGAAAAATTTGTAATGTAATTTAAAAAAATTATAATTTATTCTAATGGTAATTTAAGAACATGGAAATCTGCACTGGAAGAGCAGCAGCTCTGGGATTAAAAAGGTGGAGGGGAAGAGAGATAGAAGTGTGGAGAGAGAGGGAGGAGAAGGTGGAGGGGAAGAGAGATAGAAGTGTGGAGAGAGAGGGAGGAGAAGGTGGAGGGGAAGAGAGATAGAAGTGTGGAGAGAGAGGGAGGAGAAGGTGGAGGGGAAGAGAGATAGAAGTGTGGAGAGAGAGGGAGGAGAAGGTGGAGGGGAAGAGAGATAGAAGTGTGGAGAGAGAGGGAGGAGAAGGTGGAGGGGAAGAGAGATAGAAGTGTGGAGAGAGGGAGGAGAAGGTGGAGGGGAAGAGAGATAGAAGTGTGGAGAGAGAGGGAGGAGAAGGTGGAGGGGAAGAGAGATAGAAGTGTGGAGAGAGAGGGAGGAGAAGGTGGAGGGGAAGAGAGATAGAAGTGTGGAGAGAGAGGGAGGAGAAGGTGGAGGGGAAGAGAGATAGAAGTGTGGAGAGAGAGGGAGGAGAAGGTGGAGGGGAAGAGAGATAGAAGTGTGGAGAGAGAGGGAGGAGAAGGTGGAGGGGAAGAGAGATAGAAGTGTGGAGAGAGAGAGAGAGGGAAGAGAGATAGAAGTGTGAGAGAGGGAAGAGAGATAGAAGTGTGGAGAAAGGTGGAGGGGAAGAGAGATAGAAGTGTGGAGAGAGGGAGGAGAAGGTGGAGGGGAAGAGAGATAGAAGTGTGGAGAGAGAGGGAGGAGAAGGTGGAGGGGAAGAGAGATAGAAGTGTGGAGAGAGAGGGAGGAGAAGGTGGAGGGGAAGAGAGATAGAAGTGTGGAGAGAGAGGGAGGAGAAGGTGGAGGGGAAGAGAGATAGAAGTGTGGAGAGAGAGGGAGGAGAAGGTGGAGGGGAAGAGAGATAGAAGTGTGGAGAGAGGGAGGAGAAGGTGGAGGGAGAGAGGTGTAGGTGGAGAGAGAGGGAGGGGAAGGTGGGGGGAGAGAGAGGTGTAGGTGGAGAGAGAGGGAGGGGAAGGTGGGGGGAGAGAGAGGTGTAGGTGGAGAGAGAGGGAGGGGAAGGTGGGGGGAGAGAGAGGTGTAGGTGGAGAGATCGTATCAGACGTTCCCTGACCTTCGGTAAGGTTTTCCGCCTCGATCGGTGGGCGAGTCAGAACTTGATAAGTCTTCTATCAGAAAGCAGCTTTAACGCCGTGTGTACGAGAGTGTGCCGTACGTACTGGAGGAAAGTGTGTACGAGAGTGCCGTACGTACTGGAGAAAAGTGTGTACGAGAGTGTGCCGTACGTACAGGAGGAAAGTGTGTACGAGAGTGTGCCGTACGTACAGGAGAAATGTGTCTATGAGAGTGTGCCGTACGTACAGGAGGAAAGTGTGTACGAGAGTGTGCCGTACGTACTGGAGAAAAGTGTACGAGAGTGTGCCGTACGTACTGGAGGAAAGTGTGTACGAGAGTGTGCCGTACGTACAGGAGAAATGTGTCTATGAGAGTGTGCCGTATGTACAGGAGGAAAGTGTGTACGAGAGTGTGCCGTACATACAGGAGAAAAGTGTGTACGAGAGTGTGCCGTACGTACAGGAGGAAAGTGTACGAGAGTGTGCCGTACGTACAGGAGGAAAGTGTGTATGAGTGTGTGCCGTACATACAGGAGGAAAGTGTGTACGGAAGTGTGCCGTACGTACAGGAGAAAAGTGTGTAGTGGAGGAGGTGATCGTGCTTCTCACCACATTTTTTTAAAAAGCACGCTGGGTCCCTGAGAGAGACTTGGGTGAGGTGGGGGTTGATTTGGAAGCACTGACAGGATGACTCACGGAACGGTGTGAATGGGAGTCTGGTGTGACACTGTTGTTGTGGAGCTGTGTGGGTCTGATCTGAGGGAGGGGGGGTGAATGAATGTGCTACAGTTTCCTGTCGGGGTGGATCCTTCCTGCTCGACCAGAGATGTAAAACAGACACTTTCAGCTCTGACGCGGTATGCTCATTGTTTTGACGATCCCAGAGAGACGGAGTTTGATTCAAAGGGAACTTGGAGAGCGCCCCCCCCACTGAATGTTACTCCCAGCGGACCGCCACCATGAGAACGCTTCTCCAGGTGACAACAGGTAGCACAGTTCTGATGCTGTTTGTGTGTGGTTGGTGTGCGGTGGTGTTGGGTTGTATTCTGGTGTTGTTTGTGTGTGGTGGTGTTGGGTTGTATTCTGGTGTTTGTGTGTGTGTGGTTGGTGTGCGGTGGTGTTGGGTTGTATTCTGGTGTTGTTTGTGTGTGGTTGGTGTGCGGTGGTGTTGGGTTGTATTCTGGTGTTGTTTGTGTGTGGTTGGTGTGCGGTGGTGTTGGGTTGTATTCTGGTGTTGTTTGTGTGTGGTTGGTGTGCGGTGGTGCTTATATTCTGTGTGTGCCTAATCAAACACTCTGGTATAGCTGCACTATTGCCAGGTTCAGAGAATGAGAGAGATTTTGGGGGTGCCAGGTTCAGAGAATGAGAGAGGTTTTGGGGGTGCCAGGTTCAGAGAATGAGAGAGATTTTGTGGGTGCCAGGTTCAGAGATGAGAGGGATTCTGGGGGTTGCCAGGTTCAGAGAACGAGAGGGATTCTGGGGGTTGCCAGGTTCAGAGAATGAGAGGGATTCTGGGGGTTGCCTGATGCAGGGGGTCTTTCCCCATTAATAATTCTTCAGTGCTAAGAGGATGATTCCTGGGGAGATCCCACATTTCACAGTTTCGTTTTCTGAAGTGAACCCTGTGCTGGCGTGGTTGCTTGGCGACTGGTTGTGACGGACCTGTGACGGACAGCGTTGTACAGGATATGGTCGGGAGATGTGATGGTGTACTCTGAATAAACACCTTTATCACTCACCTGTCTGCAGGTAAGGTCAGGGACTGGCAGCAGGCTGTGGTCCCCTGTCCAAAACACGCTAGGTAGAATGTGTGCTGTATCAATCATCCAAACAGGAGCTATCGACTTTGCCGTATTAACTTCTTAACTCAGCTCGTTTGTTTAGCCATAATTAGCGCACTCGTTATTTTAATTATACACACATCCCTGTTCTGAGCCTCCTAAGCCACACTGCGCCATTGATTTTGTTCGCTAATTGAGAGTGAGCTATAGGTGTCTAGAGGGAGCCCTGTCCCCTCCTCCAGGACCTGATTGGATGAGGAGAGTCAGGTGGTTTGGAACACTGGCTCATTCTGCTGTTCTGTGTCGCTGTAGTGTAGCGGTAAAGATCGTCCCCACAGAAGTCCGGGGTTTTACACTATACATAAAACGGACCAATCAGCAGTCAGCGGGGTTGCCTCACTTTTTTAGACACTTCCTGTGTGTAGATTAAACTTCCTGTGTGTATTAAGTTACACACCAGTAATCCCACTGTGCTGCTGATGTAAAAGTCTTTGTACTTTACAATAGGAATCAGGCTATTTGCTCTGTATAATGGTTTGATTATTGTGTCTTGTGGTGATTATTACTGATATGATTATTACAGTTGATTTCTTGCATGTTGAAGCTGTTGTAAATGTTAGCCGTATTATTCACAAACAGCTGCCCGTTTATGATGTACAGCATTGGTCGTTTCCAGTATTGTTGACCCATTACCTGTTACATTATTAGCACATTATTATTAGGCTTGTTATATTATTTAAAGAGAGGGAATTTATTTTGAACAGCATTTTGTCGATTGAGGTACTTTATTATTATTATGTAAATAAAATAAATAAAATAGTAATGATATCGTACCTAGTACCTGCAACCATTCTGTTTGAGTCGAACTTACCAAACAGTGAACTTACCAAGATGGAACTACAGTGTTTAATATTTGGATGGACTGGAACCACAGTGTTTAATATTTGGGTGGACTGGAACTACGGTGTTTAATATTTGGATGGACTGGAACCACAGTGTTTAATATTTGGATGGACTGGAACCACAGTGTTTAATATTTGGGTGGACTGGAACTACAGTGTTTAAAATTTGGGTGGACTGGAACTACGGTGTTTAATATTTGGATGGACTGGAACCACAGTGTTTAATATTTGGATGGACTGGAACCACAGTGTTTAATATTTGGGTGGACTGGAACTACAGTGTTTAATATTTGGATGAACTGGAACCACAGTGTTTAATATTTGGGTGGACTGGAACTACAGTGTTTAAAATTTGGGTGGACTGGAACGACAGTGTTTAATATTTGGGTGGACTGGAACTACGGTGTTTAATATTTGGATGGACTGGAACCACAGTGTTTAATATTTGGTTGCCAGGTTTTATGTGTCCATGTTGTTATAGTGGTTATAGTCTCTCTATGTTATTGAATCATTTGAGTGGAATTGGAGCCTTGGAGTGTGGCACAGGAACGGCATGTTTTATCACCATTAAATGTTCTCATTCTATCTGTATTATTTGTAAGTAAAAAATATATATGATATATTAGAATATTACACATATATGCATTGTGTATTATATTTTATGAGTGTGCCTGTGTATATGAAATATCCTGCCATATTGTAGCGTGTGTTTGTGAGATGTGCTGTATTTAGGGGGGGGGGGGGGGGTTATTTGGCAGAATGTGGTTGGGCTTTTTTTTGGAGGGGGGGGGGCTCTCCAGTCCAGCATGCGGCTGCTCTGAGGGGAGGATTCTGGGATAAATTTAGACCTCCAGCTCTGCCTCCATCTGCTGCCGCTCGGTTTAGGCCGGTTTCCATAGGAACCGTCTCCGAGCGCCTGCGAGAGGGAGAACAGCAGAAAAGCAGCTGATTTTAAAAGCTGTGTAAGGAGAGAAGCGTTTTCTGTCCTCTTTTTTATCTCCACACAACGAGGGGGCCTGAGCTTCAGCCTGCGTTTGACCTTGTTTTCAGGTGAAGCTGGGGTCAGGTGAAGTTGTGGTCAGGTGAAGCTGTGGTCAGGTGAAGCTGCGGTCAGGTGAAGCTGGGGTCAGGTGAAGCTGTGGTCAGGTGAAGCTGTGGTCAGGTGAAGCTGTGGTCAGGTGAAGCTGGGGTCAGGTGAAGTTGTGGTCAGGGCTGTGGTCAGGTGAAGCTGGGGTCAGGTGAAGCTGGGGTCAGGTGAAGTTGTGGTCAGGTGAAGCTGGGGTCAGGTGAAGTTGTGGTCAGGTGAAGCTGTGGTCAGGTGAAGCTGGGGTCAG
Organism: Ilyophis sp. 1 JC-2022; assembly: GCA_022702515.1. Lineage (NCBI taxonomy): Eukaryota > Metazoa > Chordata > Actinopteri > Anguilliformes > Synaphobranchidae > Ilyophis > Ilyophis sp. 1 JC-2022. Next base: position 56,750,633 of record CM040406.1, read on the forward strand.
GTGAAGTTGTGGTCAGGGCTGTGGTCAGGTGAAGTTGTGGTCAGGTGAAGCTGGGGTCAGGTGAAGTTGTGGTCAGGTGAAGTTGTGGTCAGGTGAAGCTGGGGTCAGGTGAAGCTGGGGTCAGGTGAAGCTGTGGTCAGGTGAAGCTGGGGTCAGGTGAAGCTGTGGTCAGGTGAAGCTGTGGTCAGGGTGTTCCTCCAGCTTTGCAGGGAAAAGGAGTGTGTGACCCCACCCTGACCCATATCGCTCGTCTGTCCTCTAAAAAAGCGTTTTTCACAATGTTTTCGTTACGTTGTGCTGATGTTATAGTGCAACTATCTGCAGCCACAGCTGTGCTGTTCTGAACGCCTGTCCCTGGTTTCTGTAGGGTTGTGGAAAACATTTCTACAATATTGTGAGTACGTTTCCACAATGTTGAGAGAACACTGGTTTTCGTCTCGTGTTGTGAGTGTGTCCTTTTGTTTGCGTTTGGGCGTGTGTGCGTATCAGTACAGTTTGCGCTCCAGTCGGGCGTTGGATGGACGTGTATTTATATCTCCTCCACGAGACATGATTAACACACTGAGTGAGGTGCCGTTTGAGCTGCCAGATCCTCTCAGCTTCTCTCTCCTGCCAAACTTCCAACAACACTGAACGTGTTTCTGTTTCAGCTGTGAAGCTGCAAAATCACTCGTACAGAAGCTGTTCCATCAGCGTACATAACTCAGTACATCGCTATGGTTGTCATGTGTCTTTTTCCCAGAATGTTCTTATGAAGTCTGTGCTTCCTATTGCACAACTATAGTTGTTAAAGTACATGATAGACACTAAAAGTGGACATTCTTGTGACGAAGGATTACCTATCACTGGTGTGTAATGGCCGGTCCATTACACTCTCATTAAGGATTACCTATCGCTGGTGGGTTATGGCCGGTCCATTACACTCTCATTAAGGATTACCTATCGCTGGTGGGTAATGGCTGGTCCATTACACTCTCATTAAGGATTACCTATCGCTGGTGTGTAATGGCTGGTCCATTACACTCTCATTAAGGATTACCTATCGCTGGTGGGTAATGGCTGGTCCATTACACTCTCATTAAGGATTACCTATCGCTGGTGTGTAATGGCTGGTCCATTACACTCTCATTAAGGATTACCTATCGCTGGTGGGTAATGGCTGGTCCATTACACTCTCATTAAGGATTACCTATCGCTGGTGGGTTATGGCCGGTCCATTACACTCTCATTAAGGATTACCTATCGCTGGTGGGTAATGGCTGGTCCATTACACTCTCATTAAGGATTACCTATCGCTGGTGGGTTATGGCCGGTCCATTACACTCTCATTAAGGATTACCTATCACTGGTGGGTTATGGCCGGTCCATTACACTCTCATTAAGGATTACCTATCGCTGGTGGGTTATGGCTGGTCCATTACACTCTCATTAAGGATTACCTATCGCTGGTGTGTAATGGCCGGTCCATTACACTCTCATTAAGGATTACCTATCGCTGGTGGGTTACGGCCGGTCCATTACACTCTCATTAAGGATTACCTATCGCTGGTGGGTTATGGCCGGTCCATTACACTCTCATTAAGGATTACCTATCGCTGGTGGGTTATGGCCGGTCCATTACACTCTCATTAAGGATTACCTATCGCTGGTGTGTAATGGCTGGTCCATTACACTCTCATTAAGGATTACCTATCGCTGGTGGGTTACGGCCGGTCCATTACACTCTCATTAAGGATTACCTATCGCTGGTGGGTTATGGCCGGTCCATTACACTCTCATTAAGGATTACCTATCGCTGGTGGGTTATGGCTGGTCCATTACACTCTCATTAAGGATTACCTATCGCTGGTGGGTTATGGCCGGTCCATTACACTCTCATTAAGGATTACCTATCGCTGGTGTGTAATGGCTGGTCCATTACACTCTCATTAAGGATTACCTATCGCTGGTGTGTAATGGCCAGTCCATTACACTCTCATTAAGGATTACCTATCGCTGGTGTGTAATGGCCAGTCCATTACACTCTCATTAAGGATTACCTATCGCTGGTGGGTTATGGCCAGTCCATTACACTCTCATTAAGGATTACCTATCGCTGGTGTGTAATGGCCAGTCCATTACACTCTCATTAAGGATGACCTATCACTGGTGTGTTATGGCCGGTCCATTACACTCTCATTAAGGATTACCTATCGCTGGTGTGTAATGGCCGGTCCATTACACTCTCATTAAGGATTACCTATCGCTGGTGTGTTACGGCCGGTCCATTACACTCTCATTAAGGATTACCTATCGCTGGTGGGTTACGGCCGGTCCATTACACTCTCATTAAGGATTACCTATCGCTGGTGGGTTATGGCCGGTCCATTACACTCTCATTAAGGATTACCTATCGCTGGTGTGTAATGGCTGGTCCATTACACTCTCATTAAGGATTACCTATCGCTGGTGTGTAATGGCCGGTCCATTACACTCTCATTAAGGATTACCTATCACTGGTGTGTAATGGCCGGTCCATTACACTCTCATTAAGGATTACCTATCGCTGGTGTGTAATGGCTGGTCCATTACACTCTCATTAAGGATTACCTATCGCTGGTGTGTAATGGCTGGTCCATTACACTCTCATTAAGGATTACCTATCGCTGGTGGGTTACGGCCGGTCCATTACACTCTCATTAAGGATTACCTATCGCTGGTGGGTTATGGCCGGTCCATTACACTCTCATTAAGGATTACCTATCGCTGGTGGGTTATGGCCGGTCCATTACACTCTCATTAAGGATTACCTATCGCTGGTGTGTTATGGCCGGTCCATTACACTCTCATTAAGGATTACCTATCGCTGGTGGGTTATGGCCGGTCCATTACACTCTCATTAAGGATTACCTATCGCTGGTGGGTTATGGCCGGTCCATTACACTCTCATTAAGGATTACCTATCACTGGTGTGTAATGGCCGGTCCATTACACTCTCATTAAGGATTACCTATCGCTGGTGGGTTATGGCCGGTCCATTACACTCTCATTAAGGATTACCTATCGCTGGTGGGTTATGGCCGGTCCATTACACTCTCATTAAGGATTACCTATCGCTGGTGGGTTATGGCCGGTCCATTACACTCTCATTAAGGATTACCTATCGCTGGTGGGTTATGGCCGGTCCATTACACTCTCATTAAGGATTACCTATCACTGGTGTGTAATGGCCGGTCCATTACACTCTCATTAAGGATTACCTATCGCTGGTGGGTTATGGCCGGTCCATTACACTCTCATTAAGGATTACCTATCGCTGGTGTGTAACGGCCGGTCCATTACACTCTCATTAAGGATTACCTATCGCTGGTGTGTAATGGCCGGTCCATTACACTCTCATTAAGGATTACCTATCGCTGGTGTGTAATGGCCGGTCCATTACACTCTCATTAAGGATTACCTATCGCTGGTGTGTAATGGCTGGTCCATTACACTCTCATTAAGGATTACCTATCGCTGGTGGGTTATGGCCGGTCCATTACACTCTCATTAAGGATTACCTATCGCTGGTGGGTTATGGCCGGTCCATTACACTCTCATTAAGGATTACCTATCGCTGGTGGGTTATGGCCGGTCCATTACACTCTCATTAAGGATTACCTATCGCTGGTGGGTTATGGCCGGTCCATTACACTCTCATTAAGGATTACCTATCACTGGTGTGTAATGGCCGGTCCATTACACTCTCATTAAGGATTACCTATCGCTGGTGGGTTATGGCCGGTCCATTACACTCTCATTAAGGATGACCTATCGCTGGTGTGTAATGGCCGGTCCATTACACTCTCATTAAGGATTACCTATCGCTGGTGTGTAATGGCCGGTCCATTACACTCTCATTAAGGATTACCTATCGCTGGTGTGTAATGGCTGGTCCATTACACTCTCATTAAGGATTACCTATCGCTGGTGGGTTATGGCCGGTCCATTACACTCATTAAGGATTACCTATCGCTGGTGTGTAATGGCTGGTCCATTACACTCTCATTAAGGATTACCTATCGCTGGTGTGTTATGGCCGGTCCATTACACTCTCATTAAGGATTACCTATCGCTGGTGTGTAATGGCCGGTCCATTACACTCTCATTAAGGATTACCTATCGCTGGTGTGTAATGGCCGGTCCATTACACTCTCATTAAGGATTACCTATCGCTGGTGTGTAATGGCTGGTCCATTACACTCTCATTAAGGATTACCTATCGCTGGTGGGTTATGGCCGGTCCATTACACTCTCATTAAGGATTACCTATCGCTGGTGGGTTATGGCCGGTCCATTACACTCTCATTAAGGATTACCTATCGCTGGTGGGTTATGGCCGGTCCATTACACTCTCATTAAGGATTACCTATCACTGGTGTGTAATGGCCGGTCCATTACACTCTCATTAAGGATTACCTATCGCTGGTGGGTTATGGCCGGTCCATTACACTCTCATTAAGGATGACCTATCGCTGGTGTGTAATGGCCGGTCCATTACACTCTCATTAAGGATTACCTATCGCTGGTGTGTAATGGCCGGTCCATTACACTCTCATTAAGGATTACCTATCGCTGGTGTGTAATGGCTGGTCCATTACACTCTCATTAAGGATTACCTATCGCTGGTGGGTTATGGCCGGTCCATTACACTCATTAAGGATTACCTATCGCTGGTGTGTTACGGCCGGTCCATTACACTCTCATTAAGGATTACCTATCGCTGGTGTGTAATGGCCGGTCCATTACACTCTCATTAAGGATTACCTATCGCTGGTGTGTAATGGCCGGTCCATTACACTCTCATTAAGGATTACCTATCGCTGGTGTGTAATGGCCGGTCCATTACACTCTCATTAAGGATTACCTATCGCTGGTGTGTAATGGCCGGTCCATTACACTCTCATTAAGGATTACCTATCGCTGGTGTGTAATGGCCGGTCCATTACACTCTCATTAAGGATTACCTATCGCTGGTGTGTAATGGCTGGTCCATTACACTCTCATTAAGGATTACCTATCGCTGGTGGGTTATGGCCGGTCCATTACACTCTCATTAAGGATTACCTATCGCTGGTGTGTAATGGCCGGTCCATTACACTCTCATTAAGGATTACCTATCACTGGTGTGTGAGGGAAAGAGGTGGAGAGAGGGAAAGAGAGGTGTGGAGAGGAAGAGGGAGAGAGGAAGAGGGAGAGAGGAGGAGTTGGAGAGAGGGAGAGAGGGAAAGAGGTGGAGAGGGGGAAAGAGGTGGAGAGGGAGAGAGGGAAAGAGGTGGAGAGAGGAAGAGGGAGAGAGGGAAAGAGGTGGAGAGGGAGAGGGAGAGGGAAAGAGGTGGAGAGGAAGAGGGAGAGATGTGGCTGTGAGCTGCAGGGTCTGATTGTGCTGACTCTGCGGAGGGGGTGAGGGGGGGCTCTGCTGGGGCATTCCCGCCACACGCGCTGTCACTCACACACTCAGCCTCCTTACCATGCCTCTGCTCTGACTCATCCCCGGGAACCTGGAAACCCCCCCCCAATCAGGGGACCCCCCCCTCCTCACAATCTCACTTACAGCTGCCTCTGCAAGGAAGGCAAGGCGTGTGTGTGAGAGCGTGTGTGTGTGTGTGTCTGTGTGTGTGTGTGTGTGTGTGTGTGTGTGTCTGCGTGTGTGTGTGTGTGTGTGTGTGTGTGTTCCGTCTGCTATTGCTCTGAGCTGAGAAACCACCGTTAACCATTCACCCATTCATCCCCTGTTCTAAACACTCTTGATCATTCACCCATTCTTCCCCTGTTATAAACGCTGGTATAACACAGGTATTAATTACGACAGATGTTCACATGCAGAGTCAGTTGCATAAAAGTGTGAACTCCTGATTTGCATACTGCGGAAGGAGCTGTTTTTTATTAAAATGGCCGCAGCAAAACAATGTTTTTCAGGCGGAGAAATGAGTTCTCTTATTGATTTGTTTGCTCTAAACAGAGGTGCTGTATATTATTTTCCAAATGTAATAATTTAAACACAAAGAAGAAGAGAGCTTGGATTGCATGGATTACTGCAGCAGTTAAAGTTATGCTCTCTTTCTATCTCTTCTCTCTCTCTCTCTCTCTCTCTCTCTCTCTCTCTCTCTCTCTCTGTCTCTCAAATTCAAATGTGCTTTATTTGCATGACAAGTAAACTTGTGTTGCACAAGCATTGATACATAAATGACAGACAATAAACACTCCCCATATCCAAGAAGGATGAAAGAAAAAAACAAAACATAAACAACAACCCCCCCCTAATACACACAATCCCAGGTCAAAAGACATTTATATAATGTAATACATATGAACCCTGGCAGTATTTTAAAAAAACACACATTACTATTTATTATTTAAATTAGGCCACACCCTCTCGCTCTCTCTTAAATGATGGCAGGCAGAGACGTAATGAGCTGCCATTTCTATTGTGGCATCCTCTTCTCCCAGAACTACTTTTAATTTATTTGTATTCTGATTGGTATTCAAATTGGTGGATTTGTGCATTGAATTTGGAAAAATATTGGCTTCGAATGAAGAGGTACTTGGGGCAGTAGAGTAAAAAGTGGGCCTCTGTTTCTACCTCAGCCAGGTTGCAGTGAGCACACAGCCTGTTCTCTTTTGGCAGCCAGGTTTTTTTGTGGCGACCAGTTTCAATGGCAAGGCTGTGGTCACTGAGTCTGTACATTGTTAATGTGTGTCTTTGTTTTGGGTTTTTAACTCGTGTCAGGTATTCAGACAGGGAGTCATTTCTCCCAAGACTGCGGTAAATTTATAATTTATTGTTTAATTTAGTTTCTTAATGCCACTTGTCAATGTACAGATTTTTGTTGATCTTGTCAATTTTTTTAATGCTGTGATTGTTGCATTTTTTTCAAATTGTTTGTTGATGGGCAGTTTTCTGAGGGGGTCCCCCTCTGGGTAGAGCTGGGGGTCCCTCTCTGGGTAGAGCTGGAGGTCCCTCTCTGGGTAGAGCTGGTTGCTTTTCAGTGCCTTGTGCTGGTAGCAGTGTGGGTCAGCCTGATGCTCTCTCTCTTTCTTTCTCCTCTCTTTCTCTTTCTCTCTCCTGCCCCCTTTCTTCCTGTCTCTCCTTCATTCCTCTTCATTCTATCCCTCCCTCTCTCACACTTCTCTCGGTTCTTTCTTCCTGCCTGTTTCTAAGTTATTATTAATAAAACATTATGTATTATTCTTTATGGTTCTGCTATGACACACATTGCTGTGTTATTGTCATGTTATAAAGCATGTTTGCTCGCTAGTAAGTGCAAATAGCTGTTATACTGTACAGTGTACTGAGCAAGTACACTGTGTTCTTAAAATATTTCAGGAATACTTTAACAGCATCCTGAAGCTGACGCTTCACAATCTTTGTAGAAGACTGCAAAGACTAAGGCATCTGGCACAGTAGTGCTGGTGACAGTATGGTTTGCACAATGAGAATCATTAAAATCCTCCTCAGTAGTGCTGGTGACAGCACGGTTTGCACAATGAGAATCATTAAAATCCTCCCCAGTAGTGCTGGTGACAGTACGGTTTGCACAATGAGAATCATTAAAATCCTCCTCAGTAGTGCTGGTGACAGTACGGTTTGCACAATGAGAATCATTAAAATCCTCCTCAGTAGTGCTGGTGACAGCACGGTTTGCACAATGAGAATCATTAAAATCCTCCCCAGTAGTGCTGGTGACAGTATGGTTTGCACAATGAGAATCATTAAAATCCTCCCCAGTAGTGCTGGTGACAGTACGGTTTGCACAATGAGAATCATTAAAATCCTCCCCAGTAGTGCTGGTGACAGTACGGTTTGCACAATGAGAATCATTAAAATCCTCCTCAGTAGTGCTGGTGACAGTACGGTTTGCACAATGAGAATCATTAAAATCCTCCTCAGTAGTGCTGGTGACAGCACGGTTTGCACAATGAGAATCATTAAAATCCTCCCCAGTAGTGCTGGTGACAGCACGGTTTGCACAATGAGAATCATTAAAATCCTCCCCAGTAGTGCTGGTGACAGTACGGTTTGCACAATGAGAATCATTAAAATCCTCCCCAGTAGTGCTGGTGACAGTACGGTTTGCACAATGAGAATCATTAAAATCCTCCTCAGTAGTGCTGGTGACAGCACGGTTTGCACAATGAGAATCATTAAAATCCTCCTCACAAGTTGCACATGTTCATTGAATGGATCCGGCTCAGTTTGCCTGGAACAGATGTTGGGAAAAGTAAGGAACCCCACACAGACACGGGTGCGCTTGTAAAGACCGAGATGGGGGGGTGATCTATTTTTCTGTGAAAGTGAAAAATAAAGCCAGTTGTCATGGCGATGTTACACGGCCACTGGCACACTGAATACCCCACCTGCACAGGTGAGAGGGGCAAGAGAGGAAGAGAGAGTGTGAAAGAGTGAGAGAGAGAGTGTATGGGGGGGGGGGGGTGTTTTCTTTTTTTCTCTCGTCCTTCTTGGATATGGGGGATGTTGTTGTCATACAAATAAAGAACATTTTAATTAGAATTAGAATTTGAGAGAGAGAGTGAGAGTTGCTTTATTCAGTGTCTGTAACAGTAGCCTTATTGAACTGGTCATGCTTTGTGCTTTTTGAGTTGGGCACACTGTCATCTACGCCGAGGTTTCATCAGGGGGGTATACTACGAAGCAGGGTTACTGAGTTAGCATTTAGACCAGGGGGTATACTACGAAGCAGGGTTACTGAGTTAGCATTTAGACCAGGGGGGTATACTACGAAGCAGGGTTACTGAGTTAGCATTTAGACCAGGGGGGTATACTACGAAGCAGGGTTACTGAGTTAGCATTTAGACCAGGGGGGTATACTACGAAGCAGGGTTACTGAGTTAGCATTTAGACCAGGGGGGTATACTACGAAGCAGGGTTACTGAGTTAGCATTTAGACCAGGGTGGTATACTACGAAGCAGGGTTACTGAGTTAGCATTTAGACCAGGGGGGTATACTACGAAGCAGGGTTACTGAGTTAGCATTTAGACCAGGGTGGTATACTACGAAGCAGGGTTACTGAGTTAGCATTTAGACCAGGGTGGTATACTACGAAGTAGGGTTACTGAGTTAGCATTTAGACCAGGGGGGTATACTACGAAGCAGGGTTACTGAGTTAGCATTTAGACCAGGGGGGTATACTACGAAGCAGGGTTACTGAGTTAGCATTTAGACCAGGGGGGTATACTACGAAGCAGGGTTACTGAGTTAGCATTTAGACCAGGGGGGTATACTACGAAGCAGGGTTACTGAGTTAGCATTTAGACCAGGGGGGTATACTACGAAGTAGGGTTACTGAGTTAGCATTTAGATCAGGGGGGTATACTACGAAGCAGGGTTACTGAGTTAGCATTTAGACCAGGGGGGTATACTACGAAGCAGGGTTACTGCGTTAGCTGGATAACTGCACTGAGTAAAACCTGGAGCAGCTCTTTTTTATTCAGTCCATGTTCCAAATTTGGGAGGGTTCCTGGTTTCACTGCAGTTATCCAGCTAACTCATGAATCCTGCTTCGTAGTATACACCCCATGTATGTTAGAAACGGGTACACTGTGTTTGAGACAGGTGTATTAGGAGCAGGTACACTGTGTTTGAGACAGGTGTGTTAGGAGCAGGTACAGTGAGTTTTAGACAGGTTTGTTAGACATAGGTACACTGTGTTTGAGACAGGTGTGTTAGGAGCAGGTGCACTGAGTTTGAGACAGGTGTGTTAGGAGCAGGTACACTGTGTTTGAGACATGTGTGTTTGGAGCAGGTACACTGTGTTTGAGACAGGTGTGTTAGGAGCAGGTACACTGTGTTTGAGACAGGTGTGTTAGGAGCAGGTATACTGTGTTTGAGACAGGTGTGTTAGGAGCAGGTGCACTGAGTTTGAGACAGGTGTGTTAGGAGCAGGTACACTGTGTTTGAGACATGTGTGTTTGGAGCAGGTACACTGTGTTTGAGACAGGTGTATTAGGAGCAGGTACACTGTGTTTGAGACAGGTGTGTTAGGAGCAGGTATACTGTGTTTGAGACAGGTGTGTTAGGAGCAGGTACACTGAGTTTGAGACAGGTATGTTAGGAGCAGGTACACTGTGTTTGAGACAGGTGTGTTAGGAGCAGGTACACTGTGTTTGAGACAGGTGTGTTAGGAGCAGGTACACTGTGTTTGAGACAGGTGTGTTAGGAGCAGGTACACTGTGTTTGAGACAGGTGTGTTAAGAGCAGGTACACTGAGTTTGAGACAGGTATGTTAGGAGCAGGTACACTGTGTTTGGATGGTCTCGGCCGCGTACCTGCCCAGTCCTGAGCGGGGCATAATGAGCCAATGGGGACGCAGCTCAGATCTCCCTCAGGAAACATACCTCTAGCGTCTGTGGAATTGCACCACAGAAACAGAAATTCGGCCCAACGTTTAAAATCAATCCTTAAAGACCTCGGCAGGATCAATATTTCTCCAGAAACCTGCAGTAGTTTGTTATATTATGTTTCCTGGCTGAAGCTTAACCCTCCACTTTTAGCAAAGCACCAGAGATTAGTTTTATTGACTGTAAATTGTGTGTTTTATTTATCAATATTGACTGTAAACTGTGATATGAGTACATATTAGTTTTATTGATCAGTACTGACTGTAAACTGTGTGTTTTATTGATCAATATTGACTGTAAACTGTGATACGAGTACATATTTGTTTTATTGATCAGTATTGACTAAGCTGTGTGTTTTATTGATCAGTATTGACTGTAAGCTGTGATATTAGTCGAAAGAGGTTTTAGTTTTGTCTGCTTTTATCCTGAGCCAGATAGATCCTCATCACTCGGGGAGGGAGGGAGGGAGGGAGAGTGAGAGAGAGAGAGAGAGAGAGAGAGAGAGAGAGAGAGAGAGACGGAGAGAGAGAGAGAGACAGACAGACAGAGAGACAGACAGACAGAGAGACAGACAGAGAGACAGAGGGAGAGAGAGAGAGAGAGAGAGAGAGAGAGAGAGAGAGACGGAGAGATACAGACAGACAGAGGGAGAGAGAGAGAGAGAGAGAGACGGAGAGAGAGAGACAGACAGACAGAGGGAGAGAGAGAGACGGAGAGATACAGACAGACAGAGGGAGAGAGAGAGAGAGAGAGAGAGAGAGAGAGAGACAGACAGAGGGAGAGAGAGAGAGAGACGGAGAGATACAGACAGACAGAGAGAGAGAGAGAGAGAGAGAGACGGAGAGAGAGAGAGACAGAGAGACAGACAGACAGAGAGAGAGAGAGAGAGAGAGACGGAGAGAGAGAGAGGGAGAGAGAGAGACAGACAGACAGATGGAGAGAGAGAGAGACGGAGAGATACAGACAGACAGAGGGAGAGAGAGAGAGAGAGAGAGACAGAGAGAGAGAGAGAGAGAGAGACAGAGACAGAGAGAGAGACAGAGACAGAGACCGGGAGAGAGAGATCAAACGAGGACAGCAGCATGGTTTGCGTGTGTGTGTGTGTGTGAGAAGATGATCTGCTGCTGGTTGGGAAGAAGAAGCGAACAGGATAATTATGCAGCGATGCGTGGCATTTAAAATCACCGCCGGAGCTAATCAAGACCCGCTAACTGGGTCCTTTTATTAGGTCATGTGACCTGCACCTGAAAGGCAGGTTGTCAGGGAGTCGATGGATAATTGAGGCTGAATGAATGGGAGCCTTTTAAGACGCATGAGATTGAATGGGATCCATAATTTTAAATCAAGCCCCTTTTGACCTTTGACCCCTGTCGCATTCGGTCGGTCATAGTCAATTTGACATTTCACATTTATTGGATGGTTATTGTAACGGTACAAGCTGTTAGTCATTTTAATGATATGTGAAGTTCTGCTAAATATGTTTATGATGATTGTGGTGATGAAGGTGGTGAATATGATGTTTCAGTGTTTAATTACACTCATGTCAGAACCACGAGCATGTCCGCCAGCATGTGTTTCTCCTGACCGCTCTGAGACTTGCGTTCACTGTCTGTATTTTACTGAAGTGAAGGAATATTAAAAAATGTACATTTCTTGTATTAAAATGGGATGTTTTGATTCAAGCAACTGCATAACCTCTTGAAATAAGTGAACTTGTAATGACTATAATCATCTTTCAGTGTTTTCCAGAATTACTCAGGGTCTAAGTGTGTGTCTGTGTGTCTGTGTGTGTGTGTGTGTGTGATTTATAGAGTAATTTGACTGTTTCCTGTGTGCACAGAGCCTAACTAAGGAGAACCAAAGACGAGCATCAAGAGGAGAGTGTGAGGAAGGGGCGGAGCCAGTGAACCTCTCCAGCCAATCAGCCAGCAGGGGGCAGTCTGAGAGGCCCCAGGGGAGGGGTCTGGCCTCCTGAGTGACAGCCAAGATGGGCGGGGCCAATGCTGGGCCACTTTTAACAGTCTGTCCCACACCAACGGTGTTTTAACCAAAACCATTACAAATAAAATTAAGATTTATTAAAAATTAACCAGCTTTAATCTGAACCAGCGTTCCTGTGAGAGAAGCAGACTTTCTTCTCTACTCTTCGGACTAAAACCTCAGCAGCTTCTCAGAACCCATCTTCAACCACCCACCCTCCCAATGACGTCATTGTTGGGGGGAGGGGCTAAGTGGCTGACGTGGGCAGAAGTGTTCCCATGAGGAAGCCGCCTCCCCCCTCCTCTATGGAGGCTCAGCGCAGCCAATCGGCTGGAGGGGAGGGGCCCGGCAGGCAGGACCCGCCTCCAGCCGAGCCTTCGGGCCATGCCCCAGAGGCTGCGCCCCTGTCCCGGCCCCCCCACGGCCGCCACCACCCCCACCGCCACCCCAAACGGCTCCTGCAGCCAGCGCCATCGGCCTCGTCGGCCGCAGGGGCGGAGGTCACGGCGGGATGGCGGCTGATGGAGGTGCCAGGTCCCTCCGGGGGAGCCCCTCCCTCCTCCTCTCCGGCTCCGCCCCCACCGCCACCCGGCTTGCCCCTCCCCCACACCGACCAGGAGCCCCCAGAGGGCGGGGCCGACCCCCGCCCGGCCGCCGCCGCCTCTCGGCGGGAACGCAAGCCCCAGAAACCGGGGAAGTACGTGTGCTCATACTGCGGCCGTCCGTGCGCCAAGCCCAGCGTCCTGCAGAAGCACATCCGGTCCCACACAGGCGAGCGCCCGTACCCCTGCGCCCCCTGTGGCTTCTCCTTCAAAACCAAGAGCAACCTGTACAAGCACCGCAAGTCCCACGCCCACCGCATCAAAGCCGGCCTGGCCTCTTCCCGCCAGGAGGAGCCAGAGGAGCCCACAGAGGGAGAGAGCACAGACTCTGAGGAGGAGACGGGCCAGCACGCACCTCCTCCTCCCACCTCCTCCACCTCCACTGCCGCTCAGGAGAAGCAGAAGAGCAGAGGAGGCGGGGCTGAGTTGCCATTGGTGGCGGATGATTCGCACGCGGTGAAGAAGCGGTTGGCCATGCGCCTGAGCGAGCGGAAGCGGCTTCCTGCGGTCTCCCCCGACGACGCCGCCTCTCCCTCCTCCTCGCTGGGGATCAGCAGCAGCAAAGGCAGCACGGAGTCTGGATACTTCTCTCGCTCCGGGAGCGCCGATCTGTCCCAGATCAGCCCGCCCAACACCAGCGCCAAGACCTACGCCGAGATCATCCTGGGGAAGTACGGGCGCCTGGGACCACAGCAGCGCCCGCCCCGCCCACCCACCTCCTCCGGGCTGGGTGCTGCCGACAAGAGCGGTGTCCCGTTCTCGGTGCCGAAGACGCAGGTGATCGAACACATCACCAAGCTCATCACCATAAACGAGGCGGTGGTGGACACCAGCGAAATCGACAGCGTCAAGCCGCGCCGCTCCTCCCTCTCACGGCGGAGCAGTGTCGAGTCGCCCAAGTTCTCCGCCCTCAAGGAGCCCTATGGCTCCTTTGACCCCAAGAAAGGTGAACCTCCGGGTTCAAGCAGCACCAGTGGCACCCCCTTGAGTTTGGGAGGCTTTTCGGGCGACTCGTTCCGCTCCGGGTACCCTAAACTGGACCCTGTCACTCCTCTTCTGAGGAGCCAGTCTATGCCTTCTTCTGCCGCCACCTCGTCCTCTTCCTCTTCCCACAAAAACGTTCGCCTCAGCCAGTCTTTTGACGAGCAGCAGGTTGCCGCGGCCGAGCAGCGGGTTGCCGCGGCCGAGCAGCGGACGGGTCCCCACCAGCGCATGCTGAGACGCCAACCCGCTATCGAGGTCCCGCTGGGGGCCGAGTTCATCCCCGAGGAGGCTGGCCCCTCCTCCTCCTCTTCCTGCACCGCCACGACGGCGCCCCCTGATGGACGCGACACTCCACCGCAGGCTCAGCAGCAGCATCGGCGCGGCCCGCGGGTTTACGAGTGCGAGGCGTGCGGTGCCCGTTGTAAGAACCGCGAGAACTACGAGACGCACCGCCGCTGTTTCTGCGTGGGCCCCCCCCCCCAGGAACCCCCCCAGTCAGCGGCCGGCGGGACGCACCTCGAAGACCGGCCGCAGATGATGCACTACAAGTTCCGCGCCATGGCGATGGCGGTGCGCAAGAGGAGGAAAGAGGAGAGCCTGGAGGAGGACCCACCCAGTCCGGGACCCGCAGCCGTCACCTTCCCTCCTAGCCCAGGACCCCCAGCCGAACACGACCCCCACCCCCACCCCGAGCGCAAGAGCACCTGGAAGGAGATTTCCGTCATCCAGCACACCAGCTCCTTTGAGAAGCAGGACACCGTGGTCGCCATGGAGAGCCAGCAGAAGGAGGAGGGGCTGGTCATCACGCCAACCTCGTCGCCGCTGCCCAGAGAGGACGTCCAACCGCCAAAACCGCCACAGACTCCCCTGCAGCAGCAGCCGCCAAAGCCACACCCCTTCTCCCGTCTGGTGCGCCAGCACAACATCCAGGTACCCGAGATCCTGGTCACAGAGGAGCCGGATGCTGACATGGTGCTGGCGTCGCCCCCGGTAACCACATCCTCATCTACAGCAAAGGAGCCAGCAAAGGTGAGTGAGTGAGTGAGTGAGTGAGTGAGTGAGATAGTGAGTCAGTGAGTGAGTGAGTGAGTGATTTTGTTTTTGAAAAATATCGGGGAACTGTCATGCTTAGTTGGTTGCTTATCATAAAGAGAAATCCAGCACCATACACTGTGTTTATACCCTCAAATTCTGCATTCTGCATTTAAAGGTGGAGGAGTTTGATTGGTTGTTGTGTTTAAAGGTGGAGGAGTTTGATTGGATGTTGTGATGTTGTGTTGTTGTGTTTAAAGGTGGAGGAGTTTGATTGGATGTTGTGTTGTTGTGTTTAAAGGTGGAGGAGTTTGATTGGTTGTTGTGTTTTAAGGTGGAGTTTGATTGGCTGTTGTGTTTAAAGGAGGAGTTCCAGTGGCCGCAGCGGAGTCAGAGTCTGGCCCAGCTTCCTGCCGAGAAGCTCCCACCCAAGAAGAAGCGTCTTCGCCTGGCGGAGGCGGCTCAGTCCTCCGGAGAATCGAGCTTCGAGTCGGCGTCTCTCCCGCGCAGCCCGAGCCAGGAGAGCGGCGTGTCGCACACGTCCAGCCGCTCCGCATCATTTGAGGAGTCCGCCAAGGCCGACACCGAAATGCAGCCGACCGCAGCTGGGTCTCACATGCTGACCGTCCCGCCCGGCCTCCATCCGCAACGCGAAATGCGCCGCTCCGCCTCCGAGCAGGCCCCGCCCAGCGCCCAGCACCCCACCCAGATCCCCGAGGTGCGCAGCAAGTCCTTCGATTATGGCAGCCTGTCGCCGCAGCGCTCAGCCGCGGCCTGGAGGGAGCGGAGGAAGTGTCTGCTGGTGAAACACGCCACGTTGGCGGAGCCCGAGGGGGACGAGCCCCCCACGAACCCCGGCTGCTCCTCCAGACTCAGCCCGGAAGCTTCCGGAATGTCCCCTGGGCCCCCCCACCTCTCCCCGTCAGGGTACCCCCTGTCCTCACCGGGACCCGAGGGGTACACCCGGGGCGGGCAGCTGTTCCCGGCTGCGGGTCCCCGGACCTTCCTGCACACCGCCGCTCCAGCCCCGCCCCTCCACCCCGCCCAGCTCCGCTTGGCTGAACGCCTGGGTCTCCCACTACAGCCCCCCCGCCCCCCCCTGCCCCTGGGGTACCCCTCGGGGGCAGCTCAGGCCCTGTATCTGCCCTTGCCCAGCGGCCTTGCCCTCCGTGTCCCCCCCGACCCCGCCCCACAGGAGTCCAAACCCTCCACCTCCCAGAGCCCCCCCACACCCCTGCACCCAACGCGCCCCGCCCTCCCCCTCCCTGTTATTGCCCCCTGCCTGCAGCAGCTGGCCCCTGTGGGGTCTCTGGTTGTTCCCGTGCGTCTGCAGACCCACGTGCCAGCCTATGCCAGAGCCATGTACACCACACTGTCCCAGGCCTGCGCCACGCCCGTCTGCTGCTCGGCATCCTGGGTAATCATGAGCAGGCTGGAGGGGGAGAACAAGGCACGGAGCCCCTACCTGAAGGTGCCGACGCCCGACTTCAAGAGCTACCTGCCCATCAGCCTTCCACTGGGGGGCGGGGCGGGGTCGGAGGATGCGTACGAGGCGGGGCCGGGCGTGGGCGGGAGCAAGCGCATGCTCTCTCCGGCAGGCAGTCTGGAGCTGAGCACGGAGGCGCAGCGGCAGCAGAAACGAGTGAAGGAGGAGGAAGAGGAGGAGGAGGAGGGAGGGAGCGCTACGGGAGGAAGGGCGGAGGGGAAGGGCGAGGTCGCCGTGGAGACCATCGCCATGGCTCAGGAGGCCGAGGTGAAACAGGAGGAGGAAGAGGAGGTGGTGGAGAGGAAGGAGGCCATCCCAGAGCAAGCTGAGCTTCTCAAGGGCAAAGAAAAGCAGGAGGAAGAGAAGAGAGAGGAGGAAGAGGAGGAAGGCCAAAAGACAAAGAGCCCCACGTACCCCACCCTCAACACCACCACCTCTGTTAGCTGGTGCTATCTGAACTACGTGAAGCCCAACCCCTCCCCCCAACGTGACCCCCACGCCTCCGTCTACGCCTCCTGGTGTGTCAGCGTTCACAATCCAAACCTGCCCGGCCTGTCCACCAGGGCGGCGCTCTCTCTGCTGCACTCCAAACAGAAACACACCCCCGAAATCTACACCATGGCAACCGCATCACACCCCACAACCAGCATGCTGGTCCCAGCCAGCTCCCAGAAACCCCGCATGTCTGAGGTAGCTATAATAATGATGATGATGATGGTGATGATGATGAGGATGATGGTGATGATGAGGATGATGATGATGATGGTGATGGTAATGATGATGGTGATGATGAGGATGAGGATGATGATGATGGTGATGGTGATGATGATGATGATGATGATGATGAGGATGATGATGGTGATGATGATGATGATGATGGTAATGATGATGATGATTATGATGATTATGGTGATGGTGATGATGATGATGATGATGATGATGGTGGTGATGATGGTGATGATGAGGATGATGATGGTGATGGTGATGATGATGATGAGGGTGATGATGATGATCATCATCATCTGTATGTCATCATCTTACTGTATGTCGCTTTGGATAAAAGCGTCTGCTAAATGACTGTAATGTAATGTAATGTAATGTATGATGGTGGTGATGATGAGGATGATGATGGTGATGATGATGGTGATGATGATGATGGTGATGAGGAGGATGATGATGGTGATGGTGATGAGGATATGGATGTTGGATCCAGCGGAGAGATGGAATAGCCTCTGCCTTGTCAAGTATTTGCATGTACAGTATACAAACCCCAATTTTAAAAAAATTAGGACAGTATGTAAAATGCACATAAAAGCAGAAACCAGTGATTTCCTGACTTATTTTTCCATAGAATTCAATCGGAAGATTTGTCAGGAGAAACAACCCTTCAGGTGATCCATCCATATCTACTGCATATCTGGCAGCAGAGTGATGGTTTGAGGCTCGTTTGATACCTCAGACCCTTGATGACTTACAGCCATTTAACCAACCATGTATTCCATACTGTTCCAGTGTAATTTATAGCTTACTCTAGTCCCACCCCCCAATTCCTGTAAAGATCCATTCAAATGCAGAGAGGTTATAGTATCGCTTGTACCTGAAGAGTACCTGAAAATAAGATATCAAGAGTCTTTTGATATCCTTTTATACCCAGTCACGATAGCACCACCTGTTTTCCTGTAGAATGTTCCAAGCAGGTGTTTTTTGAACTTCCCAGTCTAAAAATAAATAAAGTTGATAAGGTAAAACATTAAATATATTTTCTTTGTACTGTTTTTAATTAAATACATGTGGGCCGCAGTGTAGTATAATGGTTAAGGAACTGGGTTCGTAACCGAAAGGTTGCAGGTTCGATTCCCAGATCGGACACTGCCGTTGTACCCTTGAGCAAGGTACTTCACCTGCATTGCTTCAGTAAATATCCAGCTGTATCAATGGATACTATGTATAAATGCAAAATGCTGTGTAAGTCGCTCTGGATAAGAGCGTCTGCTAAATGCCTGTAATGTAATGTAATGTACCTAAAAGAGAATTTACAAATCACTGCTTTCTGCTTTGATGTGCATTTTACATACTGTCCCAACTTTTTTGGAATTGGAGTCCATTTACCATTTAATCAGCAACATTAGATTAAAACACAAAGATCCGTTTCCGGGGCACAGAGGAGAGGAGGTGGTAGTGGAGGAAAGGAGGGTGCATTTGTAGAGTATTGGGACGCACCCATAATGTTCCAGAACACTGGCATTGAATGAGTTAAAGGTGTTCTCCTTTATACGGTATGGGGAGACCGAGGCACACGGCAAGAGACATTATTATTATTATTATTATTATTATTATTTTAGTGGACTGTATTTATATGGCAGCGCTGATGTGATTGGTGAATCATTATTATGATAGGGAAGTGTAGTATGGCAGCTCTGATGTGATTGGTGAATCATTATTATGATAGGGAAGTGTAGTATGGCAGCTCTGATGTGATTGGTGAATCATTATTATGATAGGGAAGTGTAGTATGGCAGCTCTGATGTGATTGGTGAATCATTATTAAGATAGGGAAGTGTAGTATGGCAGAGCTGATGTGATTGGTGAATCATTATTATGATACTGAAGTGTAGTATGGCAGCTCTGATGTGATTGGTGAATCTTCCTGTCTGTCTGGAGTGTAGGTACATTCGACCCCGCCCAGCACCTCCGTCAGAGTGAAGGAAGCTCCTCCACTTGAGGAGGAGGAGGAGGAGGAGGAGGAGGAGGAGGAAGAGGAGGATGAGGAAGACGAGAAGGGGAAGAGAGATGAAGAGGCACCCTCCACCTCCAAACGCAGCGAGCCATCCCGCATTCGCATCTTCGAAGGAGGGTAAGAGAAAAAAGAGAGAGAGAGAGAGAGACAGAGAGAGGCAAACAGTGCATGTGTCAGTGTGTGTGAGTGTGTAAGCGTGTGTGTGTGTGCATGTGTGCAAATGTGCATGTGTGAGTCTATGGGAGTGGAATGCCTGAATACGGTACACTACAGAGTAAGTGATTAATCTGGTTGCTGCAGGGTTTGGGCTGGAGACAGTGGTGCTCCATACTAAACTGTCCCCTCAGCCACACAATCCACTCAGTCATTGGTTCCACTTTAACTTTATTAGCACTGCATTTGTTTGCTGAGTGAACACACTTGTCATGCTTATATTTGACTTACGGGGTTTCTTAGTTCACTTACGCATATACACTGAAGAAAATTAATTAATTTAACTTTCTAACAATAATAATTATTGGTTTGTTCAGTGAACACGTTTTGGTTAAACATGGACCTGTGCTTTGTTGGTGATATCACACTGTTGTATTCCTGAGAGGAACACTGATGTTCCTCTGTTAAGTCACTCTGGATAAGAGTGTCTGCTTAATGACTGTACTCTTACCTGATCCTATCTTACCTGATATTATCTTGTCTTAAGCAGTACATGACATCACAACCACAACATCACCATGCCTCTGCTTCCTTCCAATACGTTTATTCTACCAAGATCCTGATTGTATATACAGCTCTGGAAAAAATTAAGAGACCACTGTAAAATTATCAGTTGTCTCGCTGTTATTTTTGTTCTGTACTCTAACACTTTGAGTTTGAAAGGATACATTATATATTTTGCATGCCATGACTTCCTGATGTCTGTGACCCACCCAACAATATCAAAATACTCTTGATGTCTTATTTTCTGGTACTCCTACAAGCGATACTATAACCTCTCTGCATTTGAATGGATCTCTATGGGAATTGGGGGGGTGGGACTAGATTTAGCTGTAAATTACACAGGAACAGTATGGAACGCATGGTTGACTATATGGCTCTACGTCATCAAGGGTCTGATGTATCAAACAAGCCTTAAACCATCACTCTGCCAGAAATACAATAGATATGGATGGATCACTTGAAGGGTTTGTTCTCCTGACTTATTTTTCCATTGTGTTCAATAGGACAATTTGTCAGGAGAAACAACCCTTAAAGTTAGAATCGCTTGTAGGAGTACCAGAAAATAAGATATCAAGAGTCTTTTGATATTGTTGGGTGGGTCACAGACATCAGAACGTCATGGCATGCAAAACATTTAATGCGTCCTTTCAAACCCAAAGTGCTAGTGTACAGAACCAAAATAACAATGAGACATCATTTTGCAGTGCTCTCTTAATGTTTTCCAGAGCTGTATATACTGTCCAATCAGGATCTTGGTAGAATAAACCCATTGGAAGGAAGCAGAGGTGATGTTGTGGTTGTGGTTCCAGCATAATCTACAGCTAAATCTAGTCGCACCCCCCAATTCCCATAGAGATCCATTCAAATGCAGGTTCATCCGATATGAATGAAAATACCCTCAAATTAAAGCTGACAGTCTGCACTTCAACGTCATTGTATCCTTTCAAATTCAAAGTGTTAGAGTACAGAACCAAACTCAAAGTGCTAGAGTACAGAACCAAACTCAAAGTGTTAGAGTACAGAACCAAACTCAAAGTGCTAGAGTACAGAACCAAACTCAAAGTGCTCGAGTACAGAACCAAACTCAAAGTGCTGGAGTACAGAACCAAACTCAAAGTGCTAGAGTACAGAACCAAACTCAAAGTGCTAGAGTACAGAACCAAACTCAAAGTGCTAGAGTACAGAACCAAACTCAAAGTGCTGGAGTACAGAACCAAACTCAAAGTGCTAGAGTACAGAACCAAACTCAAAGTGCTAGAGTACAGAACCAAACTCAAAGTGCTAGAGTACAGAACCAAACTCAAAGTGTTAGAGTACAGAACCAAACTCAAAGTGCTAGAGTACAGAACCAAACTCAAAGTGCTCGAGTACAGAACCAAACTCAAAGTGCTCGAGTACAGAACCAAACTCAAAGTGCTAGAGTACAGAACCAAACTCAAAGTGCTAGAGTACAGAACCAAACTCAAAGTGCTCGAGTACAGAACCAAAATAACAAGACATCTGATCATTTTACAGTGGTCTCTTAATTTTTTCCATAGCTATATGTATATATATATATATATACAGGTGCAGCTCAAAAAATTAGAATATCGTGGAAAAAGTTCAATATTTTTTGTCACTCATGTCAGAAAGTGAAACTCATATATTATATAGATTCATTATACATAGAGTGAAATATTTCAAGCCTTTATTTCTTGTAATTTTGATGATTATGGCTTACAGCTAATGAAAACCCAAATTCAGTGTCTCAGAAAATTAGAATATTACATAAGATCAATAAAAAAGGATATATTAAACAGGAATGTCAGCCTTCTGAAAAGTATGTTCATTTCTATGCACTCAATACTTGGTTGGGGCTCCTTTTGCATGAATTACTGCATCAATGCGGCGTGGCATGGAGGCGATCAGCCTGTGGCACTGCTGAGGTGTAATGGAAGCCCAGGTTGCTTTGATAGTGGCCATCTCCATAAAGCTTGTCAGCAGAAGGAAGCATGAAGTGCTCTAAAATTTCCTAGTAGATGGCTGCGTTGACTGTGGACTTCAGAAAACACAGTGGACCAACACCAGCAGATGACATTGCACCCCAAATCATCACTGACTGTGGAAACTTCACACTGTACTTCAAGCAATGTGGATTCTGTGCCTCTCCACTCTTCCTCCAGACTCTGGGACTTTGATTTCCAAATGAAATGCAAAATTTACTTTCATCTGAAAAGAGGACTTTGGACCACTGAGCAACAGTCCAGTTCTTTTTCTCCTTAGCCCAGGTAAGACGCTTCTGACGTTGTCTCTGGTTTAGGAGTGGCTTGACACGAGGAATGCGACATTTGTAGCCCATGTCCTGGATTCGTCTGTGCATGGTGGCTCTTGATGCACTGACTCCAGCCTCAGTCCACTCCTTGTGAAGCTCCCCCAAATTTTTGAATGGATTTTGCTTCACAATCCTCTCAAGGCTGCGGTTATCCCTGTTGCTTGTGCACCTTTTCCTACCACACTTTTTCCTTCCACTCAATTTTCTATGAATATGCTTGGATACAGCACTCTGTGAACAACCAGCTTCTTTAGCAATTACCTTTTGTGGCTTACCCTTCTTGTGGAGGGTGTCAATGACTGTCTTCTGGACATCTGTCAAGTCAGCAGTCTTCCCCATGATGGTGTAGCCTACTGAACCAGACTGAGAGACCATTTAAAGGCTCAGGAAACCTTTGCAGGTGTTTTGAGTTAATTAGCTGATTAGAGTGTGACACCATGAGTTTCCAATATTGAACTTTTTCACAATATTCAAATTTTCTGAGACACTGAATTTGGGTTTTCATTAGCTGTAAGCCATAATCATCAAAATTACAAGAAATAAAGGCTTGACATATTTCACTCTATGTGTAATGAATCTATATAATATATGAGTTTAAACTTTTTCACGATATTCTAATTTTTTGAGCTGTACCTGTATACTATATATATATATATATATATATATATATATATATATAGATAAGTTATTTATTAGAATATTTATTTTAAGGATACATTTAACCTCAATGACTGGCATTTTGTGTGGAACGTGTCTCTTTTGGTCGCTGCACTTTTTCCAGTTTATATTTTTGTTATTTGGTTGTTTTTTATTGGAGAGTCAAGTGTGAGAGAGAGAGAGAGAGACAGAGAGAGAGACAGAGAGAGAGAGAGAGGGAGAGAGAGAGAGAAGGTGAGGGAGGGAGAGAGAAAGAGAGAGAGAGAGAGAGAGAAGGTGAGGGAGGGAGAGAGAGAGAGGGTGAGGGAGAGAGAGAGAGAGAGAATGTGAGGGAGGGAGAAAGAGAAAGAGAGAGAGAGAGAGTTCAGAGGGGAATGTATTGTTGGGGGGAAGAAAGATTTCTCAGGCAGGAGCCCCCCTGGTTGATTTTTTTGTGGAAAAGGAAGCACAAAGCACTCTGAGATTATTGGGGAGTTTGGCGGGGTAGCAGTTTTGGGGGGGGGGGGGGGTCACTGTTTTTTGGGGGGTCACTGTTTTTTGGAGATTCTGGAGGGGGGGGGGATTCTGCAGGATCTGGGGGAGGGTCATTGTTGTGATGATGAGGGTGCTGGTTCAGGGGTTCTGGTAAAGATGTTGTGATGATGAGGGTGCTGGTTCAGGGGTGCTGGTAAAGATGTTGTAATGATGAGGGTGCAGGTTCAGGGGTTCTGGTAAAGATGTTGTGATGATGAGGGTGCTGGTTCAGGGGTGCTGGTAAAGATGTTGTAAGATGAGGGTGCAGGTTCAGGGGTGCTGGTAAAGATGTTGTGATGAGGAGGGTGCAGGTTCAGGGGTGCTGGTAAAGATGTTGTAATGATGAGGGTGCAGGTTCGGGGGTGCTGGTAAAGATGTTGTAATGATGAGGGTGCAGGTTCAGGGGTGCTGGTAAAGATGTTGTAAGATGAGGGTGCAGGTTCAGGGGTGCTGGTAAAGATGTTGTAAGATGAGGGTGCTGGTTCAGGGGTGCTGGTAAAGATGTTGTAAGATGAGGGTGCAGGTTCAGGGGTGCTGGTAAAGATGTTATGATGATGAGGGTGCAGGTTCAGGGGTGCTGGTAAAGATGTTGTAAGATGAGGGTGCAGGTTCAGGGGTGCTGGTAAAGATGTTGTAAGATGAGGGTGCTGGTTCAGGGGTGCTGGTAAAGATGTTGTGATGATGAGGGTGCTGGTTCAGGGGTGCTGGTAAAGATGTTGTGATGATGAGGGTGCTGGTTCAGGGGTGCTGGTAAAGATGTTGTGATGATGAGGGTGCAGGTTCAGGGGTGCTGGTAAAGATGTTGTAATGATGAGGGTGCAGGTTCGGGGGTGCTGGTAAAGATGTTGTAATGATGAGGGTGCTGGTTCAGGGGTGCTGGTAAAGATGTTATGATGATGAGGGTGCAGGTTCAGGGGTACTGGTAAAGATGTTGTAAGATGAGGGTGCTGGTTCAGGGGTGCTGGTAAAGATGTTGTAATGATGAGGGTGCTGGTAAAGATGTTGTAATGATGAGGGTGCTGGTAAAGATGTTGTAATGATGAGGGTGCTGGTTCAGGGGTGCTGGTTCAGGGGTGCTGGTAAAGATGTTGTGATGATGAGGGTGCTGGTTCAGGGGTGCTGGTAAAGATGTTGTAATGATGAGGGTGCTGGTTCAGGGGTGCTGGTAAAGTTGTTGTGATGATGAGGGTGCTGGTTCAGGGGTGCTGGTAAAGATGTTATTCAGGGTGTGGCGGGGGGGGCTGGTTTAGTTTGTGATCACAGATTTAAACATTGACCCCAAGGAACTAAGGATGGATTTAAGGATGGTGTGGAAAGAGAGAGAGAGAGAGATATGAAGAGACAGAAAAAGAGCATGTTTGAGATGAAGGCGTTACTGAGTGACCAGAGATAAGGAAGTGGTGTGGTTAATTAGGTGTGTTTATCACACGGCTGGCTTTGCATCCTGCTCTCGCTTGCTCGCTCGATCTTCTCTCTCTCTGTCTGTCTGTCTGTCTATCTCTCTCTCTTCCTTCTGTCTCCCTCCTTCCCCCTCTCCTGTCTCCCTCTACTCTTTGTCTGATACCTCCATAATTATAACTGAACTTTGTCGTTCCACACCTCCTCTTCTCTTCTGTTTGCCATCCTCTCTCTCCCTCTCTCCATCTCCTTTCTTTACTCTTTCCACTCTCTTCTCTCTCCTCTCTCCCTCTCCCTTCTCTCTTTCTCCCCTCTCTCCTCTCTCCCTTTCTTCTTTCTCTCCTCTGTCTTTCTCCCTCTCTCCTCTCTCTCTCCCTCTCTCTCCCTCTCTCTTCTCTCTCCTCTCCCTCTCTCTCCCTCTCTCCTCTCTGCTCTCTCCACTCCCCTCTCTCCCTCTCTCCTCTCTCCTCTCTCACTCTCTCCTCTCTCTTCTCTGCTCTCTCCACTCCCCTCTCTCTCTCTGTCTCCTCTCTCCCTCTCTCCACTCCCCCCTCTCTCTCTGTCTCCTCTCTCCCTCTCTCCTCTCTCCTCTCTCCTCTCTCCCTCTCTCCTCTCTCCTCTCTCCTCTCTCCTCTCTCCCCTCTCTCCTCTCTCCTTTCTCCTCTCTCCCTCTCTCCTCTCCCCTCTCTCTGTTTACAGTGCAGTATGATGCGGTGCTGTTTTGGGCAGAGAGACAGGCTGTCGTCAGAGAGGTAGAGAGCGCTTCCCCTTCTGTCCCATTTTAATCACAAAGTGAGTGTATTATACACACATACATACACACACACACATACATACACACACATACATACATACACACACGCACATACATACACACACGCACACGCACACACATACATAAGCACACACACACATACATACACACACGCACACACATACATAAGCACACACACACATACATACATACACACACACACACACATACATACACACATGCACACGCACACACATACATAAGCACACACACACACATACATACATACACACACACACACACATACATAAGCACACACACACACACATACATAAGCACACACACACACACATAAGCACACACACACACACACATACATACACACACACACACGCATACACATACATAAGCACACATACATACATACACACACATACATAAGCACACACACACACACACACACACACGTACAAACACACACACATACATAAGCACACACACACACACACACATACATAAGCACTCACACACATAAGCACACACACACACACACACATACATAAGCACTCACACACACACACACACATACATAAGCACACACACACACACATACATACACACACGCACACGCATACACATACATAAGCACACATACATACATACATACACACACACATACATAAGATATGCACACACACACACACACAGATATACACGCACACGCGTGTAGGTTTTGTTAGGATAGAGAAGAAACTGCTGCTGTTCAGCCCCATGTGGAATGCAGTTACAGATGGAGACACTCTGGAGAGGCAGCTTAATGGGACTGAATCACTCCAGGCATTGAATCTTTGAGTGGCTTAATGGGACTGAATCACTCCAGGCATTGAATCTTTGAGTGGCTTAATGGGACTGAATCACTCCAGGCATTGAATCTTTGAGTGGCTTAATGGGACTGAATCACTCCAGGTATTGAATCTTTGAGTGGCTTAATGGGACTGAATCAGTCCAGGCATTGAATCTTTGAGTGGCTTAATGGGACTGAATCACTCCAGGCATTGAATTTTTTAGTTGTTTAATGGGACTAAATCACTCCAGGCATTGAATCTTTGAGTGGTTTCATGGGACTGAATCACTCCAGGCATTGAATCTTTGAGTAGTTTAATCGGACTGAATCACTCCAGGCATTGAAAATGACACCTGAATCTGGCCTCGCGAACGTTCGCGCTTCTGCACGCGTTGAAAAACTAAGGAAAAAAAACAACAAACTTCTGATTTATCCGCGATCGCGGGTTAAGATGGCCATCTGCGTGTTCTGTGTCGCGCTGTCCATGGCGATGGCGTGGCCTGGTGTGTGCCAGAGCGCTGAGTCAACTGTGACTCAAGCCGTTATTTCAGAGAGACTTACCGCGGCGCGACCGTTTATCAGCTCCTTATTCTTCCCGGCAGCCGATAACAAAACATCGAGGACATGATTTTTAAAACCTGTTTGTTAATTTGGATGAATGCCCCTTCCCTTGCGTAGTCTTTAGTGGAAGCGAGGGCCGTGACCAGGTGTTTCTGGGCATGTTCCTGCAGGGTGTTGATTGATTCCCTGCTCAGAGACCGGATGCGTTTGATTGGTTGGGGTTTGAACCCCCAGCATGAGGAATGTTGCTCGGTTGCCAAAGCGCTGCATTGCAGCTGAGCCACGCGCCCGTCTGACTGCAGCCAGCGAGGATATTACTGAGAGCTTTCTCTTAAACACTGTAAATATGCTAACTGAAGTGATTTATTTTAAATCAAAACATTATTTTTAAAAAGACGCGAAATAAAGGACACGTTTGTTAATGTGAATGCTATCTACAGACAGCAATCATAGAATATTTTAGACAAAATCCTGTTTTTGTTACCAAAACATAACCTTTATGGAGACAGGACAAAAACAGGCTTCTCTGTGACTTTACAAGATTAGAGCCCCAAACTGGTGTGAAGAAATAAAAATAACCTTTGGTAAACATTAATAAAAGGTAAAACTATTTTATAGAGCTGAGTGGGTGTACACAGTTTGTGGCATGTCTTGTTCACGGTTTTCTTCCTGTGTGTGTGTGTGTGTGTGTGTGTGTGTGTGTGCAAGTGTGTATAATGGTGTGTATGTGTTGTGTATGTGTATAGCGGTGTGCGTGAGTGAGTGTATGTATGTATGTGTGTGTGAGTGTGTTTGATGGTGTGTTTGTGTTGTGTATGTGTATAGCGGTGTGCGTGAGTGAGTGTATGTATGTATGTGTGTGTGTGTGTGTATAATGGTGTGTGTGTGTGTTGTGTATGTGTATAGCAGTGTGCGTGAGTGAGTGTATGTATGTATGTGTGTGTGCGTGTGAGTGTGTATAATGGTGTGTGTGTGTGTGTGTGTAAGAGTGTGTGTGTGTGTGTGTGAGTGTGTATAATGGTGTGTGTGTGTTGTGTATGTGTATAGCGGTGTGCATGAGTGAGTGTATGTATGTATGTGTGTGTGAGTGTGTATAATGGTGTGTGTGTGTGTGTATGTGTATAGCGGTGTGCGTGAGTGAGTGTATGTATGTATGTGCGTGTGAGTGTGTATAATGGTGTGTGTGTGTTGTGTATGTGTATAGCGGTGTGCGTGAGTGAGTGTATGTATGTATGTGTGTGTGAGTGTGTATAATGGTGTGTGTGTGTGTGTGTGTGTGTGTTGTGTATGTATAGCGGTGTGCGTGAGTGAGTGTATGTATGTATGTGTGTGTGAGTGTGTATAATGGTGTGTGTGTGTGTTGTGTATGTGTATAGCAGTGTGCGTGAGTGAGTGTATGTATGTATGTATGTGTGTGTGTGTGTGAGTGTGTATAATGGTGTGTGTGTGTTGTGTATGTGTATAGCGGTGTGCGTGAGTGAGTGTATGTATGTATGTGCGTGTGAGTGTGTATAATGGTGTGTGTGTTGTGTATGTGTATAGCGGTGTGCGTGAGTGAGTGTATGTATGTATGTGCGTGTGAGTGTGTATAATGGTGTGTGTGTGTTGTGTATGTGTATAGCGGTGTGCGTGAGTGAGTGTATGTATGTATGTGTGTGTGAGTGTGTATAATGGTGTGTGTGTTGTGTATGTGTATAGCGGTGTGCGTGAGTGAGTGTATGTATGTATGTGTGTGTGAGTGTGTATAATGGTGTGTGTGTGTTGTGTATGTGTATAGCGGTGTGCGTGAGTGAGTATGTATGTATGTGTGTGTGAGTGTGTATAATGGTGTGTGTGTGTTGTGTATGTGTATAGCGGTGTGCGTGAGTGAGTATGTATGTATGTGTGTGTGAGTGTGTATAATGGTGTGTGTGTGTTGTGTATGTGTATAGCGGTGTGCGTGAGTGAGTGTATGTATGTATGTGTGTGTGAGTGTGTATAATGGTGTGTGTGTGTGTGTGTGTGTAAGAGTGTGCTATTTTGGGCAGCTGGTTGTGCCACAGGCCTGGTTCCGTGTGAGTGTGTATAATGGTGTGTGTGTGTGTGTGTGTAAGAGTGTGTATAATGGTGTGTGTGTGTGTGTGTGTGTGAGTGTGTATAATGGTGTGTGTGTGTGTGTTAGAGTGTGTCTGTTTGTGTGTGTGTGTGTGTGTGAGTGTGTATAATGGTGTGTGTGTGTGTGTGTGTAAGAGTGTGCTATTTTGGGCAGCTGGTTGTGCCACAGGCCTGGTTCCTCTCCTGCTGTTGTTCTTGGCTGGGACACTAAGGCTGATTACAGGCCTGCCATGTTTAGAGGGAGGGTGGGGGCCTGGGTGAGGGCGCAGGGTGGGGGCTCAGGGTGAGGGCGCAGGGTGGGGGCTCAGGGTGAGGGCTCAGGGTGGGGGCTCAGGGTGAGGGCGCAGGGTGGGGGCTCAGGATGGGGGCTCAGGATGGGGGCTCAGGGTGGGGGCTCAGGGTGGGGGCTCAGGATGGGGGCTCAGGGTGGGGGCGCAGGGTGGGGGCGCAGGGTGGGGGCTCAGGGTGAGGGCTCAGGGTGGGGGCGCAGGGTGGGGGCTCAGGATGGGGGCTCAGGATGGGGGCTCAGGGTGGGGGCTCAGGGTGATGGCGCAGGGTGGGGGCTCAGGATGGGGGCTCAGGATGGGGGCTCAGGATGGGGGCTCAGGGTGGGGGCTCAGGGTGAGGGCGCAGGGTGGGGGCTCAGGATGGGGGCTCAGGGTGGGGGCGCACTATAAAGGCCCCCCTGTCTGGTGTTCAGGAGAGAGGCCAGACACAGGACCCTTGGGGTACCCGCCCAGGGAGGGGGCACACACCCCTGTTTTGGGCAGGGTTCCCATGTGGCAGTGTGTTCACGCCCCCCCAACACACACACACACACACACACACAACACGACCCCCACTGCACCAGCCAAACCCCACCCAGCTGTGTGTTTGTGTAAAGTCAGGTGACTGTGGCAGTTGTGTAGTATAATTGGGCCTATAACTGAAAGGATACAGGATCGATTCCCAACTAGGATACTGCCGGTGTACCCTTAAGCTAAAGGTACTTAACCTGAATTGCTTTAGCATATATCCAGCTGTATAGATGGATACTAGGTAATAAGTCGCTCTGGCAAGTCACTCTGGATTAGAGCGTCCGCTAGATACCGGTAATGTAAAGGTGAATTAGGGTGTGTTCTGATGTGAGCGGAGGGCTGTTGTGGGGGTGAACAGTGCAGCTACTCAGTACATTCTACACCCTGTTTTTACAGCTGGGGTTGAACTTCATCAGCAGGCTATAGATAGGGTTTTCACCTTTAGCTCAGAGAAATAAGGATCAGCTACCCAACCTCGTCCCGAGCGACCGCCTGCACCGGCCCCATGCCCCTACGCCTCACCTAACAATTTCTCTGATTCTAGGGATAGTTCATCTTGTGTCAGCCAGACTTGAAAGGTTCATGTTTAAAAGGTTCATGTTTAAGGAAGATATACAGTGTGCATCATAATTCATTCAACATAATGTAGAATAAAGTAATAATTTTTAATATTTGGTCGCATAACTCAACAAGATCAGAAGACTCTTGATATCTTATTTTCAGGTACTCTTACAAGCGATACAATAACCTCTCTGCATTTGAACGTCGCTTTGGATAAAAGCGTCTGCCAAATAACTGTAATGTAATGTAATGAATGTATCTCTATGGGAATTGGGGGGTGGGACTAGATTAAGATGTAAATTACACGGGAATAGTATGGAACCCATAGTTGGCTAAATGGTTGTAACTCATCAAGGGTCTGAAATATCAAACAAGCCTCAAACCATCACTCTGCTGCCAGATATGCAGTAGATATGGATGGATCACTTGAAGGGTTGTTTCTCCTGACTCATTTTTCTATTGAACTCTATGGAAAAATAAGTCAGGAGAAACAACCCTTCAAGTAAACCCTTTAAATATATGTAAAAGATAATTTTCAAATCACTGCTTTCTGATTTTACGTGTTGTAATAATACTATTATATTATTTGATTTAATAACAAATATACAATTTTTTTTGTTTTTGAATTGTGACATTTAAACATTTTAACACCTAAACATTATTTTTTTTTTAAAACAATAAATAACAATCATTAAATATAGATTGAATGTTGATATAAATACTATATAACTATGTGTATACATACAGTCAAGCTGGAAAGTCTGCACACCCCTTTCACCTTCTCCATGTTTTATTACGTTACAGACTTATACTACAATAGATTGAGTTCATTTTTTGCCTCAAACATCTACACACAATAGCCAATAATGACGAAGTGAAAACAGGTTTTTAGAAAATATGCAATTTTATTTTACTGTTTTATTTTACGGTTATTTAGGGGTTACATATGTGTACACACCCTTAGCCTAATACTTGGTTGCTGCACCTTTGGCAGCGATTACAGCTTCAAGTCATCTTGGGAAAGAAGCTACGAGCTTGGCACACTTGTTTCTGGACATTTTTGCCCATTCCTCTTGGTATATCTTTGCAAGCTCCGTCAGGTTGGATGGGAAGTGTCGGTACACAGCCATTTTCAGCTCTTTCCACAGATGTTCAATTGGATTCAGGTCTGGGCTCTGGCTGGGCCACTCAAGGACATGCACAGACTTTCTCCGAAGCCACTCCTTTGTTCTCTTGGCTGTGTGCTTCCGGGCGTTGTCATGTTGGAAGGTAAACCTTTGCCCCAGTCTGAGGTCCAGAGCGCTCTGGAGCAGGTTTTCTTCAAGGATCTCGGTGTACTTAGCTGCATTCATCTTTCCCTCTATCAGGACTAGTCGCCCCGTTCCCGCTGCTGAAAAACATCCCCACATGATGCTGCCACCGCCATGCTTCACTGTAGGGATTGTATTAGCCAGGTGATGAGCGGTGCCTGGTTTCCTCCAGACGTGCGGCTTGGTATTCAGGCCAGAAAGTTCAATTTTGGTTTCATCAGACCAGAGAATCTTGATTCTCATGGTTTCTATGTACACCACTTTTTTTAGCCCAATGAGCACAGAGGCTTCTTCCTTCTCCTCCCTCGTGCGTTCATGATAACGCTTGATAATCTGTGCTCTTATGAAACGTGTTATGTGAACACGTATGTGTGTGTATGAAACTGTGCAGGAACATATGGAAGAAATCACGTCCCGTATCGATTCAGTAAGGAACGCAACATTTTTGTTCTCCAACACGGAACGATTCTATATTTTAAGGGATGGTTGGCAACTCTAGATATAGAACCACTGCTGCTCTGACCACTGCTCTACACTGCTGCTCTGACCACTGTTCCTCAATGCTGTTCTGATCACTGCTCTACACTGCTGCTCTGACCACTGTTCCTCAATGCTACTCTAACCACTGCTGCTGCTCTGATCACTGCTCCACACTGCTGCTCTGACCACTGCTCCACACTGCTGCTCTGACCACTGCTCCACACTGCTGCTCTGACCACTGCTCCACACTGCTGCTCTGATCACTGCTCCACACTGCTGCTCTGATCACTGCTCCACACTGCTGTTCTGATCACTGCTCCACACTGCTGCTCTGACCACTGCTCCACACTGCTGCTCTGACCACTGCTCCACACTGCTGCTCTGACCACTGCTCCACACTGCTGCTCTGATCACTGCTCCACACTGCTGCTCTGATCACTGCTCCACACTGCTGCTCTGACCACTGCTCCAGCACTGGGATGGCTACTCTGTTAGCACGTGCTGGTTGTTCCAGCGCTGGGATGGCTACTCTGTTAGCACATGCTGGTTTTTCCAGTGCTGGGATGGCTACTCTGTTAGCACGTGCTGGTTGTTCCAGCGCTGGGATGGCTGCTCTGTTAGCACGTGCTGGTTGTTCCAGTGCTGAGATGGCTACTCTGTTAGCACGTGCTGGTTGTTCCAGTGCTGGGATGTCAGCTCTGTTAGCACGTGCTGGTTGTTCCAGTGCTGAGATGGCTACTCTGTTAGCACGTGCTGGTTGTTCCAGTGCTGGGATGTCAGCTCTGTTAGCACGTGCTGGTTGTTCCAGTGCAGGGATGGCTACTCTGTTAGCACGTGCTGGTTGTTCCAGTGCTGAGATGGCTACTCTGTTAGCACGTGCTGGTTGTTCCAGTGCTGGGATGGCTACTCTGTTAGCACGTGCTGGTTGTTCCAGTGCTGAGATGGCTACTCTGTTAGCACGTGCTGGTTGTTCCAGTGCTGGGATGTCAGCTCTGTTAGCACGTGCTGGTTGTTCCAGTGCAGGGATGGCTACTCTGTTAGCACGTGCTGGTTGTTCCAGCACTGAGATGGCTACTCTGTTACATTACATTACATTACATTCATTTAGCTGACGCTTTTATCCAAAGCGACGTACAGTAAGTGCATACAGAAAGGTCATCGAAGTAACTACAGAACAGAAAAGAAAGCACATTCTTCCCATACAGTAGCAGCTATCCCTAGTAATGAACACAATGCAGTTCACAGTGAACTGGGTAAATCAGCTCTAATGCAATTCTATTCTAAATATTATAAACTTGAATACACAGTTCAACAAGAACACATACCATGAGGTCCTAGATATGTATTAGTCCAGGTGGAGTCTGAAAAGGTGCGTTTTCAGGCCACGACGGAAAGTAGGCAGGGTTGGCATGGAACGTAGGGGAATGGGAAGTTCGTTCCACCACTGGGGAGCTAGGGTGGAAAAGCTCCGCAGTCGGGACGAGCGAGTTCCATTTACACGGAGGGGGGGAAGTGCAAGTCGCCCTGCAGTAGATGAGCGAAGCGGTCGAGCAGGAACATAGTTCTGGATCAAGTCCTGCAGGTAGACAGGGCCTGTCCTATTGGCTGCAGTGTAGGCCAGGGTCAGAACTTTGAACCTGATCCTGTTAGCACGTGCTGGTTGTTCCAGTGCTGGGATGGCAGCTCTGTTAGCACGTGCTGGTTGTTCCAGCGCTGGGATGGCAGCTCTGTTAGCACGTGCTGGTTGTTCCAGCGCTGGGATGGCAGCTCTGTTAGCACGTGCTGGTTGTTCCAGTGCTGGGATGGCTACTCTGTTAGCACGTGCTGGTTGTTCCAGTGCTGGGATGGCAGCTCTGTTAGCACATGCTTTAAGGCTCGCTGAGTGCAGAGTTCATGCTGCTCATTTGTGGATCTGGCAAAGAGCCACGGAAATGCATGAAACTCCACTGCTGTTCTCTCCCAACCTTTCCATTTTTCTTCCATTCATCCATTATCACCACCCCCCCATCTCTCTCTTTCTATCTCCGGTCACCCCTCCCCTCTCACCCTCTCCCGCCCTCTCACCTTCTGTCCTTCTCTCTGCTGTCCTCCCCCACATTTCTACTCTCCATCTGTCTCCCTCCATTCCCACCGCTTTCACCCTCATCTTTCTCTTGTATAAATGAATGCTCAGCCTCCTCTCGCTCTTTCCCTCCCTCCCCTGCAGGTATAAATCTAATGAGGAGTATGTGTATGTGCGTGGGCGTGGCCGGGGTAAGTATGTGTGTGAGGAGTGTGGGATTCGCTGTAAGAAACCCAGTATGCTGAAGAAACACATTCGTACCCATAGCGACGTCCGGCCGTACGTCTGCAAGCACTGCAACTTCGCCTTCAAAACCAAAGGTAAGGGGCGGGGTCTGGGCGGGGCTTTATCGCTGTATATCAGAGGGGCGGGGTCTGGGCGGGGCTTTACCCTGAAGCCACACAGAAAGCGGTGTCAGGAGAATTTCTCGGGCGATTACATCGCCTCCAGTCTCTTTCAATGAGAGGCGATTCCTCGCGTCTGCAAGGCGTTTTGGGATTGCATGCGATGCGAGGCAAGCAAGCGACCAGAAGAGAGGGGAACGCGGCACAATAACCAATCAGATTAAAGATCCCGCATATATAAATTGTCCCACTTTTCTCATTTTATTTTCTCACTCCTTGTTCTGTCATGGAGGACCCCATAATTGTTGCTGTGTGGGGATTTCCCATAGAATCAGATCCATATAATTTAACAGTGTTTTAAAAATAGAACACACGCCCCCATAAGCGACCGATTGTGGGAAGTGATGTCACCGCTTTCTGTGTGGCTTTTTTCTTAGCGCTGTATATCAGAGGGGCAGGGACTGGGCGGGGCTTTAGCGCTGTATATCAGCGGGGCGGGGCTTTAGCGCTGTATATCAGCGGGGCGGGGCTTTAGCGCTGTATATCAGAGGGGCAGGGACTGGGCGGGTCTTAGCGCTGTATATCAGAGGGGCGGGGCCCAGGGAGGGGGTTGATTGGGCAGGGTGGGCTGATGGAAGTCTGTAAAATGTCTTGCTATCGGGTACATTTGCTGAGTAATCCTCAAAATGAAGGTATTAAAACGTGGAAACTATAAAACATTAGCACCATTAGCACCATCTTACAAAGTTAATGAAAGAAAGATATGCTGAAGCTGTATGATGCAGGCGGGATCGATACTCTGCTCTGTCTCCGCAGGGAACCTCACTAAACACATGAAGTCCAAGGCCCACGGAAAGAAGTGCCAGGAGGTCTCGTCCCTGGACCAGCAGGAACCAGAGGAAGGAGGTGGGCCTACACTCAGCACTGACCTTTCAGTACAGACACACTCACACTCAGTACTGACCTTTCAGTACAGACACACTCACACTCAGTACTGACCTTTCAGTACAGACACACTCACACTCAGTACTGACCTTATAATACAGACACACTCACACTCAGCACTGACCTTTCAGTACAGACACATGCACAATCAGTACTGACCATATAGTACAGACACACTCACATTTAGTACTGACCTTATAGTGCAGACACACTCACACATAGTACTGCAGTTAAATTCAATCCCCCAAACCACTACTTATGAAAATCAGTGTCTGTTATTTGTGTCTGTATGTATGTGTGTTATTTGTGTCTGTATGTATGTGTGTTATTTGTGTCTGTATGTCAGGGTTAGGGTCAGGGTTAGGGTCAAGGTTAGGGTTACTGTCTCTCTGGGCACACTCCGTTTTCATTGTTTTGTTTTTTTCTGAGGCTCTGAAAACTTTTACGAGCTGGTGTCGTTGGCCAATCAGAGAGAGATTGCATAACACCCGGCCTTTCATCAGGAGGAATCAGGGAAACGGAAAGAGTGACATAGAGGAATGAAAAAGGGGGCTGTGTGTGAGCGGCTTTGTTCTGCAGTGCATTTTGGGAAAGAACAGAAGGGCGCGTGGCGGTCTCAAGGCGGCGACTGAGATAAAGTCGTGCGCGGCTATAAAGAGAAGCATGGCGGCCAGCGCCCGCGCTCTGCCTCAGTATTCTCTCTGGCGTGTAAATATAGCGCAGAGCCGCAACCCCCCACCCACACCGCCGTGCCGAGCGCCGAGGACGGCCCATTGAAAGCCGCTCCATTCAGAAGAAAGGCAGTAAATATAGCCTGTGAATGGGAGAGAGAGACAGAGCGCAGGACTCAGTCATAATTACGGCCTTGGCTCGCCATTTAGAGGCTATTTTTACACTCTGTTTGAATGAGGAAGATAAACTCTGCTCACGACACACAACAATAAACCCTGCGCTACTGTGTGTGTGTATGTGTCTGTATGTGAGTGTGTGTATGGGTGCATGTGTGTATGTGTGCGTCTGTGAGTGTGTGTATGGGTGCGTGTGTGTGTCTGTATGTGTGTGTGCGTGCGTGCGTGCGTATGTGTATGTGTGCTTGTGTGTGTATGTGTGTGTGCATGGGCGTGTGTGTGTGTGATAGAGAGAGAGACAGTGGGGGTGTTTTTAATAGTTTATTGATGCTGCTTGGAGCTCAGGTGGTTTCCTCACACCGCAGTTCTGCGTTTCCCCTACAGGGGGCGATGAGGAGCGAGTTGGCGGGTCAGAGGATCAGGAGGAGCATCAGTTCTCGGACATCGATGATTCAGAGAATGACGATGATAACGAGGAAGAGGAGGAGGAGGAGTCTTCGTCGCACGACGAGCCGGCGTCCTCCTGCTCCCCTGATGCCCGTCTCTCCAGCGGGGGGCGCTCTGACAGCGGCCTGCCCTCCCAGGGGAACACCCCGGAACCCCTGCTCTCTGTCCCCCAGGAGAGAGAGCCAGGCCCCAGCCAGCAGGACTACCCTTCGTCCAGGCTTTGGCCTAGCGGCCGCACCGCATCCCCCGGCGGCAAGAGGGCGCTGTTTCCTCGCCAGCACTGGGAGGCGTCCCCCAGGGCCTTCTCCCCCAGCAGCGAGGGGTCCCCGCTGCGCCACCTTTCCCCCGGGCGTGGCCTGTCCCCTGGAAGGGACATGTCCCCGCTCCGCTGCCTAACCCCCCGGCTGGAACTCTCCTCCCCGCCCCGCCACCTCTCCCCCTCTCCCGAAAGAGGTCTGTCCCCCGCCTGTTACCCCAGCCCCCGTGCCCTCCCCTCCCCTGTGCCCCCCGGAGCCCTGCCGAGGGCGCGTCCATCCCCCGTTCCACCAGCAGGGGGGTCATTCAGCAGAGACAGCCCCAAGGACAGGCAGGTGGGTATCATGTTACAATAATAATAATAATAAATATAATAAATTAATTTTTATTTGTCAAGGTAAACCTATTGAGACAAAGGTTTTCTAGGAATATACTTTCAATAAAAAATATTTAATTACTCTAATTACTCTGTTATACTGGAGTTATGATACACTAATTGCTCTGTTATACTGGAGTTATTATACACTAATTACTCTGTTATACTGGAGTTATTATACTCTAAGTACTCTGTTATACTGGAGTTATTATACTCTAATTACTCTGTAACACAAACACTCACACACTCTCTCAAACACACAAACACTCACACACTCTCTCAAACATATGGACACACACAAACACACACACAAACACTCCCACACTCTCTCAAACATATGGACACACACAAACACACACACATGAACATACATACACTGTCTCATACACATGGATACACACACACAAACACACAAACATACAAACACACTCTCAAACACATGGATACACACACACAGCCTTTGTGTTGCTGTCACCTCTAACCCAAATGAACAAACACACTCACTTATAAATAAGGTTTGTGGTCTAAATTCACAGCAGTGTGTTTATTCTGTAACCAGCGTTACGGGGGGTCAGCATTCAGTGACTTACGTGCGTGAGGCCGTCGGTCGGCATGGTGACTGTGTTCTGTGTGTGATGTGCAAGGATAACCTCAGCCCCCCCCCCCTCCCCCCCTACAGGAGAAGAGCAGTTTCCCGCTGGAGGGGCTGAACTTTCCGGAAGCCTGCCCTATCCCTCCAGCCCTGAGGCTCTCCCCCTCCCCCGTCCAGTTCCCAGGACCCCCCCCATCCAGAATCTTCAGCCACCTCCCCCTGCACTCCCAGCGCCAATCCCGCTCGCCGTACGTCATGATCCCCATCGGGGGCATCCAGATGGTGCAGCCCTGGCCTCTCCCCAAACCCGCCCACAGCGCCACCCCCACCCCCACCACCACGCTTTGGACCGAGGCTGCTTACCGCGCCCTCGACAGGAGAGAGGGCGTGTCTCCGGGGCCTAGCGTGCGGGGCACTCTCCGGGACTACAGGGTACTGGGCGAGGAAGCGGGAACCAGCCAATCAGGACTCGGCATGGGAAGGCACCGACCCCTCCCCAAAAAACAGGTCTCTCAGACGGGGGGAGAGGACCCCCCAGACACGGGCATTAAGCAATACGGCAGCTCTAGCACTTCCGCCCCGTCCGTCACTCCGGTCGCCGAGACAACTGGCAGCTCCAGGCCCGCCCCCAGTCAGCCAGCTCCTCCCACACACAGGACTAGACAGCTCCCTGATAGGGAGGGACCCCTGGAGGGGCGCACCAGGAGGCGGGGCCCTGAGCATGCTGGGGGAGGAGAAAAACAAAGTGCACGGAAAAACAAAGACAGCAAAACAGGAAGTACTTAACAGGAAGTACTTAAAAGTCTCTGCCCTCTGATTCTGCACGACACAGAATCACTA
Organism: Ilyophis sp. 1 JC-2022; assembly: GCA_022702515.1. NCBI lineage: Eukaryota > Metazoa > Chordata > Actinopteri > Anguilliformes > Synaphobranchidae > Ilyophis > Ilyophis sp. 1 JC-2022. The sequence continues at coordinate 56,789,538 of CM040406.1, forward strand.
AAGCTTTTTCTTATTGTCGCGCTCTTCTTGTTCTGGATGTTTTGTATGGTTCTGTTTTTATACGATTTCCAACAATATTGTTTACTTTCATGTTTGTTTTCTTCTCTCTTGCAATATATATATATAGAATTGGAATAAGATGCACCTTTTTTGAGAATATTTCTGTCCATGGATCAGTCCCTTATCTACTGTTATTTATCTTGCTCTTGATCTTCATATCTATTGGAATATAATGTGACCAAAATCAGTGTAAAAAACATTCATTTCCAATTAGTCCAGTATTCCTTGCAGTGCAGTTGACTGCCTTTTCTGTCACAAGTTGCTAGAAATATATAAAAAAGAAGTTAAAAGGCTGTGAATTTTTTTATATATATTTTTGTTTTGTTTTTGAACTGAGCTGGAAGGTACGAGAGCGCGTTGGACTCAGTTTTCAGCCGTTTTTTTAATGTCAGGGTAAAAAAAAAAGCGGTGGGTTCAACAAAGGGTGATGTGAACAGATGCAGATGCACTGAAGTCATATTTTTTATATAATAAATATTTAGATCTTATGTGCGTGTACAGAAAAATAAGTATATGGTCTGTATTTATTGCTACATTCAATGATAAAAAAATGCTTCTTTTATGTCGTTTTTATTTTTTACTTTGATTTTCTAAAACATGCAGTGATTATCCATGTCAACTACCTGTGGGTCTTCTTTTTATAAAGTTCTTATGACTTGAAGGTACTGGGGTTGGATAGGTATAACCACGCGGGGGGTGTAGTTATGAGGGTTGGGTTCATCAGTCAATTGCCCTGCGTATTTGAAACAGAGCAAGTTTCTAGTTTCTAAACCAATAAAACCTGCACCAGACTTTGCTGAAACTTTGTGTGAATCTGACTTCCTTTCCCAGTTCCAGGAGAAATTAAATTATATACTTTGTTAAAAAAGCTAAAAATAAAGTATCTTTCCTTTAAAATACTGTTTAGAAATCTAGTGAATTGGCTACATTAATTAGCTACTGTAAACTGACTAGTATTACATGGCACTGATGCACATTCATTTCTGATAGGAACACAGTTATAATTAAACTCAATGTGCATTTCTGTGGTTTACCTTATTGTACATCAGAACAGGGCCATCCCAGAGAGGAAGCCTGTTTATCCCAGGAATCATCCCTGTTAATTATGCTCATAGATCCGCAGGCATGTTCAATAAATATGTTTTATGTACTTGTGACATTACTTGAAGAAAAATATGGGATTCTTGAATGCAAGCCAGCTTGCCTAAATATACTATACACGCAAACACATTTAGGATATCTTAACTTTATTTAAACTGTTTGCATTAGAACTGGGCTGTTTACAAAGCGTCTGTGGTCCCACTATCGTGCTCCTTTTTTTAAACATAGACATATTTTTACATTTATGCAGACACAGCGCTCTTTGCTTACATGTCCTCGTAAACAGCCCATACACAAGCCTGCCGAACACTGGCAGATTCACCAGCTCATCTTACAATACGCTATAATGCCACCAGGGGGCGCTGTTCAGCTTTCAGCAGCATAGGAAGAAACTGGAGAATAAATACCTTACATGCAGCCGGAATAAGGTGCATTTGTCAGGGTTCAGTTATAAAAAAGCTCTCCCAAAATCAATTTGAATGGCTGAATTGTTATCGGAAGAATTTATTTTGTTTACAGTGTCAGCGAATCAATGATTGATAAATTAATACATGTTTAGTGTCACTTTCCAATTTTACTTTCACTGAGGACCTTGCAGTAGCCACTATTTTAATTGTATTCATGTGGTTAGACTGTCCCATGGTCAAACAGCTACTGTAAGGGCAGTTGTCCTGTTATCCCCCTGTGTGACACTAGGTGGCATTATCTCTGAGCTTTGGGCTTTATTCAGGTGTCCCACAGGCAGGAACACACCCAAACTGAGCTAAAAACTCAACGAGCTTCATCAGTCTGACTGAACTTATGCTTGGCTGGCATGTGTTTTCTGCATTACACTTGTGTGGCCAGCAGGGTGTGCTGTTGCACTGTGTAGACAGAGCTTCCAGCAGTAGCAGAGCGTAGAGGGCCTGCTGGAAGAGCAGAGCTGCACTGCTTACAGGGATCTTACGGGGCCCACAGACTGGGCAGGCTAATAGCGTTTCATTCTTCTCCTCCAATCAGGGGACTGATTTAGACCTGACACACCAGGTGAGTGGGATTTCTGGCCAATCAGTGATGCTAATCAACCAACATACAATCAGGTAGGAAATAAAGCCAGCAGTAGTACTGGGCTCGAGGGCCATACCCGGGCCGTGTCCGAATACGACCCCTACGCCCTTTTGAGGGTGCATATTTGATTCCACTTCGTCAAAAAGCTTTTGAGTGGGCGACATTTTTTTTTTTCACAAATGGGGGCGCTTAAAATACCAGGATGAACCCCTTATTACCGGGGTTTTGTTGAAGAAATTCAGGAACACGCTCATCTGCAGAACGGTGCACTCATCCGACAATTTCAGTAAGTAACCCGGAAGTAAAAGCGTAAAAGACATAGTGCGTATATGTATATCTATGGTATAAGATAGGTTCATATTACAAACTACTCTTTTTTAATTTTTGTTAATTCTATCTTCATTCATAATCTACACTTAGGTAACAATCATCAAATGTTAACTGATTGATATTCTCAATAAAAAATAAAAATTAATATTACTAACTACTTCCTCACTAGTTTGGAAAGAGTTTTGCGGGATTTCTTTTGCACACTGCTTGCAAAGTGAGGGGACAGGGCACATAGGGACAGGGGTCTGAGTGGACAGGGGACAGTGGACAGGGAACAGGGGTCGTATTCGGTCACGGCCCCGGGCTGAGTCCCAATACTCACACTTGAGCGCTTGCGCACTTCAAATGCGGGTGCCCGCGAGAACCTCCAGGGGCTTAGTGTGTCCCATTTTTTATCTTGTGTTTTGCAAGGGTACTCTCGAGCACCACCATGAGCCCTTGATGCGCCCCTCTAGCAAGTCCGCATCAGACCGCACTTTTCAGAGGGGTATTACCCCAAATCCCCTGCGAAATCGTGATGTTTTATGGGAGTATTTGAAATGGAACTAAGCCCAACTGTAGTAATCCCTATGGTAGCACCGTGGATGTTTAAACAGCCTAATATTGATGAACATATAGATCTAAAAAAGAAAGAGAAAAATAAAATAGATCTGGTAAATGCTTATTATAATTATGTAGAAGTACAGTATAGAGAATACCAACAGTTATTTACGGATGGAGCTAAAAACCCTGATAATGGGAAAACTCCATAGATTTGGAGTGGCAGTTCCAGAGAGAAAAAAATATCAGTAAACGGACGTCCGACAAACACTGTAGAAATGCTGGCAATTTTGAAGGCAATGCAATGGGTGGAAGAAACTAAAGCAAGCAAAGCTTTGATTTGTTCAGACTCACATTCAGCGCTTTCAAGTTTAAGATCTTTTTAATCTAGCAGTCGGCAATATATATTATATGAAGTCATGAACACACTAACTAGAATCTCTAGGCAAGGTCGTAAAGTAAAATTCATGTGGGTTCTGGAATGAAAGAGCAGAGGCTTTGGCAAAGCAAGCATTAAAAAAGAAGAAATAGATTTAGAGAAGTAAATCTGAAACCAAAAGTATAATATGGGAAAAAGCAAATCAAATGTGGCAAGAGAAATGGGAGGGAGAGCTGAAGGGGAGACATTTGTTTAATATTCATAGAAATGTCAAGGAAAAAAGTAACTTAAAGGGGTGCAGAAGAGAAGAAGCAGTAGTGACCAGATTAAGGCTGGGGCATAGTGGATTAAATAAAACACTAAAACTTGTAGCAAAACATCCAACAGGGCTATGCGATATTTGCCAAACAGAAGAGTCTGTAGAACACGTGCTAATGGAATGTAGGGGCTATGAGACTCAAAGAGAAGTGATGAGGCTACATTGAGGGACATAGGAAGGCAAGAAATTACATTAAAATAATTAAAGTGGAATATTCCAGGGCATTGTTCAAATTCTTAAGGGAAACTAAATGATCTAAGAGTATATAGGTATAAATAAAAGGTTTAAATAGGTTAGGTTAGAAAATGTATTTTTTATTTTTATTTTTTTAAAGGAAATCCACACTCCGGAGAAAAAGGTGGCGGTAATGCACCATAAAGATGTATGCCAACCGCCGTAAAGCAACAATAATAAGAAGAAGAATCGTGATGTTTCTGTTTCTAGCCAATCACAGAGAACTTGAAGTCGTCGCCAAGTTTTTCCGGAGAAGCGAAGAGTGATGAAGAAGAAAATATTGTACGTAACGTTACCTTAAAATAAATAATAGACAATTAAATAAAACGAATCATTTTGATTACACAGCAGTTCACGAAACTGGGCTATTGTCTAGCTTTGGCTAAGAGGCAGTGTATGTGGCTGATAACCTTATATCAAGGCTGCTGCAGGCTAACGTTAGCTTCATATTTCTTAGCATTGGCTAGTTTTGCCCACTGTCGTTAGACAGTGTAGTCAGGTAGCTAGCTGGCTGTTTAAATAGAAAGTCGAGGTTCAAATTGAAATTAGGGTAGTTATTGTGGCCGTTTTGAATGTAATCAGCTCAATTGTCGCTGATCGGTATCGTTACTTCTGTGTAAGGACGGACTAAATGACCGTCAGTTTCATCAAACTCCGAGCACAGAATGAACGGCTTTTCACTGGATTTAACCACTGTTTGATTAGTAGAACTCCTGTGTGTAACTGCTTGGTTTTGAACAAAAGCATGCACAAACACCGGTAGTTTCAGGATCCCTGTTTTTAGCTTTTTTTATTCACCCATAACTGTATTGAACAACAGGAATTTTGACCGAGCTTTTTCATGCAGTGTGTTCCAATTCCCTTTCCTTTTAACCCCTCGTACCCTCGTACACTTGCACACTTTGGGCCTCATGTATAGACATACGTGCATACGTACAATAAAATGTGTACGCCACTTTCCCCATGGATTTGGGATTTATAAAAACAAACTTTAAGTCAAAACATAAGCACATTTATGGCTCATGCATACACACATTTACGCAGAGTATGGCTCATGCATACACACATTTATGCAGAGTATGACTCATGCATACACACATTTACGCAGAGTATGACTCATGCATACACACATCTATGCAGAGTATGACTCATGCATACACACATTTATGCAGAGTATGACTCATGCATACACACATTTACGCAGAGTATGACTCATGCATACACACATTTATGCAGAGTATGACTCATGCATACACACATTTACGCAGAGTATGACTCATGCATACACACATTTATGCAGAGTATGACTCATGCATACACACATTTATGCAGAGTATGACTCATGCATACACACATTTATGCAGAGTATGGCTCATGCATACACACATTTATGCAGAGTATGGCTCATGCATACACACATTTATGCAGAGTATGACTCATGCATACACACATTTACGCAGAGTATGACTCATGCATACACACATTTATGCAGAGTATGACTCATGCATACACACATTTACGCAGAGTATGACTCATGCATACACACATTTATGCAGAGTATGACTCATGCATACACACATTTATGCAGAGTATGACTCATGCATACACACATTTATGCAGAGTATGGCTCATGCATACACACATTTATGCAGAGTATGGCTCATGCATACACACATTTATGCAGAGTATGACTCATGCATACACACATTTATGCAGAGTATGACTCATGCATACACACATTTATGCAGAGTATGGCTCATGCATACACACATTTATGCAGAGTATGGCTCATGCATACACACATTTATGCAGAGTATGACTCATGCATACACACATTTACGCAGAGTATGACTCATGCATACACACATTTATGCAGAGTATGACTCATGCATACACACATTTACGCAGAGTATGACTCATGCATACACACATTTATGCAGAGTATGACTCATGCATACACACATTTATGCAGAGTATGACTCATGCATACACACATTTATGCAGAGTATGGCTCATGCATACACACATTTATGCAGAGTATGGCTCATGCATACACACATTTATGCAGAGTATGACTCATGCATACACACATTTATGCAGAGTATGACTCATGCATACACACATTTACGCAGAGTATGACTCATGCATACACACATTTATGCAGAGTATGACTCATGCATACACACATTTATGCAGAGTATGACTCATGCATACACACATTTACGCAGAGTATGGCTCATGCATACACACATGTATGCAGAGTATGACTCATGCATACACACATTTATGCAGAGTATGACTCATGCATACACACATTTACGCAGAGTATGGCTCATGCATACACACATTTATGCAGAGTATGGCTCATGCATACACACATTTATGCAGAGTATGACTCATGCATACACACATTTATGCAGAGTATGGCTCATGCATACACACATTTATGCAGAGTATGACTCATGCATACACACATTTATGCAGAGTATGACTCATGCATACACACATTTATGCAGAGTATGACTCATGCATACACACATTTACGCAGAGTATGGCTCATGCATACACACATTTATGCAGAGTATGACTCATGCATACACACATTTATGCAGAGTATGACTCATGCATACACACATTTATGCAGAGTATGGCTCATGCATACACACATTTATGCAGAGTATGACTCATGCATACACACATTTACGCAGAGTATGGCTCATGCATACACACATTTTTGAGACTGAGAATTGGCGACTTGGCGGGAAAACTTGCATACACATATTTACGTGTTTTTTGGCACCGTTTGCCACCGTTTTTTTGGCCCCTTGAGTGCACTCACTCACGTCACCAAAGTGCGGTCCTGAAGGAGGACCTTTGGGCGAATTTGGACGCAGCCCTGATGTGGGTCTAATACCTACATAGGAGACCTGCAGAGGCGAAGCACAGAGGCAGCCCCCTTCATTAAAGCTGGTGCATATTTTACACGTCCCAAGAAATGCTTCCATAAGCTTTCACTTTAACGAGTCCCTTTATAAATAATGTTCTTCCGCCAAACTTGCTGTCTCATCTTTCCAACAGAAAATGTGTGTGCGTGCATGTGTGTCTGTTTGTGCGTGTGTGTGTGTGCATATTCGTGCATGTGTGCGTGTGTATTCTATTATATAGGAGGTGGACACAATATTGGAAACACCAGTTTTCCAGAAAACGTAAAACACCTGCCACATGTTTGCTACGCAAAACCTCAACCTCTGTTTCTAACTTGATTATCTATGCCGTTTAGTGAATCTTGTGCCAAGTGTGCATTTAATATACTTGTTTTTATTTATAATTATGCCAATCAAGCATAATATAAATTATCTTTGATAAAGCATGAGCTTGATTGGTTTACAGCTGTTTGGCCCCTTGGAATTGCATGATGTTGTAAGGGTGGAGTCGGGGCGGAAGACCAGACGTGACTGAGAGGGAATCTAAAAGTTATTCCTGTGAAGGAAATAACCACAAATATTTGCAGAGACTAATCTGCGGGGAAAGTAAGAAAATAAAGATGGGACAAAACGCCCGGCGAACGCCAACGAAAATCAACCCTAGATAAGCGGGCGAATAAACTAGAAACGCGAGTGAAAACAAAGGAAAACAGGACAGAAAATAGTTACTTCTCACTCTCATCTAGAGAGAGCGGAAAAGAAGCAACTAAAACAACTAGGAACAAAAGAACTGTCTCAGAGAGAACAGTAACAACCCAAAACAAGGAAACCAGGTGCAAACGAGATTATCCTATGAACTAAGTGCTCGAAAGCAACTAAGGCAAGTCCCACGTGTCTTGAAATGATTCAAGACAAGTTGTCGCCAAATCCTATACCGTTACCGGCTTCAAGTCAAAAACAATTGACAAGGCAGAAGCGTTGGAAGAAGGAAACGCTGAGCTATATAAAGCGAAAGGAAACCAAACACAGGTGCGAAAGATAATTGCAGTGCAAAAAGAAATAACCGGAACGGAAGGCAGAAAATCCGATGGAGTGATCTAACGGCGTCAAACTAGAAAACGACCACAGAACTAAAGCAGGGCTGCAAAAAACCATGACAGATGTTCAATCATTTCTCAATCTTCTGTTTTCTAAGTCATTATTATTAGTATTAATATTATTATTATACTCCAGAAATAGGTATTTCCTGTAAGCAGACAGCCATTTCATCTCACAGACTGAGCTGCTCTTGCAGAAATAGGGAGGCCTTTTATGACAGCATAACAGCGATCCCATGAAGATAAATACCACAATCCTGTTAAGAGAAAGTGTTTTTCCCCCAAAAAATGGAAGTATAGTTCTCAACACTGAGAAACTGTCAACTATAAGCTTGTTTCAATACACAAAATTTAAAAATGACATACTGCACAAAGAATGGTTTTTGTGTATATATTCCAAGAGAAGGTCACATGACTTTAATATTCATATCATACCCCGACAACAACAGAAAATCAGTGTTTTTGTGCTGCATGTCTGTACTCTATGTTCTTGAGCTGCATGTCTGTACTCTATGTTCTTGTGCTGCATGTCTGTATTCTATGTTCTTGAGCTGCATGTCTGTACTCTATGTTCTTGTGCTGCATGTCTGTATTCTATGTTCTTGAGCTGCATGTCTGTACTCTATGTTCTTGTGCTGCATGTCTGTACTCTATGTTCTTGAGCTGCATGTCTGTACTCTATGTTCTTGAGCTGCATGTCTGTACTCTATGTTCTTGAGCTGCATGTCTGTACTCTATGTTCTTTAGCTGCATGTCTGTACTCTGTGTTCTTGAGCTGCATGTCTGTACTCTATGTTCTTGAGCTGCATGTCTGTACTCTATGTTCTTTAGCTGCATGTCTGTACTCTATGTTCTTGAGCTGCATGTCTGTATTCTATGTTCTTTAGCTGCATGTCTGTATTCTATGTTCTTTAGCTGCATGTCTGTACTCTATGTTCTTTAGCTGCATGTCTGTACTCTATGTTCTTTAGCTGCATGTCTGTACTCTATGTTCTTGAGCTGCAGCATGTCTGTACTCTATGTTCTTGTGCTGCATGTCTGTACTCTATGTTCTTGAGCTGCATGTCTGTATTCTATGTTCTTTAGCTGCATGTCTGTATTCTATGTTCTTTAGCTGCATGTCTGTATTCTATGTTCTTGAGCTGCATGTCTGTACTCTATGTTCTTTAGCTGCATGTCTGTACTCTATGTTCTTGTGCTGCATGTCTGTACTCTATGTTCTTGAGCTGCATGTCTGTATTCTATATTCTTGTGCTGCATGTCTGTACTCTATGTTCTTTAGCTGCATGTCTGTATTCTTTGTTCTTGAGCTGCATGTCTGTACTCTATGTTCTTTAGCTGCATGTCTGTACTCTATGTTCTTGTGCTGCATGTCTGTACTCTATGTTCTTGAGCTGCATGTCTGTATTCTATGTTCTTGTGCTGCATGTCTGTACTCTATGTTCTTTAGCTGCATGTCTGTACTCTATGTTCTTGTGCTGCATGTCTGTACTCTATGTTCTTGAGCTGCATGTCTGTAGTCTATGTTCTTGAGCTGCATGTCTGTACTCTATGTTCTTGAGCTGCATGTCTGTATTCTATGTTCTTGAGCTGCATGTCTGTACTCTATGTTCTTGAGCTGCATGTCTGTACTCTATGTTCTTGAGCTGCATGTCTGTACTCTATGTTCTTTAGCTGCATGTCTGTACTCTATGTTCTTGAGCTGCATGTCTGTACTCTATGTTCTTGAGCTGCATGTCTGTACTCTATGTTCTTTAGCTGCATGTCTGTACTCTATGTTCTTGAGCTGCATGTCTGTACTCTATGTTCTTGAGCTGCATGTCTGTACTCTATGTTCTTTAGCTGCATGTCTGTACTCTATGTTCTTTAGCTGCATGTCTGTACTCTATGTTCTTTAGCTGCATGTCTGTACTCTATGTTCTTGAGCTGCATGTCTGTACTCTATGTTCTTGAGCTGCATGTCTGTACTCTATGTTCTTGAGCTGCATGTCTGTACTCTATGTTCTTTAGCTGCATGTCTGTACTCTATGTTCTTTAGCTGCATGTCTGTACTCTATGTTCTTGAGCTGCATGTCTGTACTCTATGTTCTTGAGCTGCATGTCTGTACTCTATGTTCTTGAGCTGCATGTCTGTACTCTATGTTCTTGAGCTGCATGTCTGTATTCTATGTTCTTTAGCTGCATGTCTGTACTCTGTGTTCTTGAGCTGCATGTCTGTACTCTATGTTCTTGAGCTGCATGTCTGTACTCTATGTTCTTGAGCTGCATGTCTGTACTCTATGTTCTTGAGCTGCATGTCTGTATTCTATGTTCTTTAGCTGCATGTCTGTACTCTATGTTCTTTAGCTGCATGTCTGTACTCTATGTTCTTTAGCTGCATGTCTGTACTCTATGTTCTTGAGCTGCATGTCTGTACTCTATGTTCTTGTGCTGCATGTCTGTACTCTATGTTCTTGAGCTGCATGTCTGTATTCTATGTTCTTGAGCTGCATGTCTGTATTCTATGTTCTTTAGCTGCATGTCTGTATTCTATGTTCTTGAGCTGCATGTCTGTACTCTATGTTCTTTAGCTGCATGTCTGTACTCTATGTTCTTGTGCTGCATGTCTGTACTCTATGTTCTTGAGCTGCATGTCTGTATTCTATGTTCTTGTGCTGCATGTCTGTACTCTATGTTCTTTAGCTGCATGTCTGTACTCTATGTTCTTGTGCTGCATGTCTGTACTCTATGTTCTTGAGCTGCATGTCTGTATTCTATGTTCTTGAGCTGCATGTCTGTACTCTATGTTCTTGAGCTGCATGTCTGTATTCTATGTTCTTGAGCTGCATGTCTGTACTCTATGTTCTTGAGCTGCATGTCTGTACTCTATGTTCTTGAGCTGCATGTCTGTACTCTATGTTCTTTAGCTGCATGTCTGTACTCTATGTTCTTGAGCTGCATGTCTGTACTCTATGTTCTTGAGCTGCATGTCTGTACTCTATGTTCTTTAGCTGCATGTCTGTACTCTATGTTCTTGAGCTGCATGTCTGTACTCTATGTTCTTGAGCTGCATGTCTGTACTCTATGTTCTTTAGCTGCATGTCTGTACTCTATGTTCTTTAGCTGCATGTCTGTACTCTATGTTCTTTAGCTGCATGTCTGTACTCTATGTTCTTTAGCTGCATGTCTGTACTCTATGTTCTTGAGCTGCATGTCTGTACTCTATGTTCTTGAGCTGCATGTCTGTACTCTATGTTCTTGAGCTGCATGTCTGTACTCTATGCAAATCCGCACATTGCATGCCATCCCAATGAAGCTGTTCTGCCATCTTGCCACCAGGTGTCAGTGTTGAGCCATATGGTCTTATACTTTTATTCAGTGTGTGTGGTTACATAGTTGCCTCTTGCATATTTTGATTAATTTCCAACTGCACCCAGCAAAACACACACACAGACTCACACACACATACAGACTCACACACACACACAGACTCTCACACACACACACACACACAAACACAAAGTTGTGCACTTGTCAGCATACGTCGTTTTTCTACTTTGTCTGCAATATTTTCACTTTTTTCACGGTAATTATAACTGCCTGTTAGTGAAAAGCAATTCACTATTATTACCAGTTTATTTATCTATATTGAGGCATTTAAATAAAAACATGTTTAAACTCAATAAGGGAAACCAACGTTTTGATTTCAGATGTGTTTGTATTTTCCTGTGTCTTGGCTTATCATGCTGCACTGCTATCAGTCAGGATTTGTAAAATCATATCAGAAATTATATTCTGCATTCATAACATGCTTGCTCTTGATTCTGTAGCTGCTCTACAGTGAGGTAATTCAGCCTGTTTTTATGTCACAGTGTGGAGTCATAATATCTGACATGTTATTTATGTCTGATCCGCAGGAGACCACAGGGAATGGTCCAAGCATCTGGATCATTCTCCAGAACATTCTCTCATGCCACAGAACTGTATCTGTGTTTGTTTGTTTAAAACTGCTAGCTCAGCAACAGGCTGTTTCCCAGTTTGGAAGCGAGCTGCTAGCTGCTGTAGAGACCAGTAACCGCCCGTAACATGGACTGTGCAGCACGCTGTAAGGACCAGTAACCGCCCGTAACATGGACTGTGCAGCACGCTGTAAGGACCAGTAACCGCCCGTAACATGGACTGTGCAGCACGCTGTAAGGACCAGTAACCGCCCATAACATCGACTGTGCGGCACGCTGTAAGGACCAGTAACCGCCCGTAACATGGACTGTGCGGCACGCTGTAAGGACCAGTAACCGCCCGTAACATGGACTGTGCGGCACGCTGTAAGGACCAGTAACCGCCCGTAACATGGACTGCGGCACACTGTAAGGACCAGTAACCGCCCGTAACATGGACTGTGCGGCACGCTGTAAGGACCAGTAACCGCCCATAACATGGACTGTGCGGCACGCTGTAAGGACCAGTAACCGCCCGTAACATGGACTGTGCGGCACGCTGTAAGGACCAGTAACCGCCCATAACATCGACTGTGCGGCACGCTGTAAGGACCAGTAACCGCCCGTAACATGGACTGTGCGACACACTGTAAGGACCAAATCAAAATCAAATCAAATCAATATTTATTTATATAGCGCATTTCACAACAAGTTGTCACAATGCGCTTCACAGAAAAAAAACCCAGCCTAAACCCCCACAAGAGCAAGCCAGAGGCAACAGTGGCAAGGAAAAACTCCCTGGTGTAATTAGGAAGAAACCTTGGGAGGAACCAGACTCAAGGGGGAAACCCATTCTCCTCAGGTCAGCTCAGGGTCTAGATCTTAATGACCAGCATGGTCAAAACTGACTGGCAATATCCATGATAGTGGAAATTGCAGCAGCTAGATGGCAGTCCAGATGTGGCGGCAATGATGATGGGAAGACGGGTGCCGATGGCGACAGGATCGGCTGGCAGCGGTGATGGGGAGGGAGGGGCAAGCGGCGATGGACAGGAAGCTGGACAGCAACTCTCGAGATGCGGGGCACGAGCCCCGCCGGCGGAATGTGGAAAAAGAGGGGGGGGGGGGGGGGGGGTTGGACAAGTACCCCCGCCAGGAGTAACTTATGGCTGCATAGCTATGAAGACAGGGTTTGAGAACCCATCCAGTCATGAGAGAGTAAACAATCCTACCCACCTATCAAGAGCCAGCCCAGGAAGATGGGGTCACAGCTGTTGACAGGTGACAGTAAGGAAAGGATGTCACTCCGCATTACTCTATGACAAAAGGGCTTCTCTGGTCCTGTCTCCGGACTACAACTCATTATAAGCCTGATCATAAAGGTGCGTTTTTAATCTAGACTTAAATATTGAGACTGTGTCTGATTCCCTTATAGATTTTGGAAGGGTGTTCCACAGTAGTGGTGCTCTGTAGGAGAAAGCTCTACCACCCGTCAAGTTTTTAGATATTCTAGGGACTACTAAGTAGCCTGCGTCTTGGGAACGAAGGGATCTTTTCGGCTTATATGGTAAAAGCAGATTACATATATACACTGGTGCAAGTCCATGTAAGGCTTTAAAAGTCAGAAGCAAGACCTTAAAGTCTATCCTATGCTTAATTGGTAGCCAATGAAGTGATGCTAGTACTGGGGTAATATGCTCATATTTCTTTGTTCTCGTTAAAATGCGAGCGGCTGCATTCTGCACAAGCTGGAGATTATTTAGCAACAGCTTAGGACAGCCAGATAGCAGAGCATTACAGTAATCTAGCCTAGACGTAACAAAAGCATGAATCAATTTCTCTGCATCCCCTTCTGATAGGAAATGCCTAATTTTAGCTATGTTCCTTAACTGAAAGAAAGCAACTCTAGATATGTTTTTTATGTGCGCGCCAAAGGTTAAATCTGGGTCTATAGTAACACCTAGGTCTTTCACAGCTGAATTTGGAACAACTAAGCAACCATCAATACTTAAAGTATATGTACACAATTTCTCCCTTTGTTTTTTAGGACCTAAAACCAGCATTTCGGTTTTCCCTGAGTTTAAGAGCAGGAAATTGGAGAGCATCCAAGCTTTAATATCTGTAATGCAAGCCTCTAATCGAGTAAGTGGTAGTGCTTCGCCGGGTTTCATGGAAATGTATATCTGAGTATCGTCTGCGTAGCAGTGAAAATCTACCCCATGTGCCCGAATAATATCACCAAGGGGTAGCATATATAACGAAAAGAGTACTGGACCTAGCACTGATCCTTGTGGAATACCACATTTCATTATTGAGTAACTGGATACATCATCATTTAATTTAACAAATTGTTTCCTATTGTGTAAGTATGATCTGAACCATGCAAGTGCTTGACCATTGAGTCCAACACAGCCCTGGAGCCTGTTCAGTAGAATCTCATGATCTATTGTATCAAAAGCTGCACTTAGGTCAAGAAGTACAAGAACAGACACAGAGTTTTGGTCGGCTGATAACAGTAAATCGTTAATAACTTTAACAAGTGCCGTTTCAGTGCTATGGTAGGGTCTAAATCCTGACTGGAATAGTTCATGAATATGGTTTGAGTTAAGGTATGCACCAAGTTGCTTCGCAACTGCTTTCTCTAATATTTTGGATAGAAATGGAAGATTTGAAATGGGTCTATAGTTTTCCAGTTTGTCAGGTTCGAGGTTTGTTTTTTTCAGTAATGGCTTAATAACCGCCATTTTTAGTGACTCTGGTACATATCCTGTTACTAAAGATGTGTTAATAATTTTTAACATATGCTGGCCAAGTACAGGAAAAAGTTCTTTAGCCAATCTTGTAGGGATTGGGTCGAGTAGACAGGTAGTCGGTTTTGAGGACATAACCAGTTTAGATAGCTCCTCCATGTCGATTGGCGTAAAACAGTTCAGTGCCACAGTTGATATATCTTCCTGTGTTGGCCAAGATCTAGGCTGTTCTTTGAATTTGGGAGGAGTGATGCCTAGGGGAATAGGCAAATTGGAAATCTGGTCTCTAATAGTTTCAATCTTCTGATTGAAAAAATTCATGAAATCATTACTGCTGTAAACGCAGGGATAAGATGAACATTCTGGTGATGGTTTTTTTGTCAATTTGTCCACAGTACTAAACAAAAATTTTGGGTTGCATTTGTTTTGTTCAATTAATTTAGAGAAAAAGGCAGATCTAGCAGATATAAGAGCTTGCTTGTACTGGAGAATGCTATCTTTCCATGCAAGACGAAATACTTCTAGTTTAGTTGACCGCCATTTTCTCTCCAATTTTCTTGTGGACTGCTTCAGGGCACGGGTAGTGTCATTGTACCAGGGAGTACGGTTTTTCCGACAATACTTTCTTTTTAGAGGGGCAACCACATCAAGGGTGCTTCTGAGAGCTAAACTTAACTGGTTGGTCAATTCATCCAACGATAACTCAATATTTTCTTGACTTGAAAAGAATGATTCCGGAAGCATATTTGTAAACTTTGCAATGACGTCAGAGTTTAACGACCGGCTGTAATAATGTCTTGTCTCTGATATAAAAGTGGTGGTTGCCTTGATTTCAAAAGTAATAAGGAAATGATCGGATAATACAGGGTTATGGGGTGCAATACTAAGATTCATAACATTGATACCAGAGGATAACACTAAGTCTAGGGTATGGCTATAGTAATGAGTGGGCCCATGGACATTTTGTTTAAAACCAACAGAGTCAATAATAGAGGCAAAGGCAGTTCCTAGGGGATCACCCTGTTTGTCCACATGTATGTTAAAGTCACCAACAATTACAACCTTGTCTGCCGAAATAGCAAGGCAGGACAAAAACTCAGCGAATTCTATTAGGAAATCTGAATAGGGCCCAGGTGGTCTGTAAACAGACACTAAGAGAAAGGACTGCATGTTACCCCTTATCTTAGCTAGGTCATGCTGTACACAGTTCATAGAGAGAACTTCAAAGGAAGAGAACGTATTTCCACACTTAGGGGTTAAGCTTAAGGTGGACTGATAGATCGCTGCAACACCACCCCCTCTTCCTGACTGGCGCGATACCTGGGTACTTAAAAAACCTATAGGAGACGCTTCATTAAGTGCGACATATTCACCAGGTCTTAGCCAAGTTTCAGTCAGACACAGTATCTTGAGATTATGATCTGTGATCAATTCGTTTACAAGAATTGCTTTAGGAGCAAGAGATCTAACATTCAGTAGTCCAATTTTTAGAAGTGATTCACAACAGCTGCTAGCAGCAAAATTGTTTAATTTTAGAGTAGCAAGATTATCCGTGTTAATACCACGGTTTGCTTTACGTTTAGCATAGATGCGTGGGGCAGACACAGTCTCAATATAATAAATACTAGTTTCTAGCTCAGATATGTTAGATAATGGGGCGCTGGGATAAGTACTATTGCTAATTATTAGCTCTGAAACGCACCTTGCAGACAACGGCGTTGGGCCATGTGTCTGAGTCACGGGCATTGGGAAACGCACAGGCTCCGATGCCGCCCATAACATGGACTGTGCGGCACGCTGTAAGGACCAGTAACCGCCCGTAACATGGACTGTGCGGCACGCTGTAAGGACCAGTAACCGCCCGTAACATGGACTGTGCGGCACGCTGTAAGGACCAGTAACCGCCCGTAACATGGACTGTGCGGCACGCTGTAAGGACCAGTAACCGCCCGTAACATGGACTGTGCGGCACGCTGTAAGGACCAGTAACCACCCGTAACATGGACTGTGCGGCACGCTGTAAGGACCAGTAACCGCCCGTAACATGGACTGTGCGGCACGCTGTAAGGACCAGTAACCGCCCATAACATCGACTGTGCAGCACGCTGTAAGGACCAGTAACCGCCCGTAACATGGACTGTGCGGCACGCTGTAAGGACCAGTAACCGCCCGTAACATGGACTGTGCGGCACGCACACACGTGCTTGTGTGGCATTATGGAGAAATATGCTGGATGAAACCAGGCTTGTCTTATTTCTATAGATTTTCTGTATTGAATTGCAAACAAAACAAAAACATGATTTTTGGTTTAGGTTCATAGAGCTTTGCCTGATTGTTTGTGATGAAACTGAGTTTATTTCCCAAGTTACTCATTAATAAAGACTGGATTAAACTTTATCCGTTTGAATAAAACACTCTAGTGGTGCTCTGGGCCTGTTTGACAAGGCAGGATTACTGAGTTAGCTGGATACCTGCACCTGAACTGCACTGAGTAAAACCCGGAACAGCTCTTTTAGCTTCAGTCCGTGATCCAGATTTTGGAGGGTTCCGGGTTTTACTCAGTGCAGTTATCCAGCTAACTCAGCAATCCTGCTTTGTGAAATACCCCCCCGGTGGTATTTCACAATATAAACGGTACTGGACTGATACAACTGGACTCTTTGAGTCTTTCCAGGGTCCTCAAAGGGAATTTTCATACGTCAGTGTACCCCCTTTCACCTCCTGCTCAGGGCCGTGTACCCCAGTAATTTTCCAGACTGACACCTGGATTGAGGCTTCCATATAAAGATAAAATATGTTCTGGAGTATTTTTATTTACTGAAAACATCTTAAATTAAATACTGTAGTATTTCAGTAGAATTATTTTTAAATTTTGTAACCAGAACCTAGAGCAAAAGCTCTTACTCTTTCACATGCAGTTAAACTAATGGGGACGAGCTTATTATTATACACTCCCTGCCAACGGACTGCTGTATATAAAAGAAGCACAAATATTTTTCCTTTATCACCTCTAGATAGTTATTAAAAGTTATTAAAATACCATATGTTTTACGCAGAGGTATAAACCATAAACATGCTCACTCATAATATTCGGATTGAGAGCTGTGACGCAGATTATAAGGAAACAATAAACCGATAATGCTCATTCCTTTGATGTGCTTGGACTGTTAAATATGAAGCGATAAAGCTGATAATCACACATTATTCTGCTCTCATGCTGAAATCTGGATTCCAGGTGTGAGATAACACCCCCCCCCCCCCCCAATTACCTAAACTTCCTGTTCATCACCATGGTAATAACAAACCATCAAATACCCCCACTGTGTTTCCAAGTAAAAGCACAGAGTGGAACAGAGTGATGCCAAACGCTCATGGCCAGCTTTGGAGCTGCGCACTAGATGTGTTTGTTGATACCTGGCTGATAAACACGCATGCGGGATTGTTCAATTATTCGCTGTTGTTGTGGCCCTCATAGTGCTGGCTCCAGGACAGACGCCTATCGGGACGTCCCAAACGGCCTGTTTACATTCCTGCCTGTATCAGCGGCACACACTCAGCCCTGAGGAATCTAACACACACACACACAGACACACACATGCTCGGAAATACACTTTTCTCAAAAATAACATTGTGTTTGCTGCTGATAATTGATAATGGCCTGTGTACATCACCAGATTCCAGTGACATCATGGCCTTGTCTCCTTGTTGCGGAGGTCATACAGGGGTCATAGAGGACCTTCGTGGCCATTCCTGTGTGATTCGAGAAGCATGCCTGATATTCCACAGCCATGCACACCACTTTCCTGAAGAGATCTTCTGGGGCCATAAGGGACCCCCCCCCCCTCCCCTACCCTACAGCTGTAGTATCCACCCGCATTACAGTATCCACCCTCATTACAGTATCTACCCTCATTACAGTATCCACCCTCATTACAGTATCTACCCTCATTACAGTATCCACCCTCATTACAGTATCCACCCGCATTACAGTATCCACCCGCATTACAGTATCTACCCTCATTACAGTATCTACCCTCATTACAGTATCCACCCTCATTACAGTATCCACCCGCATTACAGTATCCACCCTCATTACAGTATCCACCCGCATTACAGTATCCACCCTCATTACAGTATCCACCCTCATTACAGTATCCACCCTCATTACAGTATCCACCCTCATTACAGTATCTACCCTCATTACAGTATCCACCCTCATTACAGTATCCACCCTCATTACAGTATCCACCCTCATTACAGTATGCACCCTCATTACAGTATCCACCCGCATTACAGTATCCACCCTCATTACAGTATCCACCCTCATTACAGTATCCACCCTCATTACAGTATCCACCCACATTACAGTATCCACCCTCATTACAGTATCCACCCTCATTACAGTATCCACCCTCATTACAGTATCTACCCTCATTACAGTATCCACCCTCATTACAGTATCCACCCTCATTACAGTATCCACCCTCATTACAGTATCTACCCTCATTACAGTATCCACCCACATTACAGTATCCACCCTCATTACAGTATCCACCCTCATTACAGTATCCACCCTCATTACAGTATCCACCCTCATTACAGTATCCACCCACATTACAGTATCCACCCTCATTACAGTATCCACCCTCATTACAGTATCCACCCACATTACAGTATCCACCCTCATTACAGTATCCACCCACATTACAGTATCCACCCTCATTACAGTATCTACCCTCATTACAGTATCCACCCTCATTACAGTATCCACCCTCATTACAGTATCCACCCACATTACAGTATCTACCCTCATTACAGTATCCACCCACATTACAGTATCTACCCTCATTACAGTATCCACCCACATTACAGTATCTACCCTCATTACAGTATCCACCCACATTACAGTATCCACCCACATTACAGTATCCACCCACATTACAGTATCTACCCTCATTACAGTATCCACCCACATTACAGTATCTACCCTCATTACAGTATCCACCCTCATTACAGTATCTACCCTCATTACAGTATCCACCCTCATTACAGTATCTACCCTCATTACAGTATCCACCCTCATTACAGTATCCACCCTCATTACAGTATCTACCCTCATTACAGTATCCACCCTCATTACAGTATCCACCCACATTACAGTATCCACCCTCATTACAGTATCTACCCTCATTACAGTATCCACCCTCATTACAGTATCTACCCACATTACAGTATCCACCCTCATTACAGTATCTACCCTCATTACAGTATCCACCCTCATTACAGTATCCACCCACATTACAGTATCCACCCTCATTACAGTATCCACCCTCATTACAGTATCCACCCTCATTACAGTATCCACCCACATTACAGTATCCACCCTCATTACAGTATCCACCCTCATTACAGTATCTACCCTCATTACAGTATCTACCCTCATTACAGTATCTACCCTCATTACAGTATCCACCCTCATTACAGTATCTACCCTCATTACAGTATCTACCCTCATTACAGTATCTACCCTCATTACAGTATCCACCCGCATTACAGTATCCACCCTCATTACAGTATCTACCCTCATTACAGTATCCACCCTCATTACAGTATGCACCCGCATTACAGTATCCACCCTCATTACAGTATCTACCCTCATTACAGTATCCACCCGCATTACAGTATCTACCCTCATTACAGTATCCACCCTCATTACAGTATCTACCCTCATTACAGTATCCACCCTCATTACAGTATCCACCCGCATTACAGTATCCACCGTCATTACAGTATCTACCCTCATTACAGTATCCACCCTCATTACAGTATCCACCCTCATTACAGTATGCACCCTCATTACAGTATCCACCCGCATTACAGTATCCACCCTCATTACAGTATCCACCCTCATTACAGTATCCACCCACATTACAGTATCCACCCGCATTACAGTATCCACCCTCATTACAGTATCTACCCTCATTACAGTATCCACCCTCATTACAGTATCTACCCTCATTACAGTATCCACCCTCATTACAGTATCTACCCTCATTACAGTATCTACCCTCATTACAGTATCCACCCGCATTACAGTATCCACCCTCATTACAGTATCTACCCTCATTACAGTATCCACCCTCATTACAGTATCCACCCACATTACAGTATCTACCCTCATTACAGTATCTACCCTCATTACAGTATCCACCCTCATTACAGTATCTACCCTCATTACAGTATCTACCCTCATTACAGTATCCACCCACATTACAGTATCCACCCGCATTACAGTATCCACCCTCATTACAGTATCTACCCTCATTACAGTATCCACCCTCATTACAGTATCCACCCTCATTACAGTATCCACCCGCATTACAGTATCCACCCACATTACAGTATCTACCCTCATTACAGTATCCACCCTCATTACAGTATCCACCCACATTACAGTATCTACCCTCATTACAGTATCCACCCGCATTACAGTATCCACCCTCATTACAGTATCCACCCGCATTACAGTATCTACCCTCATTACAGTATCCACCCTCATTACAGTATCTACCCTCATTACAGTATCTACCCTCATTACAGTATCCACCCTCATTACAGTATCCACCCGCATTACAGTATCCACCCACATTACAGTATCTACCCTCATTACAGTATCCACCCTCATTACAGTATCCACCCACATTACAGTATCTACCCTCATTACAGTATCCACCCGCATTACAGTATCCACCCTCATTACAGTATCCACCCGCATTACAGTATCTACCCTCATTACAGTATCCACCCTCATTACAGTATCTACCCTCATTACAGTATCTACCCTCATTACAGTATCCACCCTCATTACAGTATCCACCCTCATTACAGTATCCACCCACATTACAGTATCTACCCTCATTACAGTATCCACCCACATTACAGTATCTACCCTCATTACAGTATCCACCCTCATTACAGTATCTACCCTCATTACAGTATCCACCCTCATTACAGTATCCACCCACATTACAGTATCTACCCTCATTACAGTATCCACCCGCATTACAGTATCCACCCTCATTACAGTATCCACCCGCATTACAGTATCTACCCTCATTACAGTATCCACCCTCATTACAGTATCTACCCTCATTACAGTATCTACCCTCATTACAGTATCCACCCTCATTACAGTATCCACCCTCATTACAGTATCCACCCACATTACAGTATCTACCCTCATTACAGTATCCACCCACATTACAGTATCTACCCTCATTACAGTATCCACCCTCATTACAGTATCTACCCTCATTACAGTATCCACCCTCATTACAGTATCTACCCTCATTACAGTATCTACCCTCATTACAGTATCTACCCTCATTACAGTATCCACCCTCATTACAGTATGCACCCTCATTACAGTATCCACCCTCATTACAGTATCCACCCTCATTACAGTATCCACCCTCATTACAGTATCTACCCTCATTACAGTATCCACCCTCATTACAGTATCTACCCACATTACAGTATCCACCCTCATTACAGTATCTACCCTCATTACAGTATCCACCCTCATTACAGTATCCACCCACATTACAGTATCCACCCTCATTACAGTATCTACCCTCATTACAGTATCCACCCTCATTACAGTATCCACCCACATTACAGTATCCACCCTCATTACAGTATCCACCCACATTACAGTATCCACCCTCATTACAGTATCCACCCGCATTACAGTATCTACCCTCATTACAGTATCCACCCTCATTACAGTATCTACCCTCATTACAGTATCTACCCTCATTACAGTATCTACCCTCATTACAGTATCCACCCGCATTACAGTATCCACCCTCATTACAGTATCTACCCTCATTACAGTATCCACCCTCATTACAGTATGCACCCGCATTACAGTATCCACCATCATTACAGTATCTACCCTCATTACAGTATCCACCCGCATTACAGTATCTACCCTCATTACAGTATCCACCCTCATTACAGTATCTACCCTCATTACAGTATCCACCCTCATTACAGTATCCACCCGCATTACAGTATCCACCGTCATTACAGTATCTACCCTCATTACAGTATCCACCCTCATTACAGTATCCACCCTCATTACAGTATCCACCCTCATTACAGTATGCACCCTCATTACAGTATCCACCCGCATTACAGTATCCACCCTCATTACAGTATCCACCCTCATTACAGTATCCACCCACATTACAGTATCCACCCGCATTACAGTATCCACCCTCATTACAGTATCTACCCTCATTACAGTATCCACCCTCATTACAGTATCTACCCTCATTACAGTATCCACCCTCATTACAGTATCTACCCTCATTACAGTATCTACCCTCATTACAGTATCCACCCGCATTACAGTATCCACCCTCATTACAGTATCTACCCTCATTACAGTATCCACCCTCATTACAGTATCCACCCACATTACAGTATCTACCCTCATTACAGTATCTACCCTCATTACAGTATCCACCCTCATTACAGTATCTACCCTCATTACAGTATCTACCCTCATTACAGTATCCACCCACATTACAGTATCCACCCGCATTACAGTATCCACCCTCATTACAGTATCTACCCTCATTACAGTATCCACCCTCATTACAGTATCCACCCTCATTACAGTATCCACCCGCATTACAGTATCCACCCACATTACAGTATCTACCCTCATTACAGTATCCACCCTCATTACAGTATCCACCCACATTACAGTATCTACCCTCATTACAGTATCCACCCGCATTACAGTATCCACCCTCATTACAGTATCTACCCTCATTACAGTATCCACCCTCATTACAGTATCCACCCACATTACAGTATCCACCCTCATTACAGTATCTACCCTCATTACAGTATCTACCCTCATTACAGTATCCACCCACATTACAGTATCCACCCTCATTACAGTATCTACCCTCATTACAGTATCCACCCTCATTACAGTATCCACCCACATTACAGTATCTACCCTCATTACAGTATCTACCCTCATTACAGTATCCACCCTCATTACAGTATCCACCCTCATTACAGTATCCACCCTCATTACAGTATCCACCCGCATTACAGTATCCACCCGCATTACAGTATCCACCCTCATTACAGTATCCACCCTCATTACAGTATCCACCCTCATTACTGTATCCACCCTCATTACAGTATCTACCCTCATTACAGTATCTACCCTCATTACAGTATCCACCCACATTACAGTATCCACCCGCATTACAGTATCCACCCTCATTACAGTATCTACCCTCATTACAGTATCTACCCTCATTACAGTATCTACCCTCATTACAGTATCCACCCGCATTACAGTATCCACCCGCATTACAGTATCCACCCACATTACAGTATCTACCCTCATTACAGTATCCACCCTCATTACAGTATCCACCCACATTACAGTATCTACCCTCATTACAGTATCTACCCTCATTACAGTATCCACCCTCATTACAGTATCTACCCTCATTACAGTATCTACCCTCATTACAGTATCCACCCACATTACAGTATCCACCCTCATTACAGTATCCACCCGCATTACAGTATCCACCCTCATTACAGTATCTACCCTCATTACAGTATCCACCCTCATTACAGTATCCACCCACATTACAGTATCTACCCTCATTACAGTATCTACCCTCATTACAGTATCCACCCTCATTACAGTATCCACCCTCATTACAGTATCCACCCGCATTACAGTATCCACCCTCATTACAGTATCCACCCTCATTACAGTATCCACCCGCATTACAGTATCCACCCACATTACAGTATCTACCCTCATTACAGTATCCACCCGCATTACAGTATCCACCCTCATTACAGTATCTACCCTCATTACAGTATCCACCCTCATTACAGTATCCACCCACATTACAGTATCTACCCTCATTACAGTATCTACCCTCATTACAGTATCCACCCTCATTACAGTATCCACCCTCATTACAGTATCCACCCGCATTACAGTATCCACCCTCATTACAGTATCCACCCTCATTACAGTATCCACCCGCATTACAGTATCTACCCTCATTACAGTATCCACCCTCATTACAGTATCCACCCACATTACAGTATCTACCCTCATTACAGTATCTACCCTCATTACAGTATCCACCCTCATTACAGTATCTACCCTCATTACAGTATCTACCCTCATTACAGTATCCACCCACATTACAGTATCCACCCGCATTACAGTATCCACCCTCATTACAGTATCTACCCTCATTACAGTATCTACCCTCATTACAGTATCTACCCTCATTACAGTATCCACCCGCATTACAGTATCTACCCTCATTACAGTATCTACCCGCATTACAGTATCTACCCTCATTACAGTATCCACCCGCATTACAGTATCCACCCGCATTACAGTATCCACCCGCATTACAGTATCCACCCTCATTACAGTATCCACCCGCATTACAGTATCCACCCTCATTACAGTATCTACCCTCATTACAGTATCCACCCGCATTACAGTATCCACCCGCATTACAGTATCCACCCTCATTACAGTATCCACCCTCATTACAGTATCTACCCTCATTACAGTATCTACCCTCATTACAGTATCCACCCGCATTACAGTATCCACCCTCATTACAGTATCTACCCTCATTACAGTATCCACCCTCATTACAGTATCCACCCACATTACAGTATCTACCCTCATTACAGTATCTACCCTCATTACAGTATCCACCCTCATTACAGTATCTACCCTCATTACAGTATCTACCCTCATTACAGTATCCACCCACATTACAGTATCCACCCGCATTACAGTATCCACCCTCATTACAGTATCTACCCTCATTACAGTATCCACCCTCATTACAGTATCCACCCTCATTACAGTATCCACCCTCATTACAGTATCCACCCGCATTACAGTATCTACCCTCATTACAGTATCCACCCTCATTACAGTATCCACCCTCATTACAGTATCCACCCTCATTACAGTATCCACCCTCATTACAGTATCCACCCTCATTACAGTATCTACCCTCATTACAGTATCCACCCTCATTACAGTATCCACCCACATTACAGTATCCACCCTCATTACAGTATGCACCCTCATTACAGTATCCACCCGCATTACAGTATCCACCCGCATTACAGTATCCACCCTCATTACAGTATCCACCCTTATTACAGTATCCACCCTCATTACAGTATCCACCCTCATTACAGTATCCACCCTCATTACAGTATCCACCCTTATTACAGTATCCACCCTCATTACAGTATCCACCCTCATTACAGTATCCACCCTCATTACAGTATCCACCCTTATTACAGTATCCACCCTCATTACAGTATCCACCCTCATTACAGTATCCACCCTCATTACAGTATCCACCCTCATTACAGTATGCACCCTCATTACAGTATCTACCCTTATTACAGTATCCACCCTCATTACAGTATCTACCCTCATTACAGTATCCACCCACATTACAGTATCCACCCGCATTACAGTATCCACCCTCATTACAGTATCCACCCTCATTACAGTATCTACCCTCATTACAGTATCCACCCACATTACAGTATCCACCCGCATTACAGTATCCACCCTCATTACAGTATCCACCCACATTACAGTATCCACCCTTATTACAGTATCCACCCTCATTACAGTATCTACCCTCATTACAGTATCCACCCACATTACAGTATGCACCCTCATTACAGTATCCACCCTCATTACAGTATCCACCCACATTACAGTATCCACCCTCATTACAGTATCCACCCTCATTACAGTATCCACCCACATTACAGTATCCACCCTCATTACAGTATCCACCCTCATTACAGTATCCACCCTCATTACAGTATCTACCCTCATTACAGTATCCACCCTCATTACAGTATCCACCCTCATTACAGTATCCACCCGCATTACAGTATCCACCCTCATTACAGTATCCACCCACATTACAGTATCCACCCTTATTACAGTATCCCCCCTCATTACAGTATCTACCCTCATTACAGTATCCACCCACATTACAGTATCCACCCGCATTACAGTATCCACCCTCATTACAGTATCCACCCACATTACAGTATCCACCCTTATTACAGTATCCACCCTCATTACAGTATCTACCCTCATTACAGTATCCACCCACATTACAGTATGCACCCTCATTACAGTATCTACCCTTATTACAGTATCCACCCTCATTACAGTATCTACCCTCATTACAGTATCCACCCGCATTACAGTATCCACCCTCATTACAGTATCCACCCTCATTACAGTATCTACCCTCATTACAGTATCCACCCGCATTACAGTATCCACCCTCATTACAGTATCCACCCGCATTACAGTATCTACCCTCATTACAGTATCCACCCGCATTACAGTATCCACCCTCATTACAGTATCCACCCTCATTACAGTATCCACCCACATTACAGTATCCACCCTCATTACAGTATCTACCCTCATTACAGTATCCACCCGCATTACAGTATCCACCCTCATTACAGTATCCACCCACATTACAGTATCCACCCACATTACAGTATCCACCCTCATTACAGTATCCACCCACATTACAGTATCCACCCTCATTACAGTATCCACCCGCATTACAGTATCCACCCTCATTACAGTATCTACCCTCATTACAGTATCCACCCTCATTACAGTATCCACCCTCATTACAGTATCCACCCAAATTACTGTATCCACCCGCATTACAGTATCCACCCTCATTACAGTATCTACCCTCATTACAGTATCCACCCGCATTACAGTATCCACCCTCATTACAGTATCCACCCGCATTACAGTATCCACCCACATTACAGTATCCACCCACATTACAGTATCCACCCGCATTACGGTATCCACCCTCATTACAGTATCCACCCGCATTACAGTATCCACCCTCATTACAGTATCCACCCACATTACAGTTTGAGTGGAACAATAAAATATAACAATGAAAATTATTCACAAACAAAATAAAAAATTCCATTATTCTCTGGACGGCAGGTTGAATTAATCATGAAATAATAAAAAATACAGTGATTCTGCTTTTTATCTCTACCTCTCTCCCTCTTTCTCTCTCCCTCTCTCTTTCTCTCTCTCTCCCTCTTTCTCTCTCTCTCTCTCTCTGTCTCCATGCCTCGTCTTCAGGGAGTGACAGTAAAGTGCATCGGTCGTGCATTCCTGCCATAAGTCCAAACATCGCTTCTATTTCTGTCCCTTCAGCTGAATGAACCAGAGGAGCTGAGGCCAGCTGGGCTGTGGGCTGTGGACCGTAATTAAAGATAAATACACAATCGGGAGGACGGGGGTGTCAGGATTCGCGGGGGTGGGTTTAAATTGCTTAGCAGGCTTGACTGCGTCACATCACAGGGACTCCCGGGCCATGAATCTCACGCAAGCAGACCGGTGCCCATCAAATGAAATCCATAAAATCAAACTCATTTGTTACAAAGCCTCCCACAGCAGCAGTGCATACTGGCCTGCAGGGAGTAGCATGTTTTTAGCGTGTTTTGTTGCAGACAGTAGCATGTTTTTAGCATGTTTCGTTGCAGGCATAGGTTGTACTCCAGACCTCAAACAAGCACAGGTGTTTATCCTGCACTAATGGCTCATTATCCCTGCTGGTCTGACAGCTATAGACACCTGTAAGATATTACACAATTTTAGGAGTGAGTATACCTGGTCCCAGAACCCCCCCTTAAAAGGATCAACTAAGGTAAAGACATCAATCTGATTTAAACTCAGTTAACCTTTCTTCTCAAATATGTCCATATTTGGTATGTATGCTTTCTGTGTGTGTGTGTGTGTGTGTACATGCATATGTGTGTATGTTTGTGTGTGTACATGCATGTGTGTGTATGTTTGTGTGTGTACATGCATGTGTGTGTATGTGCGTATGTATGTGTGTGTACATGCATGTGTGTCTGTGTGTGTACATGCATGTGTGTGTATGTGCGTATGTATGTGCGTGTACATGCATGTGTGTCTGTGTGTGTACATGCATGTGTATGTGTATGTGCGTGTGTGTGTGTGTGTGTGTGTGATATCCCAGTCTGAGCTATTGACAGACAAATTTGTCGATGATTCAAAGTGGGAGTTATTAACACATTCCTCCCGACTAAGGAAATTCCAGAGCGTCGGAAACGCAGCACTGCAGATCTGGAACAGACTTTAGTCACCGTGACCCCCCACCCCACCCCCCCCCCCCCCCCTTCTTCTGCCCTGAGGGGAGCCCCTTATCTCCCCAAAACCTGCAAACCATAAAACTGGAACCAAATATTCAAACTATTTCATATTTCTTTTGGGGGCCGGGGCGCTGAAATATCCAGCAGCGCAGCCAGTAACAGCCTGAGATGTTTTTGAAAAGCATGACATCCGTGTTTTCATGGTTTTATGTAACGGGGTAGACCCCCTGTCAAAACTGGGCCCCCTGTGAAACTGGGGCATCCGTAACTAAACGGGCCCCCCCCCCCCCCCCCCCCCCCCCCCCGGTCAACAAACATTCACCTCATTATTGGAAAGATTATTACAGGCAGAAATACTGGGTGAAATTCCATTGTATGGAGGATATGACATCACTGTGGCATTTCCTGCTCTGGCTCAAACTTCCAAAACAATGTTTTTCTCCTCCTTTTATTGTCAAATGTTATTTTTCTTCCTTTGATTGAAATTAAGTCCTTTTTTTTGTTCCGATGATGTTCAGACGTATGTTGTTTGTGCTGTCTAATGACATTGGAATGGGGATTGTATTTATGAAAATATTAATCATAATAGAAATATGTGGAGGCAGAGGGTGAGACTTGTACAGAGAGATTAATTATTTGTAAATGGAGTTAACAGCAGTGCCAGGAGCCTGAGGTCATGAAAAACACATAACATTTTTGTCACAGTGAAAATTACTGTGAGGTGGATAGCAGGGGCTGTTGGTATTATTATAAAGATGAACTCTTGTGAGGTACGTGGCAGCTGCCAAGTCTAATTTGGAAAGGTACTGCAGGGACAATCCCAGTTCAAACGCATAACTAGAAAACAAACAGAAACCTGCTCTTCCCCCCCCCCCCATCCCATCCCCAAAGTACAAGGAGTGACTTTTCAATGTCTGTAAACAGGCTTTGTATACACACTCTGTATACACGCTTTGTAAACACACTCTGTAAACACGCTTTGTATACACGCGCTGTATACAAGCTTTGTATACACGCTCTGTATACAAGCTTTGTATACACACTCTGTAAACACACTCTGTATACAAGCTCTGTAAACACGCTCTGTATACAAGCTCTGTAAACACACTCTGTAAACACGCTCTGTACACACGCTCTGTAAACACGCTCTGTAAACACGCACTGTAAACACACTCTGTAAACACACTCTGTAAACACACTCTGTATACACACTCTGTATACACACCCTGTAAACACGCTCTGTGAACATGCTCTGTACACACGCCCTGTAAACACGCACTGTAAACACACTCTGTAAACACACTTTGTATACACGCCCTGTAAACACACTCTGTATACACGCCCTGTAAACACACTCTTTAAACATGCCCTGTATACAAGCTCTGTAAACACACTCTGTATACACACCCTGTAAACACGCTCTGTGAACATGCTCTGTACACACGCCCTGTAAACACGCTCTGTAAACACACTCTGTAAACACACTCTGTAAACACACTTTATATACACGCCCTGTAAACACGCTCTATGAACATGCTCTGTACACACGCCCTGTAAACACGCTCTGTAAACACACTCTGTAAACACACTTTGTATACACACCCTGTAAACACTCTCTGTAAACACACTCTGTAAACACACTCTGTAAACACACTTTATATACACGCCCTGTAAACACACTCTGTATACACGCTCTGTAAACACACTCTGTATACACACTCTGTAAACACACTCTGTATACACACCCTGTAAACACACTCTGTAAACACACTCTGTATACAAGCTCTGTAAACACACTCTGTATACAAGCTCTGTAAACACACTCTGTAAACACACTCTGTAAACACACTCTGTATACACACTCTGTATACACACTCTGTAAACACACTCTGTATACACACTCTGTATACACACCCTGTAAACACGCTCTGTGAACATGCTCTGTACACACGCCCTGTAAACACGCACTGTAAACACACTCTGTAAACACACTTTGTATACACGCCCTGTAAACACACTCTGTATACACGCCCTGTAAACACACTCTTTAAACATGCCCTGTATACAAGCTCTGTAAACACACTCTGTATACACACCCTGTAAACACGCTCTGTGAACATGCTCTGTACACACGCCCTGTAAACACGCTCTGTAAACACACTCTGTAAACACACTCTGTAAACACACTTTATATACACGCCCTGTAAACACGCTCTATGAACATGCTCTGTACACACGCCCTGTAAACACGCTCTGTAAACACACTCTGTAAACACACTTTGTATACACACCCTGTAAACACTCTCTGTAAACACACTCTGTAAACACACTCTGTAAACACACTTTATATACACGCCCTGTAAACACACTCTGTATACACACTCTGTAAACACACTCTGTATACACACCCTGTAAACACACTCTGTAAACACACTCTGTATACAAGCTCTGTAAACACACTCTGTATACACGTGCTGTAAACACACTCTGTAAACACACTCTGTATACACACTCTGTAAACACGCTTTGTAAACACACTCTGTAAACATGTCCTGTATACAAGCCCTGTAAACACACTCTGTATACACACCCTGTAAACACGCCCTGTAAACACGCTCTGTATACACGCTCTGTAAACATGCTCTGTGAACACGCTAAATGTGCACTTTCTGCATGTATGCACTGTGAACACGCAATGTGACGGGCTCTAGCTGGCGTGTGCTCCACCTCTAATCTCGCTTTCCGAACTGCTTCAGACTTTTCCAACATCAGCAAATCAGACCACATGCAAAACAGAATTATTTCACATTTCGCTATCAGCTTTCAAACACTCCCCCTGCTCTGATAACATTATGATCTTACACCACCACCTTCCACCGTCTATCACTAGCAGACTGAGGGGGAGAGAGGGAGAGAGAGAGAGAGAAAGAGAAGAAGAGAGAGAGAAAGAGAAGGAGAGAGAGAAAACCCATCAAACATTCCAACCCCTTCTATCTGTTCCAGACTTCGGTCACACACACAATGGAAGTTGAGGTGATAATATGAACCATCCTCCCGTTCTCTCTCTCCCCCCCTGTTTCCCTCTCTCAGTTACTCTGTCCCAGTGACCCTCAGGAGGAAATGGGATTCCTGGAATGTGCAGCCGGTGGCACAGGGGACTGGAGTTGTGTAACAGAGAAAGAAAGCACAGCCTGGCTGGGGATGGGGGCGTGGCCTCCTGGAAGATGGGCGTGGCCTTTGTGACATCATAAATGGGACTCATATAAGCCCGAACAGGCAGCCACTGGAGCAACAGACAAGCACCTGTCAACCTTTCCCACAGCAAGAGCAACTGCCAGGGATCTACCCACCTTAACTGTGCCCTTTGGATTAGTTATACAGCACCTGCGAAAGCCCAACAATGACTCCTGCACTCCACACACTGCTGGCTCTCACTGCCACGCTCTGCGTCAGTCTCCAGGAAGGTAAGGGCTCTCTCACACACCTGTACCTGTACTCTGTCCTGCATTCTGCATCCGTGAGACTGGTACCTTCAACGGAAATACATGCACGATGCACATACATGTAACATATAAACCAGTGTTTTTATTCTGCTGTGCTTTTACACTGAATCACACTTAACAACTGTTTGCATGTTCTCAGTGGAGTTCAGGAAATAAATGGCACATTTTAAGGAATGGATTACATATTTTGGAAATTTGTGTGCAAAATATTTTTTTTAGTGTGCTTAATTATAATTTTTTTAAATACCATTTTACCACTTCATTCTGAGGAAGTATTTAATGCAGTGAGTGACGGTTGTAGTTTCTGGGCAGAGCCATGAGCAGGCACAGTATAGTGGGTGGATACTGTAATGAGGGTTGTAGTTTCTCAGGCACAGTATTTGGACAATGATCGATGTACTGCAGTGAAAAATGAAACAAAATGTGCCTGAGAAAGTGGCGTGTGTGTAACACGTGGTACTTAGCGGACTGTAGTTTGTGATAATGCAGTGCTGGGTGTGTAACATGGTACTTAGCGGACTGCAGTTTGTGATAATGCAGTGCTGGGTGTGTAACATGGTACTTAGCGGACTGTAGTTTGTGATAATACAGTGGAGTGTGTGTAACACGTGGTACTTAGCGGACTGTAGTTTGAGATAATATAGTGGCGTGTGTGTAACATGGTACTTAGCGAACTGTAGTTTGTGATAATGCAGTGGTGGGTGTGTAACATGGTACTTAGCGGACTGCAGTTTGTGATAATACAGTGGAGTGTGTGTAACACGTGGTACTTAGCGGACTGTAGTTTGTGATAATACAGTGGCGTGTGTGTAACATGGTACTTAGCGGACTGTAGTTTGTGATAATGCAGTGGTGGGTGTGTAACATGGTACTTAGCGGACTGCAGTTTGTGATAATACAGTGGCGTGTGTGTAACACATGGTACTTAGCCGACTGTAGTTTGTGATAATGCAGTGCTGGGTGTGTAACATCGTACTTAGCGGACTGCAGTTTGTGATAATGCAGTGCTGGGTGTGTAACATGGTACTTAGCGGACTGTAGTTTGTGATAATACAGTGGCGTGTGTGTAACACGTGGTACTTAGCGGACTGCAGTTTGTGATAATACAGTGGCGTGTGTGTAACACGTGGTACTTAGCGGACTGCAGTTTGTGATAATGCAGTGCTGGGTGTGTAACATGGTACTTAGCGGACTGTAGTTTGTGATAATGCAGTGGTGGGTGTGTAACATGGCAGTTAGCGGACTGTAGTTTGTGATAATGCAGTGCTGGGTGTGTAACATGGTACTTAGCGGACTGCAGTTTGTGATAATGCAGTGCTGGATGTGTAACATGGCAGTTAGCGGACTGTAGTTTGTGATAATGCAGTGCTGGGTGTGTAACATGGCAGTTAGCGGACTGTAGTTTGTGATAATGCAGTGGCGTGTGTGTAACACGTGGTACTTAGCGGACTGTAGTTTGTGATAATGCAGTGCTGGGTGTGTAACATGGTACTTAGCGGACTGCAGTTTGTGATAATGCAGTGCTGGGTGTGTAACATGGCAGTTAGCGGACTGTAGTTTGTGATAATGCAGTGCTGGGTGTGTAACATGGCAGTTAGCGGACTGTAGTTTGTGATAATGCAGTGGCGTGTGTGTAACACGTGGTACTTAGCGGACTGTAGTTTGTGATAATGCAGTGCTGGGTGTGTAACATGGCAGTTAGCGGACTGTAGTTTGTGATAATGCAGTGGCGTGTGTGTAACACGTGGTACTTAGCGGACTGTAGTTTGTGATAATGCAGTGCTGGGTGTGTAACATGGTACTTAGCGGACTGTAGTTTGTGATAATGCAGTGCTGGGTGTGTAACATGGTACTTAGCGGACTGCAGTTTGTGATAATGCAGTGCTGGGTGTGTAACATGGCAGTTAGCGGACTGTAGCTTGTGATAATGCAGTGCTGGGTGTGTAACATGGTACTTAGCGGACTGTAGTTTGTGATAATGCAGTGCTGGGTGTGTAACATGGTACTTAGCGGACTGCAGTTTGAGTAGAGCAACAGCAGCAGAATGTGGTTATAACACCATTATATATGTAGCATAACAGCATAACAGCGCATACTACACAAAGACACAGACAGCTTAGATAACATTCCTCAAGCAGGTCAGCTGTGTGTGTGTGTGTGTGTGTGTATGTGAGAGAACAATTGTGTGTGTGTTTGTGTGTATGTGTGTGTGTATGTGTGCAGGTTGGACTTATTAATACTTTGAAACAACTAACAAAAATCCATGGTCTCCATGGCAACCTCATAATCTCTCTCTCTTTCTCTCTTTTTTCTCTCTCTCTCTCTTTTTCTCTCTCTCTCTCTCTCTCTCTCTCTCTCTCTCTCTCTCTCTCAGGGTTGGGTCTCCCGCTGTCGGGACAGACGGAGTTCAGTGCCGACTACACCCCTCACCATGGCGACGCTGGTCCTCACCGCGTGCGGTCCAAACGCTGTGCCTGCAACAACCAGCAGGACTCTGAGTGTCACTACTTCTGTCATCTGGACATCATCTGGGTTAACACGCCCAGGTGAGCCTTACACACACACACACACACACCTGCTCACTGACACAGCCTGTACAGACACACACCTGCGTACTGACACAACCTGTATACACACACACACACACACACACCTGCATACTGACACAACCTGTATACACACACACACCTGCGCACTGACACAACCTGTATACACACACACCTGCATACTGACACAATTTGTACGCACACACACACACCTGCGTACTGACACAATTTGTACACACACACACACACCTGCGTACTGACACAATTTGTACACACACACACACACACACACCTGCGTACTGACACAATTTGTACACACACACACACACCTGCGTACTGACACAATTTGTACACACACACCTGCATACTGACACAATTTGTACACACACACACACACACACCTGCGTACTGACACAATTTGTACACACACACACCTCTTTGTCCATCTCATATCCATGCAGCTCAGATTTTCTCTGTCCAGGAAAAAATGACCTGATGTTTTTTTCTCTCTCTGACAGTAAGATAACTGTATATGGCCTGGGTAATCCCCTCTCTCGCCGGCGACGTTCCGCTGGCCGCTGTACATGCAGCAGTGCTGCTGACCACACCTGCAGCTCCTTCTGCCGCAACAGGTGAACTCTAAACCTGCCCCGCCCATCACCCCCTGCAGAGCTCATTCAGATACCCTAACCCTAAACCTGCCCCACCATCACCCCCTGCAGAGCTCATTCAGATACCCTAACCCTAAACCTGCCCCACCATCACCCCCTGCAGAGCTCATTCAGATACCCTAACCCTAAACCTGCCCCACCATCACCCCCTGCAGAGCTCATTCAGATACCCTAACCCTAAACCTGCCCCACCCATCACCCCCTGCAGAGCTCATTCAGATACTCTAACCCTAAACCTGCCCCACCATCACCCTCTGCAGAGCTCATTCAGATACCCTAACCCTAAACCTGCCCCACCATCACCCCCTGCAGAGCTCATTCAGATACCCTAACCCTAAACCTGCCCCACCGATCACCCCCTGCAGAGCTCATTCAGATACCCTAACCCTAAACCTGCCCCACCATCACCCTCTGCAGAGCTCATTCAGATACCCTAACCCTAAACCTGCCCCACCATCACCCCCTGCAGAGCTCATTCAGATACCCTAACCCTAAACCTGCCCCACCATCACCCCCTGCAGAGCTCATTCAGATACCCTAACCCTAAACCTGCCCCACCATCACCCCCTGCAGAGCTCATTCAGATACCCTAACCCTAAACCTGCCCCACCATCACCCCCTGCAGAGCTCATTCAGATATCCTAACCCTAAACCTGCCCCACCATCACCCCCTGCAGAGCTCATTCAGATACCCTAACCCTAAACCTGCCCCACCATCACCCCCTGCAGAGCTCATTCAGATACCCTAACCCTAAACCTGCCCCACCCATCAGCCCCTGCAGAGCTCATTCAGATACCCTAACCCTAAACCTGCCCCACCATCACCCCCTGCAGAGCTCATTCAGATACCCTAACCCTAAACCTGCCCCACCCATCAGCCCCTGCAGAGCTCATTCAGATACCCTCACCCTAAACCTGCCCCACCCATCAGCCCCTGCAGAGCTCATTCAGATACCCTAACCCTAAACCTGCCCCACCATCACCCCCTGCAGAGCTCATTCAGATACCCTAACCCTAAACCTGCCCCACCATCAGCCCCTGCAGAGCTCATTCAGATACCCTAACCCTAAACCTGCCCCACCATCACCCTCTGCAGAGCTCATTCAGATACCCTAACCCTAAACCTGCCCCACCCATCAGCCCCTGCAGAGCTCATTCAGATACCCTCACCCTAAACCTGCCCCACCATCACCCCCTGCAGAGCTCATTCAGATACCCTAACCCTAAACCTGCCCCACCATCACCCCCTGCAGAGCTCATTCAGATACCCTAACCCTAAACCTGCCCCACCATCACCCCCTGCAGAGCTCATTCAGATACCCTAACCCTAAACCTGCCCCACCATCACCCCCTGCAGAGCTCATTCAGATACCCTCACCCTAAACCTGCCCCACCATCACCCCCTGCAGAGCTCATTCAGATACCCTAACCCTAAACCTGCCCCACCATCACCCCCTGCAGAGCTCATTCAGATACCCTAACCCTAAACCTGCCCCACCATCACCCCCTGCAGAGCTCATTCAGATACCATAACCCTAAACCTGCCCCACCATCACCCCCTGCAGAGCTCATTCAGATACCCTAACCCTAAACCTGCCCCACCATCACCCCCTGCAGAGCTCATTCAGATACCCTAACCCTAAACCTGCCCCACCCATCACCCCCTGCAGAGCTCATTAAATAAAGTTTATTCAGGCTGTAGGTTCGCTTCAGGTTCTGACTCTTTCTCTGTTTGTTTCCATGGTGACTGCAGCTCCCAGAATCCTGCGGTGGTCCCGGTTCACCACTCACCCCCGTCCCAGCGCTCGCCAAGCGGGATTAGCTCCGAGCTGCTGGCCTCCCGCCGGTGAGTTAGCCGTAACCAGGGTAACAACAGTACCTGTGGTAACAATGACACGGAGAGGGAAACAGGAAGAGAAACAAACTGAGGGTCAGTCTGAGTCACATGATAAGGCACGCCCCCATAACACCCCCCCCCCCCCCCCCCGTTCTGTTTCTGACAGGTCCGCGGTCCGAGCCAAACTGCTGGCCCAGCTTGCCACGCCCTGCCGGAAGAAGCCATCCCGCGCCCTCGGTAAACAGAACAGATAGAAGGCCCGAGACGGGATGGCGTTAGATACACGCGAGCGTCTGAACAAGAGAAGCCCCCCCCCAAACCCGACCGGGTCCACCAAACAAACTAAGAACCGGGAGAACTGGGGAGACCAGACTGCAGGAGGGAAACCCTGAGAAACACCCCCCCCCCTACATCACCCCCCCCCCCCCCCCCCCAGCATCAGACCCCCGCACACTGAGCCCATCCAGAGACCACTGGAACTGTCTGCGAAAACCCGAACGGATTCCCATCCCGCCATTTCCATCTTCTGGAGAACCAGGCTGAAGGAAAGGGATTCCGGGTTTTCCTCTGGGAATGGACCGGAGTTTTCGTGTGTGAGCCGCTCAAAGGGGGGGTGTCCACTTAAAGACTACTCAAAGGAGAGCGGGTGGGGGGGGTGCCAGGAAAAAACAAGCGCCCCCCTCCTCGGGGCGATACAGCGTGCAGATCAAACATGGTGCTGTATGAACACGGTAACACACTGGTTATAAACCACTATGGGATGCTGTATGAACACGGTAACACACTGGTTATAAACTGCTATGGATGCTGTATGAACACGGTAACACACTGGTTATAAACCGCTATGGATGCTGTATGAACACGGTAACACACTGGTTATAAACCGCTATGGATGCTGTATGAACACGGTAACACACTGGTTATAAACCGCTATGGATGCTGTATGAACACGGTAACACACTGGTTATAA
>CM040406.1:56833066-56848066 GCA_022702515.1 Ilyophis sp. 1 JC-2022
ATACTGTTCTATTTTACCATCATTACCACACACAGAATGGTGTCTGAACAGTTAAAGTATTTACACATACTGTTCTATTTTACCATCATTACCACACACAGAATGGTTTCTGAACAGTTACAGTATTTACACGTACTGTTCTATTTTACCATCATTACCACACACAGAATGGTGTCTGAACAGTTACAGTATTTACACATTCTGTTCTATTTTACCATCATTACCACACACAGAATGGTGTCTGAACAGTTACAGTATTTACACATACTGTTCTATTTTACCATCATTACCACACACAGAATGGTGTCTGAACAGTTAAAGTATTTACACATACTGTTCTATTTTACCATCATTACCACACACAGAATGGTGTCTGAACAGTTAAAGTATTTACACATACTGTTCTTTTTTACCATCATTACCACACACAGAATGGTGTCTGAACAGTTACAGTATTTACACATACTGTTCTATTTTACCATCATTACCACACACAGAATGGTGTCTGAACAGTTACAGTATTTACACATACTGTTCTATTTTACCGTCATTACCACACACAGAATGGTGTCTGAACAGTTACAGTATTTACACAGACTGTTCTATTTTACCATCATTACCACACACAGAATGGTGTCTGAACAGTTACAGTATTTACACATACTGTTCTATTTTACCATCATTACCACACACAGAATGGTGTCTGAACAGTTACAGTATTTACACAGACTGTTCTATTTTACCATCATTACCACACACAGAATGGTGTCTGAACAGTTACAGTATTTACACATACTGTTCTATTTTACCATCATTACCACACACAGAATGGTGTCTGAACAGTTAAAGTATTTACACATACTGTTCTATTTTACCA
Source organism: Ilyophis sp. 1 JC-2022 (assembly GCA_022702515.1). NCBI lineage: Eukaryota > Metazoa > Chordata > Actinopteri > Anguilliformes > Synaphobranchidae > Ilyophis > Ilyophis sp. 1 JC-2022. The sequence goes on from CM040406.1 coordinate 56,833,944, forward strand.
TCATTACCACACACAGAATGGTGTCTGAACAGTTACAGTATTTACACATACTGTTCTATTTTACCATCATTACCACACACAGAATGGTGTCTGAACAGTTACAGTATTTACACAGACTGTTCTATTTTACCATCATTACGACACACAGAATGGTGTCTGAACAGTTAAAGTATTTACACATACTGTTCTATTTTACCGTCATTACCACACACAGAATGGTGTCTGAACAGTTACAGTATTTACACATACTGTTCTATTTTACCACCATTACCACACACAGAATGGTGTCTGAACAGTTACAGTATTTACACATACTGTTCTATTTTACCATCATTACCACACACAGAATGGTGTCTGAACAGTTACAGTATTTACACATACTGTTCTATTTTACCATCATTACCACACACAGAATGGTTTCTGAACAGTTACAGTATTTACACATACTGTTCTATTTTACCATCATTACCACACACAGAATGGTGTCTGAACAGTTAAAGTATTTACACATACTGTTCTATTTTACCATCATTACCACACACAGAATGGTGTCTGAACAGTTACAGTATTTACACATACTGTTCTATTTTACCATCATTACCACACACAGAATGGTGTCTGAACAGTTACAGTATTTACACAGACTGTTCTATTTTACCATCATTACCAGAGAAACACATCTGAATTAGAACAGAGTGCACAAGAGCAAAAATGTTCTAATTATCCATGGACCTATCAAACAAAACTACATCTTTAGTACAAAACTATGTACAAGAACTGCAAAGAACCATGTTTTCACAGTACAGGACTAAATAAATAGAATAAATAAAATGTGATATTATTGTCTCACTGTGACATTAGAGCAATGCAGTAAGGTTCTCACAAGGTTCTCACAAGGCTGTAATTATGATTGTTTGCTGGATTCTGTGTGTCAGACCTGGATCAAATACTTTATCTGAAATATGTCACTTTTTTAGACACCACTAAACCTCCCTGCAAATTACTGGTAATTATAAAATGAAACTGCTGTCTTCACCAATAATCAAAATGTGCACCTTGGTCAGTAACATTGGTCAGTAACCTTGGTCAGTAACCTTGGTCAGTAACATTGGTCAGTAACCTTGGTCAGTAACATTGGTCAGTAACATTGGTCAGTAACCTTGGTCAGTAACCTTGGTCAGTAACATTGGTCAGTAACCTTGGTCAGTAACCTTGGTCAGTAACATTGTCCACCAAACATTCTCAGAGACTTGCGGGAATGTTATCATATTTTTCCAGCTTTTGAAAAGTAAAAGAATCTGGAATCTGTATCTGACCTCCACATTTACAGACTGGGATGCAATAATGATCCGGCCATCTTCCCGGTGAATTTCCTTATCTCACCTGCTCTCTCACCTGACATTAGCTCACATTCCATAGGGAATATGTCTCATTATTCAATAACCTGCATGAAGTGTTCATATCTGAGACATGTTATGCCCTTTTCTTTAAAGCTATTAATAAAAACCAGGTTGTATTTTATGGGTCACACATTGTTAAGTGTGTTAATATTGGTGGGTACTACACACTCCAAGTACCGGTTTAAAGATTGAGGTATATAGTATGGGTTATAACTGATTTGCTTACAGTAGTCGTATGTCAGCGCTATGTAACTGTTCTGTTACACTTTCCTGTGAATCAGACACGATTCAGGCTGTTTAATCATCACAGCGGATTAAAATATTTTAGTCTGTTATTGCATAGTGCAGTGTACATTTTAAAAAATGTTAATTGATTTGATTGATAAATGTGGATTAAATTCATGTGTTCTACTACCAATATTTACCAAAACCTCTTGCTCTCAGAAAAAAATACTAATATTAATTATTTATTAAATAAACATCGAACAAAATGTTCGGAAATTTGTGTTTGGTAGATTATTTCTCTGTTGTAACAATGCTTCTTGGCAATAAATTTTATACTGTTGGAAAGCCTGTTTATTTCCCTTTTAAATGGTGCCCCATTTGTAAAGAACATGCATTTGTGGGATGAGCAGCACAGCTGAGTATGTGGGTTGCGCCCATGTAAAATTTGCCAAATCTTTTTATGCAAGCTGAATGTTTGTTTCTGATTTGTGGGTGCTGTTTATATACGCTGAATGGCAGTTTCTGATTGGTGGGTGCTGTTTATGCAAACCGAATGGTTGTTTTTGATTGGTGGGTGATGTTTATGCAAGCTGAATGGCCGTTTCTGATTGGTGGGCACTGTATATGCGTGCTGAATTGTTGTTTCCGATTGGTGGGTGCTGTGTTTACCGCCGGTACCTGGTACCCATTGAGCGGACTGACGTCAATAGGGGACAAAGCATTTCCTGCGGTAAACACAGATGGCTCACAGGTGTGGCGTTCACGCTTCTTCATGCTGCCCAAAGAACAATGCTCACAGCAGACAATGGGAATGGAAAAATTACACACGTCCTAGTCCTATTACGCACAACACTGGTGTTGATCCGATGAGCAGAGCATTCCTGAAGTTCTGTGTCCAGGTGCGGAAAGCCTGAAGGAAACAGGCTCAGCGAAAAAAGGCCAATCGAGGTGAGCCGTACACAAAGGCACGACCTTGAGGAAGATGAGCCCTATGGCATACACAAAGGCATGACCTTGAACGAGGTGAGCCGTACGGCATACACAAAGGCACGACCTTGAGTAACCGTGAGCAGCTATTGACAAACAGAAAGGTACTTGCAGCACAAGTGTGAGAAACAGTTCTGCTCTTTACTGGAATAACAGGATGATCAAAGCCCATGGTAGTGAAGAAGGAGTCACATGACCGTCGGCTCTCAGCATTTTCTGCACGTGGATTACTGTGGTTCAGGAGCGATGGTTAAATCTGGCAGCACATTTAATTTATAGACAGGTTCGTTCCATCATACAGTTTTTTTTTAAATGCAAGAAGATTTTGTGCCAGATTAAATCATAGAACTCTGAGTTAATGAAAAAACATAAAGAGCAGCATGGTTTCCTGGCAGAGCCAAGCTCTCAGATATCCTGCCGTCCAACAACCGTTCCCTCTTTTCAGTTTTCCTTTTCTTCCCCCCCCCCCCCCCCACTCCCCCTCACAACCCACTAACACAACCTCTGAATTTATGTTACATAACCAGAAAATAGAATAGAATAGAATAGAATAACTTTTATTTTCCCGTTGGGGAACTTCAGTTGTAGTTTCCAGCAGTAAAAAAAAGACATAGACAGTGGGGCAGACCCACAAACACAAACAAACATGTTAAATAAAGACATTCAATTGAATCAGAAGTTTCACATTATAGTGAAGGTATGTGTGATTATGATTATGATTAAAATGACTATTATTAGTATTATGATCAAAATTATATTATATTAAATTAATTAAATATTAATTATGATGAAAAATTGAGCATCAAAAGCAATAACAGTTCCTCATCTGCCTTTACTGTCTTGAGATGTCCAATGTCATTAAGCAGTCTAACAGCTGTAGGGACAAAGCTGTTTCGGGCACTTTTTGCTTTAAGGGACAAAGACCTTAATCTTTGACCTGATGGAAGAGTCTCAAAGAGAAAGTTCAGGGGTGTGATGTTGGTTTTGTTGGTTCCCTATGATTTTAGTAGCCTGTACTGTCACCCTCTCCAGCATCAGTTGCCTGATTTCACTTAATGAGCCTCAGGGCCTCAGTGGGGACGGCTCACGCCGGAAGTCGATGGTGATTTTTTTAGTCTCCACATTCAAGTCCATGAAATTGACTTCACACCACTGTTGGAAATGGCTGACAGCACATTGAAGCTTGTCATCATCATTGAGTCCACAATTACTGTATCATCTGAGTACTTGATGAACATGATCTCAGGACAGTTGCTTTAGCAGTCCTCAGTGTAGAGTGTGAATAACACTGGAGAAACTAGCGAGCCTTGGGATTGGACCAGGTGAAGCAGTGTCAGGAGAGCATCGTCGACTCCTCTGTTCTGTTGCTAGGCAAACTGTAGAGGGTCTACTATTCTCTGCGCACTCTGCTGGACCTGTGAGAGCACCAGGCGTTCAAAACACTTAATTTTAACAGGTGTTAATGCGACAGGTCTAAAATCATTGGGTGCAGGTGGGTTGGCCTTCTTTGGCACAGGGGAGATAATTGATGACTTCCATAGTGCTGGAACTATGTGCTCTTCGAGTGAGTGGTTGAACAGGTCACAGAAAACCTGCACCAGCTGTTTATGACAGGATTGCAGAACATGATTGCTCATGTTATCTGGACCGATGGCTTTGTCCAACTTCACCTTTTTTAGCACCCTGCTATCATCCTCCACCTGTACATTGAAGTTGCTGCTCTTCTTAGTTAGAAACAATACTTCTGATGTTACATCATCCCTTTCTGCTTTAAAGTCAAATCTACTTTAGAGCAAGACAAGCTTATCACTTTATGTGAAATAATGCAAGCCCCTAAGCCGCTCTGTACACATGTAGCCCACAGGTGAGAAACAGGGTGTACAGGTATGTGTTTGGGGTTGGGCGGGGGGGATCTTTTGTCTGTCGGGTTTGGAGTCTGGGCCGGTGTAGAATGGGTACATTTTCTTATCTTTTTCACAATGTGTGGCCCCCTCTGTCTCTCCGTCGTCCTCTGCTTGTTTACTTAAGATTGCTGTCGCCGACATATCTACATATCTACTGCATATCTGGCAGCAGAGTGATGGTTTGAGGCTCGTTTGATACCTCAGACCCTTGATGAATTAGAGCCATTTAGCCAACCATGTCCTCCAGACTGTTCCAGCATAATTTACAGCTAAATTTAGTCCCACCCCCCAATTCCCATAAAGACCCATTCAAATGCAAAGATGTTATAATATCACTTGTAAGAGTACCAGAAAATTTAATACCAAGAGTATTTTGATGTTGTTGGATCACAGGTTGGATCAGGATGTCATGGGATGCGAAGGATATGTGACTAAATATTAAATTTGATTACTTTATTCTACATTATGTTAACTGTCAATATTTTTTGATGCCCAAAAATGGGGGGGGACTATGTACAAAAGGTTCTATAATTTCTAAACGGTTCATCCGATATGGATGAAAATACCCTCAAATTAAAGCTGATAGTCTGCACTTCAGCCTCATTGTATCAGTGTATCCTTTCAAACTCAAAGTGCTAGAGTACAGAACCAAAATAACAACGAGACAACTGATAGCTGTATATTAGGCCTACATTGCAAATATTCTCAAAATTATTTCATAAAACAACAGAAATAGCTGTTGCCACAGAACACCTTTTGTTCTCGTGTTGTAGTTGGTTCATAAATCCGGTTATTGAGCATGAATAAATCACACTTAGTGTGTGTGTCTGTGTGTGTGTGTGTGTGAATAAATCACACTTACCATCAAACAAAGACGGCGAAAGAGTACCCTGCTGGTAGTTTTTACAGCAGAGCGAGGCTAAATTCTTTTGCACGTTATACACAGTAGCCTACATGTTACTGGAGCGCGAGCATATATATATGCGATTGAAACAAATTTCACAGGTAACGTTACTAAACATGGTGTGTGTGTGTGTGTGTGTGTGTGTGTGTGTGTGTGTGTGTGTGTGTGTGTGTGTGTGTGTGTGTGTGTCTGGGGAGGGGGAAGGTTGGGGTGTAGATCAGGGTGTAGGTAGGGGTGTAGGTTGGGGTTTAGGTAGGGGTGTAGGTAGGTTCCCTAACGTACACCTCCACTGCCCCCTTTTAAGTGGTTTAAAGAAAACCTGAAGGTGGTCTGGGTGACATTGTTCGAGTGAATTTATTAGGCTAAGGGGTGATATAATAAAGGTAAGGGGGTGAACAGCAGGTTCACAGCCCCTGTGCCTTTAGCATTAGCCCAAAGAGTTAGCCGCGATAAAACTCGGTCACGCTTATGCAAGCTTTGCACAACCTGCGACCCTACGCGTAGCATTTGACCGCTAATGGAGTCTCTGACCAGCGAAGAAAAACAGGAAGAATTTTTTTACATTCCTGACACATTCCTGACACCCATAAAAAGCGAGTGAAAGAAAGAGAAAAACAGGGAAAAAATACAGGCTGAGCTGCTCAATAAGGCCCTGATATAGAGTATCAGTGTGAGACCTGGGCCTTATAATGTGATGATTAATCACACGATTGTCTTGGCTTTGTGTTTGTTGTTTCTCAATCTCCTTCCTCTGTTCCTTCTAATTGTGACTACTGAATGTGTGTGTGTGTGTATGTGTGAGTGAGTCTGTGTGTGTGCATGCGTGCGTGCGTGCGTGCGTGCGTGCGTGCGTGCGTGCATGTGTATGTGTGTGTGTGCGCGCATGTGTGTCTGGCCTAGCTGCACTCACACTGAGCCATAGCCTTTAGCCTGTGCTATGCTACACACACACTGAGCCCTGGCCTTTAGCCTGCGCTATGCTACACACACACTGAGCCCTGGCCTTTAGCCTGCGCTATGCTACACACACACTGAGCCCTGGTTTTTAGCCTGCACTATGCTACACACACACACTGAGCCCTGGCCTTTAGCCTGCGTGATGCTACACATACACTGAGCCCTGGTTTTTAGCCTGCACTATGCTACACACACACACTGAGCCCTGGCCTTTAGCCTGTGCTATGCTACACTTACACTGAGTCCAGGTCTTTAGCCTGCGCTATGCTACATTCATACTGAGTCCTGGCCTTTAGCCTGCGCTATGCTACATTCATACTGAGTCCTGGCCTTTAGCCTGCGCTATGCTACAATCACACTGAACCCTGGCCTTTAGCCTGTGCTTTGCTACACACACACTGAACCCTGGCCTTTAGCCTGCGTGATGTTACACATACACTGAGCCCTGGTGTTTAGCCTGTGCTATGCTACACAAACACACTGAGCCCTGGCCTTTAGCCTGCGCTATGCTACACACACACTGAACATTGGCCTTTAGCCTGTGCTATGCTACACCCACACTGAGCCCTGGCCTTTAGCCTGCGCTATGCTACACTCACACTGAGCCCTGGTCTTTAGCCTGCGCTACGCTACACACACACTGAACCCTGGCCTTTAGCCTGTGCTATGCTACACACACACACTGAACCCTGGCCTTTAGCCTGTGTTATGCTACACATACACTGAGCCTTAGCCTTTAGCCTGTGTTATGCTACACACACACAGCCTTGGCCTTTAGACTGTGCTATGCTACACACACTGAACCTTAGCCTTTAGCCTGTGCTATGCTATACCCACACTGAGCCCTGATTTTTATCTTGTGTTAGGCTACACTCACACTGAGCCCTGGCCTTTATCCTGCGCTATGCTACACCCACACTGAGCCCTGGTTTTTAGCTTGTGTTATGCTACATTCATACTGAGTCCTGGTCTTTAGCCTGCGCTATGCTACACTCACACTGAACCCTGGCCTTTAGCCTGCATGATGCTACACACACACTGAACATTGGCCTTTAGCCTGTGCTATGCTACACCCACACTGAGCCCTGGTTTTTAGCCTGTGTTATGCTACTCTCACACTGAGCCCTGGCCTTTAGCCTGCGTGATGCTACATCCATACTGTGCCCTGGTCTTTAGCCTGTGTTATGCTACTCTCACACTGAGCCCTGGCCTTTAGCCTGCGCTATGCTACACTCACACTGAGCCCTGGTCTTTAGCCTGTGCTATGCTACACCCACACTGAGCCCTGGCCTTTAGCCTGTGCTATGCTACACACACACTGAGCCCTGGCCTTTAGCCTGTGCTATGTTATGCTACACACACACTGAGCCCTGGCCTTTAGCCTGTGTTATGCTACACACACACTGAGCCCTGGCCTTTAGCCTGTGTTATGCTACACACACACTGAACCCTGGCCTTTAGCCTGTGTTATGCTACACACACACTGAGCCCTGGCCTTTAGCCTGTGTTATGCTACACACACACTGAGCCTTGGGCTTTAGCCTGTGTTATGCTACACACACACTGAGCCTTGGGCTTTAGCCTGTGCTATGCTACACACACACTGAGCCCTGGCCTTTAGCCTGCGCTATGCTACACACACACTGAGCCTTGGGCTTTAGCCTGTGCTATGCTACACACACACTGAGCCCTGGCCTTTAGCCTGCGCTATGCTACATTTATACTGAGCCCTGGCCTTTAGCCTGCGCGATGCTACACTCACACTGAGCCTTGGGCTGTGTCCGAATCAGAGCCCTATCTACTGTGCCCTGTCTTTTGCGTACAGTGCACTGGCAGAAGTGTGCTGTTTAATGTGCACTGTTTAGCAGTCCGCGGAAAATATCCGCCATACTATTTTCCAACCGCACTGTGGAAGTGTCGTAAGCAGGTCATAAGACGTCCCACCAGTGTTGCCATGTCCGTGGTTTTACAGCTAAATTGGAATACTTTCAAAGTGCAGTCACGAGTAAAAATGAAAAGTCGCAAAGCACGCACTTATTTTAAAATGTAAAAACATGATGATTTCTATTTAAAATATGTTAAAAATAGCCTATAATTTGGGCTAGTTTTGAGTCGCCATTTAGCTGTAAAGTCTTACAAAATCTGGCAACCCTGTGCCCCACTCTTGCGCTGCCATGTCACGTGTTGTTTTTGTTGTATTTGAAAGAAAACGTCAGCTGAGCTTCACGTCATATTTATGTGACCAAAATGTTTGTGTACTTGAAAAGTGTGTTTCCGAATGTACTCAGTGAAACCCCGGAAGTAAGTGTCATTTTGAAGTGTGTGTGTGTGTGTGTGTGTGTGTTTGTTTCAGCTTGTCTCTTTGGCTTGTTTATTCACACAGGTCCACATGACATCCCTCTGTCTGTATGTCTCCATAGCAGAAGATGCCCAGCGGAATGAATCTTATCTTTCTCCAATCACCCGTACCTGCATGTCTGGGAGATTCGCCGTCTAAACAGCAGAGAAACATGTGTAAGAATGCTCTGGGCACGTTCTCTCTTCTCCATAAAGCTTTACTGCTGAAGAGTTGAGTTTAAGTTGTGCTTTTACAGTATATCTCTAACTCTCTGTGCGACGGCTGCCCTGGTGACAAGCAGGTTCATATCCTTGGTATTCAGTAGCGTTTAGTGAGGTATATCTTTAGGCATGCTGTTCTTACACCCCATATGACCACAAATTTAGAATTTGTAATCCCAGAAAACTTACAGCGCATTGTAACAACAAAGGTGAATAGACAATCATTCACAAATAAATATTGTGAATGTTTGCAATGTATTATTTTTGATGGATTTTTCTAGAAGTAGACAGTGAATTTCTTACCTCCCCTGGAAATCTGTGCTTTTTTCACCTTTATATTCTAGATATTGTAATTATATTCTAGATATTGTAATCAGTGAGCAAATTGGGCAAGTTACTTAATTTTGGTAATCACTGAATGTACCAAACTGTGAAGAAAAGCCTTTAACAGTTAAAGATGGATCCAGGTCAAATTTAAGGGCAAAAGATCACTGAATCACGGCTAACGGTAAGAGCAGATGTTCTGCTGGTCGCACACGAACACCAGCTCTAAAAACTTCTGAAAAAAATCACTGGGCTGCTGTTTAGCTTTTAAATGAGCATATATTAGCCCACATGTCTGAAATTTGCCAGATCTGCTTGTTTAATTACTGATATTATTAAACTTCATGGATGTCGGAGGCTTGGCCAATCTTTCAAAAGCAGAGAGCACACCTGCAAAGCCAAGATACTTCTGGGCGACACCCCAATTCTCAAAAACTTTTTCATTTTGAGGGCAAAACTATTCATGGAGCAAACCTCAGAAATGCAATTTCTCAAAGTTCAATAACTAACTTTACAGAAAGTCTAATATCTGCATCTCTCCTGTGAATCCAGCCCTGCTCCTGTTCTCCTCACGCTCCAGCCCTGTTCCTGTTCTCTTCCCGCTCCAGCCCTGCTCCTGTTCTCCTCACGCTCCAGCCCTGTTCCTGTTCTCTTCCCGCTCCAGCCCTGCTCCTGTTCTCCTCACGCTCCAGCCCTGTTCCTGTTCTCTTCCCGCTCCAGCCCTGCTCCTGTTCTCCTCACGCTCCAGCCCTGTTCCTGTTCTCTTCCCGCTCCAGCCCTGCTCCTGTTCTCCTCACGCTCCAGCCCTGTTCCTGTTCTCTTCCCGCTCCAGCCCTGCTCCTGTTCTCCTCCCGCTCCAGCCCTGCTCCTGTTCTCCTCCTGCTCCAGCCCTGCTCCTGTTCTCCTCCTGCTCCAGCCCTGCTCCTGTTCTCTTCCCGCTCCAGCCCTGCTCCTGTTCTCCCGCTCCAGCCCTGCTCCTGTTCTCCTCCCGCTCCAGCCCTGCTCCTGTTCTCCTCACACTCCAGCCCTGCTCCTGTTCTCGTCCCGCTCCAGCCCTGTTCCTGTTCTCCTGCTCCAGCCCTGCTCCTGTTCTCCTCCTGCTCCAGCCCTGCTCCACTTCTCCTCCCGCTCCAGCCCTGCTCCTGTTCTCCCGCTCCAGCCCTGCTCCTGTTCTCTTCCCGCTCCAGCCCTGTTCCTGTTCTCCTCACGCTCCAGCCCTGCTCCTGTTCTCCTCCTGCTCCAGCCCTGCTCCTGTTCTCTTCCCGCTCCAGCCCTGCTCCTGTTCTCCTCCTGCTCCAGCCCTGCTCCTGTTCTCCTCCTGCTCCAGCCCTGCTCCTGTTCTCCTCCCGCTCCAGCCCTGCTCCTGTTCTCCTCACGCTCCAGCCCTGCTCCTGTTCTCCTCCTGCTCCAGCCCTGCTCCTGTTCTCTTCCCGCTCCAGCCCTGCTCCTGTTCTCCTCCCGCTCCAGCCCTGCTCCTGTTCTCCTCCTGCTCCAGCCCTGCTCCTGTTCTCTTCCCGCTCCAGCCCTGTTCCTGTTCTCCCGCTCCAGCCCTGCTCCTGTTCTCCTCCTGCTCCAGCCCTGCTCCTGTTCTCCTCCCGCTCCAGCCCTGCTCCTGTTCTCCCGCTCCAGCCCTGCTCCTGTTCTCTTCCCGCTCCAGCCCTGCTCCTGTTCTCCTCCCGCTCCAGCCCTGCTCCTGTTCTCTTCCCGCTCCAGCCCTGTTCCTGTTCTCCTCACGCTCCAGCCCTGCTCCTGTTCTCCTCCTGCTCCAGCCCTGCTCCTGTTCTCCTCCCGCTCCAGCCCTGCTCCTGTTCTCCTCCTGCTCCAGCCCTGCTCCTGTTCTCCTCCTGCTCCAGCCCTGCTCCTGTTCTCCTCCCGCTCCAGCTATGCTCCTGTTCTCCTGCCTATCCAGCCTGCTCTTGCCCTACCATCACACTACAGCCCTATACCCAGCCTGCTGTTCCTCATACCATCACACTACAGCCCTATATCCAGCCTGCTGTTCCTCATACCATCACACTACAGCCCTATACCCAGCCTGCTGTTCCTCATACCATCACACTACAGCCCTATACCCAGCCTGCTGTTCCTCATGCCATCACACTACAGCCCTATACCCAGCCTGCTGTTCCTCATACCATCACACTACAGCCCTATACCCAGCCTGCTGTTCCTCATACATCACACTACAGCCCTATACCCAGCCTGCTGTTCCTCATACATCACACTACAGCCCTATACCCAGCCTGCTGTTCCTCATACCATCACACTACAGCCCTATACCCAGCCTGCTGTTCCTCATACCATCACACTACAGCCCTATACCCAGCCTGCTGTTCCTCATACCATCACACTACAGCCCTATACCCAGCCTGCTGTTCCTCATACATCACACTACAGCCCTATACCCAGCCTGCTGTTCCTCATACCGGTTTTTAAAAAGCTTAAATCTTTGGATTTACGGTGGTTGCTTAGCCAGCTAAATGGTTTTTGATTTTTAAAAAGAGTCCCACTGCAGCCCTCCCCTGCTTCATTTACCTGCCTTCAGCTCATTTTTGGGACTTTAAAGAGATTGTGGAGATTGTGGCAGAAGTGAAACTGTGCGGCTCCTCTCTGGCTCGTGTGTTTGTGTTTTTCAGGAGCTTTTTTCTGGGCGCTGGTTTATTTGTCATTTGCTTCAGAACCTGAGCTGCTTTTTCACCTCGGCAGCCGTCACTGTTCGTCTGCTCAAAGATCTTCTCCTGAGCCTCATACCCTGACTGGCTGTAGGCCTGATTTAAACCTCTCATCTTTAGACTAGGGCCCCGAAAACACCACATCCCTCAGCTGCAGGCCTAACCCGAACCCCAATAAGCAACCAGTTTGGACTGTAAATGGAACAAAGACAAAAACCATAACCATCCAATAACCTAATCATAACTAGTCAAAGCCATCCAATAACGTAAAACCAACTGACAACCAAATTAAATCTGCAACAGCCAAGCCAAAACCATAGCCAACAGCCAAGCCAAAACCATAGCCAACAGCCAAGCCAAAACCATAACCAACAGCCAAGCCAAAACCATAACCAACAGCCAAGCCAAAACCATAACCAACAGCCAAGCCAAAACCATAACCAACAGCCAAGCCAAAACCATAACCAACAGCCAAGCCAAAACCATAACCAACAGCCAAGCCAAAACCATAACCAACAGCCAAACCAAAACCATAACCAACAGCCAAGCCAAAACCATAACCAACAGCCAAGCCAAAACCATAACCAACAGCCAAGCCAAAACCATAACCAACAGCCAAGCCAAAACCATAGCCAACAGCCAAGCCAAAACCATAACCAACAGTCAAAACAAAACTGGTCAAGCACCTGAAAATAATACTGTCTGACAAATAAGATCAAAAAAAAAAAATTAAAAAACTGAACTAGAATTTGTCCAGTAATCAAAATCAAAACTCTCCAAAGATTCTGAGAAAACTTGTTTGTGCAAGTTCTGCATTTTTTTTGAGGGGGGTGGGGGGTGAATGACGGTCCCTGTGACACACGTACGACAGATAGAGAGACAGACGAGCTGTAGGATCATGCGGGATGGGACGGGACGGGTCAGGAATGGGACAGCATGGCCTCAGTGTCACCCCGCTCAGTAAACAGCCTGCACCCCAGTTCTGCAGCGATAGAATCTTAATGCCCCATTCAGAAGCGTGAGGTTGATAGACATCTGTCCCTCTGAACGAGGGCGTGGTCCCCATGAGCTGGGAGGGGCTATGGCAGGCCACGCCCACATGAGACAGCACAGGTGAACAGGCCACACAGGGAGAGCCTACGTGGGGGATGGGGGGGTGAGCAGTCACATGATTACTGCTCTGCGCTCTAGTGCCAACGGAACTTTTTTTTATTTTGAAAACTTTCCCCCACGTTAAAGAGCAGCGGGCCATGCGCATCCTGGTCTTATTGCTGTTCCTGTGGGATGAACAGAGAGGCGGGTCTGCCCAAAACGGCTCCATTGTTTAAAAGGATGGCTCGAGACGCAGGGTATGGTCCCGGCTGGTAGGGATGTTGGTTTATTCTGGGAGTTCTCGTGCCACAGCATACCGTGTTCGCATGCGACCAAAACATACTGCCCTGTACAGAAGCCTGGAGAGGCCAAAAAGCGCTCCTGTTTCTCTGCAGGGGTGAACGACCTCAGAAACAAACGTTGTGTGCCCATGGCATGGTGAAGCACAGGTCTGCTGCCTTCCTGTTGTGCCGGCCGACGCAGTCAGTGATTTATCTGAGAACTGGTGCAGTTCAGGGAGGGATGGATGGAGAGAAGGGAGGGATGGATGGAGAGAGAGAAGAGAGAGAGAGAGGAATCGAGAGAGCGAGAAGAGAGAGAGCGAGGGATGGAAAAAAAGGAGAGAGAGTGAGGGATGGATGGAGAGAGAGAAGAGAGAGAGGGATGAAGAGAAAGAAGAGAAAGAGCGGTCGGGAGCATCAATCCCAGAATCCTCAGCATCATTACAGAGACAGTGAACAGTCCTGGGAGATCCTTCATCACAGTGCATGTACCACAGAGCAGGGAGACTCAGTACTGCTGCCCCTCCAATCAGGGACTGGTTTATACCCAGGTGAGTGGGAGCTCTGGCCAATCAGTGACATCAATAAATTAACTATCAAATAGGAAATAAACCCAGCAGTATTACTGGCCTCGAGGGCCAGCTTTGAGTATCCCTGCAGCACAGCTAATGGATGTGCATCATTAAGAGTGAAGCCACACACAGCTAATGGATGTGCATCATTAAGAGTGAAGCCACACACAGCTAATGGATGTGCATCATTAAGAGTGAAGCCACACACAGCTAATGGATGTGCATCATTAAGAGTGAAGCCACACA
>CM040406.1:56850566-56858066 GCA_022702515.1 Ilyophis sp. 1 JC-2022
CAGTGCTGTTGGGGTGTGTTAGCTCAGTGTCGCAACGTTTATATTTACAATCTGCTCAAAATGAGACCAAATTACCTTTTTATTTTCTGTTTTTTGCAAAGCATTTCGAGGAATGTCTGGTTTTCACCACTTGTATAACAAAACCATAACACAACCATAACACAACCTCACTCAGATGTCCAGACCGACACCAGATCAGCAGTAATACTTTTAAAACACAAGTCAACTACGTACAATCATAGTGAGAGTAAGACACTGTAAAAAGAAACGGTTATAAATTATTTTAATAACATTGGGGCTTAAAAAAATGTTGTTTAATCGTTTACAGATGTTCCATGTTTAATATTTTTGTTAACGTTTAGTGATTAAACGTTTAGACGTCACACCTCTAGTTCTTTCTACTTATTATAAATACTTTTCTGATCTTATCATATGTGTGAGCTTCTCTGGGTAAGGGTGAGCCAGGGCAGCTGAGACAGGTTTGGAAATCCACCCCTCCCCCTTTATCAGACCCCCCCATGGACTGGGTCCTGCCTTCTGGGGGTCTGTACTCAGTAACTCATTAACACTGACCCTCTGTACCTGGGCCATTTCAGCCTTGCTTTAGGACAGGTGCAGGTGTGTACAGGTGTGTAGCAATGAACATTCCTCACCTGGGGGATTCAGAGGACCCCTGGATCACCTTTAATATCTGGGTACCCCCCCCCCCCCCCAACACACACACACACACACACGGTCACACCAGATCTACCTCATTCTCTGACTGTGTCATTTCCCTGTTCTTCGCCTCTGTTAATCCAAACACTGAAAGAAAACATGTTGGGGGCTTTTTTTGTTGTTTAATTTCTGGGAATTGTGGCATTGCGCGTGGAGGATTTTCCACTCTGGTTTTGTTCCACAGGTACTAAACACCAGCTGCCACCCCTCACTGTGAGAAGTAAGATCTGTCCTCCAGAACGAAAACCCCAGCCGCCTGTTTTTCCATATTAAAATGCATTTTTTTATTTTCTTGGAAGAGACGGGACTTTTCGACAGTCATGTTTATTTATGACATCATCCAAAAACCACCCAAAGCAACTTCCCACACAGAGTACCCCCGCCACCTCTGTACGCTGTTTTTGGTAAACTTTTACTGCACTATTTTCCATAAAGCCTGAATAACACTGCCATGTTTCACTGCCAGGCATGATATAGCATGGTATAATATTTGCTATAACATGTGCTATAACCTGTCTTGACAGCTGATTCTTTCCCACCAGTTTTTATGCATTCACAACCTAAGCATGAGATTAAACACCTGAAATCAATAGTGAACATAACTGTTCCTATAACTAAAATGATTTCGGTTGACTTTCCTTTCAAAATTTCCTGATCAATGTTCAACAGTTGATGGCATGTAATAATTAAAATATATATTGATTGAGCTGTTATTTGTCTGTTCTGTTATGTTGATGGACAGACAGAAACTCACGCATGACTTAAGACAGTCATCTCCACCATACCTGCATTATAGAGCAATGTCATCTCCACCACACCTGCATCATAGAGCAATGTCACCTCCACCACACCTGCATCATTGAGCAATGTCATCTCCACCACTCCTGCATCATAGAGCAATGTCACCTCCACCACACCTGCATCATTGAGCAATGTCACCTCCACCACTCCTGCATCATAGAGCAATGTCATCTCCACCACACATGCATCATAGAGCAATGTCACCTCCACCACACCTGCATCATAGAGCAATGTCATCTCCACCACACATGCATCATAGAGCAATGTCACCTCCACCACTCTTGCATCATAGAGCAATGTCACCTCCACCACACCTGCATCATAGAGCAATGGCATCTCCACCACACATGCATCATAGAGCAATGTCACCTCCACCACACCTTCATCATAGAGCAATGTCACCTCCACCACTCCTGCATCCAGGGGTGTAGGTTTGTTTCCAGTTTTTGTAGGGCACTGTATGCAGTGTGCAAGCTGCAAAAATGTTTCACTAATTTGAGAGCAAATATTGTTTTTGAGCTACAAAGAGAGCATCAGATGATCCCGATAACTGTTTCTTTAATTAACCTGATTATGCATTTGGCCTACATGTGCACTTGCTGCATATTACAAATTCAAAAAACAAATTTGATCATGTTATGACTAACGTTAGCAGTTGTGCTAGCTAACGGCATTAGAGTTGTTAGCTCACTAGCTAACGTCAGCTAACTAAAGTTTGCGCGCTCAATCACATTACGACCAATAAAGTAACACTTAAACATCGTAATGCATCCATATTTACAGTATGCATCACAAACATATGTACATCATTAATAAACAGAAGTAATCGGCTACATTCAGAATTTTGAAAAAGAGGTTGCTGTCTTCGTGAACTGACAACTGTATTAATGACGAAAACATGTGACTGTAGTAGTTAATGTAATAATATAATAAATAAGAGATTGATTCAAGGAGTTAATGGAGCTAATAATGTAAATAAGATCAAGATTGATTCTATACTGTATATTATAATACTGATACTCATTTCAACATTCAATATAATACAACTTACTCAATATATTTTAAAATGTCACAGTTGCTCAATCAGATCTGTCTTGTAAGGTAAAGGAAATTGTAGTGTAACAGTAGTTTAATGTACATTAGCGGAGGTAGAGAGAAAAGATAACTATAGCCTAGTGATTTAGCTGTGGCTGTGTCACTGATGAGCCGCTGCTCTGCTGTCCAGAATTGTTTCTGAATTCGTGGCTCTTACGTCCTTTATTCTCATTTGTCAAACATCAAACGGAGTTTCACTCCATTTCGTAACTTTTATTACAGCCTTGTGTAAAATTGTATAGATATTTAGGAGGTTATGGCCAGTGTACAGAGGTTATGGCCAGTGTACAGAGGTTATGGCCAGTGTACAGAGGTTATGGCCAGTGTACAGAGGTTATGGCCAGTGTACAGAGGTTATGGCCATTCTATGGAGGTTACCAGTAATGACACAAGTACAAAGGCTCTTTAAGGTGTCACACATATAAAAAGATTTTTTTATTGTTCAGATGTGGCACTTTTTTTTCTAAATAAAGCCGTTAGCTGTGGAAACCTTTGCTGGGCTGTGTGTCTGGAGCACACTAATGTGGCTTTTTGGGACTGGGGAACACAACTTTAAATGGGAAATGAAGTCATGCAAAAATAATGACTCAGGGGAAATGGGAGAATCTGATGGGCGGTCATTGTGGTTTGTCACTTAAAGGAATGTTTGTGCTCTGATATGCTGTAACAATGAAATCTGTGATTTTCTTCACCTCGATTAAAAACACACAATGCCCCCCCCCCCCCCCCCCAAATGTTGATGGTGGTGACTGAAGTAATGAAGCTAAATGGCGTAGCAGGTGCCAGAGGGAATTGAGAATGTAGTATTGATCAGAAGCATTGATTGGTGCTGCCCCCAGCGGATGGAATGCCCTGATTGGTGCTGCCCCCAGCGGATGGAATGCCCTGATTGGTGCTGCCCCCAGCGGATGTAATGCCCTGATTGGTTATTTAACTGAAGGGGAGTCAGAGCAGACCCAAACACAATTGGGGTAATTAAGAGGGGGGCTGGGATCCCTGCCCCGCAGGAAGGCTTCGGGGCCCCTCTCAGCAGAGCTGGGGTGTGGGACAATGGCAGGAAACCCCTGGAGAAACAGGGTGCACCCGCATTACACACCTCAAAAAACACAGCACCAGACTGCCTGCTCCAGAACAGGTCACCATGGCGATCTCTCCAAAGGCAATGCTCGGAGGATATGCCCCTGTGTGGCTCTGCAGCACAGCCGGTCTGGTTTATTCCAGTCTGTTCCGGTTTACCTGACACCCAGCTCTGCAGGGGTGCTTTCACAGGTATGCTTTAGGCTGTTACTGTGATCACGGTCCGCAAGGGCCGAGAACTGCTGGTGTTCCGCTTTCTACCTGGGAGTCAGGTGTGAAGACAGTCTGGCCAATCAGCAGCACTAATTGTTCAGTTAATCACCTGGGAGAAAATAAAACCAGGGCGGGATTTAGATTTGAGGGCCGGATTTGAATGTCCCTATTTCAGGCCTTCAACAGACTCTAACCCAGTGATTTACACCGCCAGCATTCTTTACATCCTGTACAGTCATCGCAGTGATTTAGATTAGATACACACAACCTTTCCGTTACCAACCATTACGTTGCATCAACAACCAGATTACAGGATGTTATTGGTTTGCGTCCCTTTGAAAGGGTTGTTTATTAAAAACTCCCTGGGTAAAGTCCAGACATTAAGGTACTTAGGCAGGGGTGTAAAAGTCACATCCTGGAGCACAGCAGTGGCTGCGGGTTTAACTCCAATCCAGGGCACAGCAGTTCTCCAGGGTTTGAGTCTGAAGTTTTTGTAATAAAGAGAACATCTGGCCCAGATGAGTGTCTTCTGGGGATTGAGATGATGGTATAATCTTATGGGGATTGAGATGATGGTGTAATCTTCTGGGGATTGAGATGATGGTGTAATCTTCTGGGGATTGAGATGATGGTGTAATCTTCTGGGGATTGAGATGATGGTGTAATCTTCTGGGGATTGAGATGATGGTGTAATCTTCTGGGGATTGAGATGATGGTATAATCTTATGGGGATTGAGATGATGGTATAATCTTATGGGGATTGAGATGATGGTGTAATCTTCTGGGGATTGAGATGATGGTGTAATCTTCTGGGGATTGAGATGATGGTGTAATCTTCTGGGGATTGAGATGATGGTGTAATCTTCTGGGGATTGAGATGATGGTGTAATCTTATGACTGAGATGCCCGTTTCATGCCCGGGTCATGTGACACGCTGTGTCCCCTCGCGTAGCCACGGCCCTGGGGACGTGCGGTTTGGAAGAACGTCTCCAGGGGTGATATGATCACGTGCCGTACCTGAGATAACCAGTGCCGTGGTACATACCAGAGAGAGGAACAGAACATTCTCTCCCTCTCCACATCAGCTGATGTGAGGTGAGCATTCTGGCGCAAAATGGCTGCCGTTGCATCACCCAGTGGGTGGGTAGAGACGAGTTTCCCCCTCATCACCGGTTGGTGAGAAAGGCGCTATATAAGACTCTTTCTTCTGCATTATCATTAGCAGAATCAAAACGCTACTCTGGAATTTGCTTCCCACAGTGGAATAAAAAAACAGAAGAGTTGATGAGGAGGTGATTAGGAGGAAGATTGAGAGTGTGTTTAATCTCATAAGAAACCACGACATTATCAAGCTCAGGGATCAGGCCTAATGAATATGTTGGCATGTCTAATGGAGCTGTATCGATCTGAGTTAAAACATCTCAAATAAATCTCCAGCCGTCACATGGAAAGAGCAGTTATGCAAGCAGCCAAAGTGTGCAAACATGACCACACACACATGACCATACACACATGACCATACACACATGACCATACACACATGACCATACACACATGACCATACACACATGACCATACACACATGACCATACACACATGACCATGCAAACATGACCATACACACATGACCATACACACATGACCATACACACATGACCATGCACACATGACCATACACACATGACCATACACACATGACCATGCAAACATGACCATGCAAACATGACCATACACACATGACCATACACACATGACCATGCAAACATGACCGGGAGCAGGCGGTTACTTTAAAAAATAGATCAAACCTTAAAGCATCCTGTTACCACAGGAAACATCTTCTGTTTAATTTTTCTTCAATTAGCAACTTAGAATGTTTCTTTTTCCTACAGCCACCCAAAGCCAGCACCTTCTGTTCTTCCAGTAGGTCCAGATAAAGTAGGTCCAGTACCCATTTTCAACAGACAAAATCATTTTAAAGACATTTGTGACCTTTCCAAGCTTTCCAACCTGAACACGAAAAAAGACACATTTAGCTGGGTTACTCATAAGCCTTAAAACAATCTCTCCCTGTGTAGTGATCCGGGCTGTTAAACACATAGAGATTAGAGCACATTCATTACCTCCTGTTTGCTCTTGATCACATTGCAAAGATTGATCACAGGTATCAAATAGAAATTAACCACTTCAGATAAACAGAGAGAGACAACCAGGGACAGAGAGGGAGAGGGAGAAAGAGGGAGAAAGAGTGGGGAACAGGAACCATGACGCACAGTTCTCTTCTTGTTTTTATATGTATCTGACTTCATTTGCCTTTATTTTATCCTTTATTTGAACCCTAATTTACCGTTAAGTTAGTGTTTCTTTGTTGTAGTAAATGGTATACTCATTTCCTTAAGTTGTCCACTGTGCGATTGTGTGTTCTGGGGTTTTTAACATGTCTACATGCTTTGGAAATATGAATTATGATTTTCATACCAATACTGCTAACTAAAAATATAAACTGGGTTGAGACAGAAAGAGGGAAAAAGAGATTGAGAGAGGGAGATGGAGGGAGAGAAAAGGAAAAGTGTATAATTGTATGATTACCGCTCCAGATTATGTTAGGTGACAGTGTGGAATGTTTATAGCTGCTTGTAAAGATAAGATCAGTGAAGCTGCAGCCATTGTGTTTCAGAGAGCGGCTGGCCAAACAGCAGCCATTGTGTTTTTTGTACTTGGAATGCCATTGAACTCCGCTGGCTGGACCTCTGGCAATACTGCAGGTTATCAGGGATGAGGGGGGGGGGTCATTATGCCTGAGACGGGCCCTGCCACTCAAACAGGACCCCGCAGTGAACCCCCATTTTGTGAGCGGGTAAATGTAAAATTCTTTGAGATTGCCGTTTGTTATAAACACTTTGAGATGGCGTGTGTCATGCTGAAAGCGACGTGTGTACATTTGCCTGCGGTGGGCGGAGCCTTTGAAGAATTCGCTGAGCTCTGATAGTGTATCACCTTCGGCGTTAGTAGCGCAGCGCGCTTTCATATTGTTTCAAATGGCAGAGAAATGCCTGTGGACACATTTTATCAGCAACAGAGCTGGAATTTGCCTCGTAGCATAAGAGGTATTTTTGGGAAAACACAAAGTGACAGGAAAGTCATTTGTGCTGAGGATCATGGGTAATGACAGAAGGATCTCACCTCTCTGGTATCTGGTATGAACCTGGCTACACGCTTTCAACCCAGTGATCAAATGGCCATCAGTGCCAGTTTTAAGGGGGAGGAGTCAGTGGAATGGGGGAGGAGTCAGTGGAATGGGGGAGGAGTCAGCCGTTGGAATGTGTGTCGGATTGTGCTGCTTAAATTTTACTCTGCTCTGTTATTGCAACAACTAGACAGGGTAATGCGGCGTGCCGTTATCAGACACCTTTCGCTGAGGAGAAAGTCAACAACAGTTATTGATAACGGCGGCTAAACACAATGGTGTAACTCCAAACCCACACCCAATTTCAAGGCCCCAAAGATTGGAGTTCTGATTCAGGTGATCAGTCACTATGAGACAGTGTTATGCCGCTAATGCTCACTATACAGCGCTATGCCACTAACGCTCACTGTGAG
>CM040406.1:56863066-56970566 GCA_022702515.1 Ilyophis sp. 1 JC-2022
CGTCTGATCCCTTCTCTCTCTGTTACCCTCTCTGCTTTCTACCCGTCTGATCCCTTCTCTCTCTGTTACCCTCTCTGCTTTCTACCCGTCTGATCCCTTCTCTCTCTGTTACCCTCTCTGCTTTCTACCCGTCTGATCCCTCCTCTCTCTGTTACCCTCCCTGCTTTCTATCCATCTGATCCCTCCTCTCTCTGTTACCCTCCCTGCTTTCTATCCATCTGATCCCTCCTCTGTCTGTTACCCTCTCTGCTTTCTACCCGTCTGATCCCTCCTCTCTCTGTTACCCTCTCTGCTTTCTACCCGTCTGATCCCTTCTCTCTCTGTTACCCTCTCTGCTTTCTACCCATCTGATCCCTCCTCTGTCTGTTACCCTCTCTGCTTTCTACCCATCTGATCCCTCCTCTGTCTGTTACCCTCTCTGCTTTCTATCCATCTGATCCCTCCTCTCTCTGTTACCCTCCCTGCTTTCTACCCGTCTGATCCCTTCTCTCTCTGTTACCCTCCCTGCTTTCTACCTGTCTGATCCCTCCTCTGTCTGTTACCCTCTCTGCTTTCTACCCGTCTGATCCCTCCTCTGTCTGTTACCCTCTCTGCTTTCTACCTGTCTGATCCCTCCTCTGTCTGTTACCCTCTCTGCTTTCTACCCGTCTGATCCCTCCTCTCTCTGTTACCCTCCCTGCTTTCTATCCATCTGATCCCTCCTCTGTCTGTTACCCTCTCTGCTTTCTACCCGTCTGATCCCTCCTCTCTCTGTTACCCTCCCTGCTTTCTATCCATCTGATCCCTCCTCTGTCTGTTACCCTCTCTGCTTTCTACCCATCTGATCCCTCCTCTGTCTGTTATCCTACCCATCTGAATAAAGCAAAACTATATGAAAGTAGCGCAGAACTATATGTTCTCTTAAAAAAAATCCATAATTCCATCCCTCTCCATCTCAGCCAGCATGTACTGAATGTTCTGGTAGAAATAGCTGCATCGCCCAGGTGGGGGGGCTGGGGGGGCGGTTTTGGGATCACGAACTGTATAATAATTCCAACACATTTTTTATGTTTAAACAGACGCTTGAAAACCAGCAGCATTATAAAAAGGCGGCGACAGCAGTGATGTATTCTGCACACAGCGTGACCCGGCGTTAAAGCGGCTGACCTTGAGACTGCCTTTATTGGCAGCCATAAACATATCCATAATAACTCACTTTATAATGCAAAAAAAGTTTGCCCATTTTATCAGTCGTAAACACCTTTTCTTCATGAAATTTAGACAATTCCCCCGTTGATCCACACGGAGGCTGAAACGAGGCTTTATTGCACAGGGTCCGGCAGCATTCCAACAGGGCCCGGCTCTGGTGGACCAGCCCGGTCCGGCCTGAGGAGTCCAGGGCACAAGAGGGCCCGGCTCTGGTGGACCAGCCCGGTCAGGCCTGAGGAGTCCAGGGCACAAGCGGGCCCGGCTCTGGTGGACCAGCCCGGTCCGGCCTGAGGAGTCCAGGGCACAAGGTGCATTTGCACCTGAAGGTGCAGATATGTGAACTTCGGTTTGCTTTCTTGCTTGATTATCATTTTTTAAGACTATCATAGCACAGTAAGGAGGGATATGATAATTTTCGAAGACTACATTACATTACATTACTGGCGTTTGGCAGACGCTTTTATCCAGAGAAATTTATAAGAAGAAGACGAGTGCATACATCGGGGTGAAGATCAGCAGTAACCCTGGGGTTGGGAGCCAAGGTGTGACTGAAAGAGGTGAGGAATGTGTGTGTGTGTGTGTGGGTGGGGGGGGGTCATATCACCATTGGGGGGGGCGAGGACAGACAGGATGACACGTGGAAGTGCAGGCACGCAGAAGGGGAGGAGTCAGGCGTGCTGAGGTTTCAGAATGGAGGGGTCTGTAGGTATGTGGGGGTCTGTAGGTATGTGGGGGTCTGTAGGTATGTCTATAAATTGCAAACGTGCACATAAATATAAATATGTGTACCCCCCCCCGCCAGGAGAAGTATAAGAACTGGAAGAGGCTTCATCACAGCAAGCACGGAATTGGACACGACAGATCCCATTGGTTCATCCCAGAACCAGTGCACAGATCCCATTGGTTCATCCCAGAACCAGTGCACAGATCCCATTGGTTCATCCCAGAACCAGTGCACAGATCCCATTGGTTCATCCCAGAACCAGTGCACAGACCTGACTGGTTCATCCCAGAACCAGTGCACAGATCCCATTGGTTCATCCCAGAACCAGTGCACAGACCTGACTGGTTCACTCAGCTCTGTTGTAGGTGAGTATCTCTTTGTAGAAAACGCAAGATAAGGCCGCTGTGGTGATATCGCTGTTTTCCTCCATCTGTTGGATGAGGGGGGTAAAAACGGATCATAAATCTGTGGTGAGCTATAAACTCTCTCTCTCTCTCGGGCAGTAAAACACGGCTGGACTCCAGCATACACTGCAGTCACCTCCCAGCTGGACAACTCTACACTCCTGGCCTCTCAAATCCATGGCCAATGCCGTGCAGCTTTTCTTTCTCACTTTTGTAATTGATTCTGGATAAAACCATCTCCAAAATAGCTAAACATACATGAAATGTAAAGCAAGGCTTTGTGCACACATGCACACACATGCGTGCACACACAGAGAGACGCAGGCTTTAGGCTAGCAGCACCCCTGAGGATGTTGCCTTTATGTTGAGCCAGACTGACCCGTATACCACACAGCCAGCCAGAGCACCTGTTGGACCTGACTGGACAAATAACTGGGCCCTTTTCCTTTTTATAAAATTCCACTCAAATATTTGTGTTCATTTCCATTCTTCTTCTATGAATGAAAAGACGCTTGTGTGGGTTCACACACAAAGGCCATCTGGGCAGAGCGAAGTCAGAGCACAAATTAAAGTCACAGTAGACTGTGTGTTATGTAAGAGCGGTGAGTACAGAGCCGGGGTTTGATGTTACATTATTAACACAGAACTGCATCCATCTCTCCTCTATACAAACTGATAAAAAGGGAAAGTGTGGAAGAACTCTTTCCTTGACAGGAAGGAAAGCCTTTTATTGAGACTACAATTGCCTCAGATTCCATCAACATTTCATTATGTAATAGCAAGTTTTTTTACCGCTATGAAACTCAAAAAGAAGAATTTATAGGAAGTATTAGATTAATTATATTTTTGTTTATTAGTTGTGGGTAGTATTGCATTTCCGCTGTACTGTGTGTAAAAATGAATAAAACTAATAAAAATGAATAAAAGGACCACAGAATGGAGTGCAGGTTGTTTTGCTGCTAGATTGAATCAGGTCATTGGCGTGGGTATGATCTATAATGGTTATAACTGCAGTTATGCTTTAGGTGGAAATCACTGATTGCATACAGATCAAAGTTGGTTCTGCACGTGGCCCATTGTCACTTTCACTAGTTCCGGTTTTTACTGGAGCATAAAAACCTAACTGCACCTGGATAATTAAGCTGGTGTGTACAGAGTGTAATGAAACTGGATCGCTTCCAAAGCTCAGCTCACGCACATCCAAAAGATCCCAGAGTGAAGAAGCTCAGCTCACGTACATCCAAAAGATCCCAGAGTGAAGAAACTCAGCTCACGCACATCCAAAAGATCCCAGAGTGAAGAAACTCAGCTCACGCACATCCAAAAGATCCCAGAGTGAAGAAGCTCAGCTCACGTACATCCAAAAGATCCCAGAGTGAAGAAACTCAGCTCACGTACATCCAAAAGATCCCAGAGTGAAGAAACTGCTCATTTAAAGAAAACCACAAACACAAACAGCAATACAGACATCCTCATGTTGTCACATGATTTATTAAAGCACCACGGTCATATTTTGTCTGTATATTTAGGTTTTTGCGCTCACGGTTTAGTAGATGAGTGAACGTGCTGAACGATGAGCCACAAGCCTTTAGCAATATTTATTTTATTTATTTCTTCAGCAGATTATAAAATTAATAAGTATGATGAGGTCCCATTTACGGAATCCCATGATTTTTAGAGCTAGCAGAGGTAGAGGAGATCAAAGGTATGATCAGGTATCACGCCGTCCTGCCACTCCACACCCGCCATCTTAAACCAGCGTCTTCACTTTCAGTATTTATACCTGGTATTGATTATTGTGATGCAAATGCTCACCCACGCTTCTTATTCAACCAATAAATAATCCCTAGCAAGCAACTGTTCTGGTTCGTGGGTTTTTGTTTTCTTTTCCGTTGCAGTTCTCGTCCTGGTTTTCATATGATTTTTTCCACGTTCCATTCCGGGGTTTTGCTTTCCCTCACTCATTATTCTTTTCTCTTTTATTTTAAAGAGAAAGAGAGTCTCGCTAGAAGAACCAGGTTCTCTAGCGAGACTCCAAAGTACTACATCGCAGTACTACATCGCATACCTTACTTACTATTACATCGCATACCTCTTGTGGAGACAGCACTCTCGTCAGGCCGAGGCCTTTATTGATTCTGGGGCCGTGGAGTGTTGTATTGATGCCCGGTGGGCTAGAGAACACCGCATTCCTGTCCAGCGCTCTCGATAGTCGCCCGTTAGGCTCGGGTACTATGAAGGAGGAGACTGCGCTTCTCAATATGTCTGCTCTTCAGGATACTAATACTGAGAAAATTCAGTTTTTTTTTGTCAATTAAATTTTTTGTCTTCACTTACATGCCGAAAGTGTTTTTTTCTTTTCTAGGTTTCCTGGTTTGGCTCCAGTATTGAGCTCGGGAGACTTAGTTTGTTTTTATCACTCGTGTATTCGAGTTCGCCCTATTTTTATGGGTTGATTTTCATTTGGCTGTTTAGCTACAAGGAATTGTTTTCCTGTCTTTTCTTTCTTGGGATTTTTAGTTTATACTCTCTTATTGGTCCTCACTGCATGAGTGACTTGTTCAGATTTCCCCCTACTTTCGAGTTTGATTATCCGCTACTGGAAACCATCTCAGCAACTTTACTAAGCAAGCACCTATTGAACGGTCATCTACAGCAACTTTACCAAGCAAGCACCTATTGAACGGTCATCTACAGCAACTTTACCAAGCAAGCACCTATTGGACCATCATCTACAGCAACTTTACCAAGCAAGCACCTATTGGACCATCATCTACAGCAACTTTACTAAGCAAGCACCTATTGGACCATCATCTACAGCAACTTTACCAAGCAAGCACCTATTGGACGGTCATCTACAGTAACTTTACCAAGCAAGCACCTATTGGACGGTCATCTACAGTAACTTTACCAAGCAAGCACCTATTGGACCGTCATCTACAGTAACTTTACCAAGCAAGCACCTATTGGACGGTCATCTACAGTAACTTTACCAAGCAAGCACCTATTGGACGGTCATCTACAGTAACTTTACCAAGCAAGCACCTATTGGACGGTCATCTACAGTAACTTTACCAAGCAAGCACCTATTGGACCGTCATCTACAGCAACTTTACCAAGCAAGCACCTATTGGACCGTCATCTACAGCAACTTTACCAAGCAAGCACCTATTGGACCGTCATCTACAGTAACTTTACCAAGCAAGCACCTATTGGACCGTCATCTACAGCAACTTTACTAAGCAAGCACCTATTGGACCATCATCTACAGCAACTTTACTAAGCAAGCACCTATTGGACCATCATCTACAGCAACTTGACCAAGCAAGCACCTATTGGACCATCATCTACAGCAACTTTACCAAGCAAGCACCTATTGGACGGTCATCTACAGTAACTTTACCAAGCAAGCACCTATTGGACGGTCATCTACAGCAACTTTACCAAGCAAGCACCTATTGGACGGTCATCTACAGTAACTTTACCAAGCAAGCACCTATTGGACCATCATCTACAGCAACTTTACTAAGCAAGCACCTATTGGACCATCATCTACAGCAACTTGACCAAGCAAGCACCTATTGGACCATCATCTACAGCAACTTTACCAAGCAAGCACCTATTGGACGGTCATCTACAGTAACTTTACCAAGCAAGCACCTATTGGACGGTCATCTACAGTAACTTTACCAAGCAAGCACCTATTGGACCATCATCTACAGCAACTTTACTAAGCAAGCACCTATTGGACCATCATCTACAGCAACTTGACCAAGCAAGCACCTATTGGACCATCATCTACAGCAACTTTACCAAGCAAGCACCTATTGGACGGTCATCTACAGTAACTTTACCAAGCAAGCACCTATTGGACCATCATCTACAGCAACTTTACCAAGCAAGCACCTATTGGACGGTCATCTACAGTAACTTTACCAAGCAAGCACCTATTGGACGGTCATCTACAGTAACTTTACCAAGCAAGCACCTATTGGACGGTCATCTACAGTAACTTTACCAAGCAAGCACCTATTGGACCGTCATCTACAGCAACTTTACCAAGCAAGCACCTATTGGACCGTCATCTACAGTAACTTTACCAAGCAAGCAGCTATTGGACCATCATCTACAGCAACTTTACTAAGCAAGCACCTATTGGACCATCATCTACAGCAACTTTACCAAGCAAGCACCTATTGGACCATCATCTACAGCAACTTTACCAAGCAAGCACCTATTGGACCATCATCTACAGCAACTTTACCAAGCAAGCACCTATTGGACCGTCATCTACAGTAACTTGACCAAGCAAGCACCTATTGGACCATCATCTACAGCAACTTTACTAAGCAAGCACCTATTGGACCGTCATCTACAGCAACTTTACCAAGCAAGCACCTATTGGACCATCATCTACAGTAACTTTACCAAGCAAGCACCTATTGGACCATCATCTACAGCAACTTTACCAAGCAAGCACCTATTGGACCATCATCTACAGCAACTTTACCAAGCAAGCACCTATTGGACGGTCATCTACAGTAACTTTACCAAGCAAGCACCTATTGGACCGTCATCTACAGCAACTTTACCAAGCAAGCACCTATTGGACGGTCATCTACAGTAACTTTACCAAGCAAGCACCTATTGGACCATCATCTACAGCAACTTTACCAAGCAAGCACCTATTGGACCATCATCTACAGCAACTTTACCAAGCAAGCACCTATTGGACGGTCATCTACAGTAACTTTACCAAGCAAGCACCTATTGGACCATCATCTACAGCAACTTTACTAAGCAAGCACCTATTGGACCATCATCTACAGCAACTTTACCAAGCAAGCACCTATTGGACGGTCATCTACAGTAACTTTACCAAGCAAGCACCTATTGGACGGTCATCTACAGTAACTTTACCAAGCAAGCACCTATTGGACGGTCATCTACAGTAACTTGGCTCGGCAGTACCGTTGTCCAAATATTTTTTCCCTTCTTTTAACATCTGCGAACCGCGACTGCTCCCCCGCCACTGTGCTCCCCCGCCACTGTGCTCCCAGGCTGCTCTGGGGCCGATTTGTAAATAGTCGCGGACCGCCAGTTGTTGCGGATGACCGTCCGACAGGACAGGTGCTTGTCAAAGTGATGTCAAATATC
This sequence comes from Ilyophis sp. 1 JC-2022, assembly GCA_022702515.1. Lineage (NCBI taxonomy): Eukaryota > Metazoa > Chordata > Actinopteri > Anguilliformes > Synaphobranchidae > Ilyophis > Ilyophis sp. 1 JC-2022. The sequence goes on from CM040406.1 coordinate 56,870,540, forward strand.
TAGACAATCCCACAATTAAAATAAATCTAATAATTAACAATGAAGAACTTACAGACGCGTCCCCTTAATGTGCGATATCTGAACCAGTCACATTGTTAATCAGGCACTATTGCATTCTAATTCATATTACATATTTATGCACACCATGAAATTAATATATTTATTTATCCATCTATATGTGCATTTTATCTGATACAGAAGATAATAAAGAGACTACAACAGCTAACAACAGATATCACATCCACGTGACGTGACCCTCCTGTTTGTCCGTGTGTGTTCCACCAGGTGGCGGTCTGATTCTTTTGCATGTGCTAAATGTTCATGCTATTCTCATTCATTCCACTAGAGGGAGATGTTGTCATGTCTTTTAACAGAAGATTACCATAACTATTTATTTGGTTTTAAGAACTTTGAAGGTGATGGACTTTTTCTGTCAGTTTGATACTGACTTAAATCAGTCTCATTAAGATACTCTGGAAAATGTGCAATGTCCTGTCTCCACTGGTTGTGCGAAGACAAACAAAATAAATTCTACCACATGTGCACTTGTGATTTCCAATCCTAAATCAACTTTTTACAAAATATAGGTTACAAATTATACAAAACCTGACAGAAAACATTATAGTGATTGTCAAGAGATTCAAAAAAATTTAAATAACTACAACATATCACAGAGGGATGTGTCCACTACACACCCACCAAATATCTTTTTTTTTAAATGGGCCCATTCATTATTTTTGGTTGCTAATCAAACAAAAATGACGTGTATGGCAACAAACTACTTCGGTAGATAATGGTTCTCGTCTATGTTTGTTACTGTAACCACACACTGAACAATACGACAATATCATTTCCAAGGCATGGTTTATTTGGCAAAATCTTAACTATCTATTATTTTCGATTATTATCTGATGAATGAGCAGTGCACCAAGTAAAGACGACGCGTGAGTGATTAGTTTGTTTCCATGCTGAGCTGTGCAAGGAGCAAGCTAATGTCACTAACTAGCACCATGGAGGGATGGATAAAAAGGTGAAAGATTGGGAGAGGGATAAAATATAGGGATAAGAAGAGCGGGAAAAAATAAACACTTTAGCTAATTTACTATTCCAAATCCAAATGCTGATAACGCGGACAATTATTCTCAAGGGCAAACAAAACGAGCGTTTGTTTCAGACTTCAGACAGGATTTATTTGTGGAACAGGACTGTTTTATTCGCCTCAAACTATGGGAGGAGTTATGTAATGAGACCAAAGTATGTATTGGTTGAGGTTTCACGGCTACGTCACCATGGACCCATTTCGACTCCTCCCTTTTTTTCAGCATACAGGAATAAAGAGATATAGATAGACTGAAATTTAATGAGATTGTAATGTGCTCAATACATACTTCAATAGCCATACACAACGTGATTATATGCATATTAAGGATTATCCTTGACTGTCACTTTAATATTGAGTTAACGTTGGTGATTATTGTTGGCTTCTTTTGAGTAGAGAACTGTTTGCCTGTATCAGATTGATCAGATGATAAATTGGGATTGTGATGTCTGGCGGGTATTTGTAATATTGTATATTTTTGAATGGCATACACAAGCTTTTATGGTAATTTTTCTGTTGATCCCTGAAAAAAAAACTGAACTGACCACTGTTGTCGTCCTCTTATGGCAAAATTAGGTTACTGCATGGGGCAGCCATCTTTTGTAAGGGAAACCATAGGGTATACATTATTACAATAAATATATAATGTAGACGATGCCCTGCTGTTTTATTTATGGTTATGAATTATATGTTTTTTTTTTGTATTTCTATATTTTCATGCTCGAAATGCATAACATCAGTTCAGTATAGACTATCGACCTAGTAAAAATCTATATCAATGCCATAAGTGTACTTGTTGTGTTGTTACTTATTTAGGCCACCAAGGGGCGCCAGATAATCACTGATGGATAAGACAGCTTGAGTTCAAATTTTAACTTCTCTGAGCGGTTTTTGAAATAGTAGTTTAGATGTTTTATTGCTTTAATTGGGCTTGAGACTGTGGCTGATAATGTATCGCATGTCAGATGAGGGACTTGGTTCTAGTTTGGACAGGAACAGCTGACTGGAAGGCCTCATAACTATGTAGCTGGGGACCTAAGATCTTCTGCGTCTGGCATTGTAGGAAGTGGCTTTTAAAGGCCTGTGTTTCATCCAGTAAAATCTTTTTCCCATTTGGATCCACCACTGGAACCAGATTTCAACTCTTTTTTTGCACAACCCCAATTCCAAAAACGTTGGGACAGTATGTAAAATGCACATAAAAGCAGAAAGCAGTGATTTGTAAATTCTTTTTTACATATATTTAATTGAAAACAGTACAAAGAAAATATATTTAATGTTTTACCTTATGAACTTTATTGATTTTTGTAAATATACGCTATTTCCGAATTTAATGCTTGCAACACGTTCCAAAAAAGGGGATCAGGGGCAAAAAAAGACTGGGAAGTTAAAAAAAACACCTGTTTTGTACATTCCACAGGTAAACAGGTGGTGCTATCATGACTGGGTATAAAAGAATATAAGAAAACTCTTGATATCTTATTTCCAGGTACTCTTATAAGCGATACTATAACGTCTCTGCATTTGAATGGATCTCTATGGGAATTGGGGGGTGGGACTAGATTTAGCTGTAAATTACACTGGAACAGTGTGGAACACATGGTTGGCTAAATGGCTCTAAGTCCTCAAGGGTCTGACGTATCAAACGAGTCACAAACCATCGCTCTGCTGCCAGATATGCAGTTGATATGGATGGATCCCTTTAAGGTTTGTTTCTCCTGATTCATTTTCCTATTGAACTCTATGGAAAAATAAGTCAGGAGAAACAACCTTCCAAGTGATCCATCCATATCTACGGCATTTCTGGCAGCAGAGTGATGGTTTGAGGCTCGTTTGACACCTCAGAGCCTTGATTACTTACACTCAGCCAACCATGGATACATCCATACTATTCCCCTGTAATTTACAGCTTAATCTAGTCCCACCCCCCAATTCCCATAGAGCTCCATTCAAATGCAGAGAGGTTATAGTATCACTGAAAATAAAATATCAAGAGTTTTTTGATATCCTTTTATACCCAGTCATGATAGCCTCACCTGTTTACCTGTGGAACTTCCCAGTCTTTTTTTGCCCCTGTCCCAACTTTTTTGGAACGTGTTGCAGGCATTAAATTCGGAAATAGCGTATATTTACAAAAATCAATAAAGTTGATAAGGTAAAACATTCAATATCTTTTTTTTTGTACTGTTTTCAATTAAATATATGTAAAAGAGAATTTACAAATCACTGCTTTCTGCATTTTACATATCTGTCAGAACGTTTTTGGAATTGGGGTTGTAACTTGTCTGCACTGTTGTTGCGACCTGTGCTCTATAAACGTTTCTGGGGTCAGACTCTGCTAGTGTTCAGTGAGGAGCTCAGAAGGTGTTTACAGCTGCAGCTGCACTGTATCCTAATACAGTCATAAAGATGGATGTGGGTCAACCAAGAGCCACTTTGCATCTACAGTCACACTACAGAGCGTCAGTTGTTAGCGCACAGGACATTAATCTATCATTTCACTACATACATTTAAAAACAGGCCATCACAGTGGACGAATAAACCAGAAAAGACCCAGATTAGCCATTGTGGGAAAAACTGGAAAATGAGTCTCTGACCCCTTAGCAAGGAACAAGCTGACCTCTTTTGGAAACTAGTGGGACTGTGATACAACAGTTTCTATTAAGAATAAAAATAATGGTTATCAACATTCTTTTCAAGCTATTAAAAGTCTGGGAGGAGTCTTGCGATTTCATCTGGATAAAAAGCACTGGAGACAGCAGAGAAAGGCCTGGGAGCTCCATGTCACACTAAGGGATGAACTCTCTCAGGATCATGTGATTATGTTCCTGGCCAGTAAATTGCAGCCTCATTTGCATATTAGAATCTCTCTGTGAAACAGAGAATGTAAGTGTGAAAAACTGTGAGTAGACTTGGACTTTAACCCCCACCCAGCTTTGTGCTCACACGTCTCACAAGAACATGGTGTCCCCCGGTCTGTGTCCTCCGGTTCGTACTACCTCAGGGTAGGGGGGTAAGAAAGTGTGTGTTTAAATCTGATATACAACGGTTACATCTCTTCATCTTTGAAATAACACAGAAATAAAAGCAATGTCCAAATTATGATGCAAATCATCAGCTTTATAAAAAAAACCCTATCATCTCCAAGGAAAAAAAAACCTTTTCAGAAAAGGACAAGAACGGTTTCATCATCGCATTCCATTATAACGTTTAGTTGCGTGGTGTTTTGAATACATTTTTTCAGAGTCACACAATATGACAGTGTACACAAGAAGGCAAGCTAAAACAAAGGGGATACACAGTGGTTTGTGCACCACAGAATAAAATGTAATTAAAATACTGTCATTGTAAAGAGACGCTGTTCTATAGAGTATTTTTTTAAAAGTGTGTTCTATAAACAAAGCATAACGGGACTTCTCTTATTGGTTTTTCAGCATAACGGGACTTCTCTTATTGGTTATTGAGCATAACGAGACTTCTCTTATCAGTTATTGCTGCTTTATGGCTGGTATCTGATTGTGCTTTATTGGGCCTGAGTGACTGCTGCTCCTGTGTGGCTCAATTACATATCATTTGTGACAGTATGATAAAGTGTTTTCTTTGAGATTTAAGAGTTTCTCAACGTGGTTTGATTCAAATTTGAGAAATTTGCGTGCCACAGTGTCTGCAAATGCTTATTTTAATCTAAACATTTCATACAAACAAGTTGCACACTCTAATATTTAGTTGGACCGCCTTTAGCTTTGATTAAGGCGCACATTAATCGTGACATTGTTTCGACAACCTTATGCAATGTCAAAACATTTATTTCCGTCCAGAGTTTTTGGCCGAGGTCTTGTATTAACAGTGCAGTGGGCACTAACAGTGGGCTTGTACAGTAGGCAGTGGGCAGTATGCATGACGGCACACAGGCAGTGCAGTGGGCACTAACAGTGGGCTTGTACAGTAGGCAGTGGGCAGTATGCATGACGGCACACAGGCAGTGCAGTGGGCACTAACAGTGGGCTTGTACAGTAGGCAGTGGGCAGTATGCATGATGGCACACAGGCAGTGTAGTTTTACTCGTTATGTATCCTCCGGGTCAATGGGGGATTTTTTTTTGTATTCAATAAATTCAGTAATAACTCCGTTTTTTTCAGGGATATTGGGGGCTTGTTTACATAGAAAACTGGACATATATAATCTAATATTTACTGTATATAATATGGCCAAATTATCTGCAAATAAATCAATCAGTTAAAACAGTCTCTACATCGTCCTACAATGCTTTCAAAATGTGAAGCTCCATTACGTTTCTGATACCTTTGAAATAGTTTGGAACTAATTAAATTAATACATAAATAAATATTAACTAAAGATCACCTTGTGAAGTGTTGACAATGGAGGTTTGTACATGTAGAAAAGTTAAGTGAGACTTGTTTAAAACATCCTATCTTTTACAGTACTTGTACCGATGGAGACACATGGGAATAAACACCAGATGTTATTTTGAAAGAAACATTAAATCCTCCATTTCAAATTGAATTAGTAGTCTAATTACACAGAATTACACAATGCATAGCATGAGGTATAAAATATCAAATCCATTTAACTACCTTCCAAAATATAGGCATGCAAGTTATGTGAGCATTTAGTAATCATTTTCTCCACTTTCAAAATTGCTCTCTCTCTCTCTCTCTCTCTCTCTCTCTCTCTCTCTCTCTCTCTCTCTCTCTCTCTCTCTCTCTCTCTCTCTCTATCTCACACACACACACACACACACAACTGGCCATGCGTGTTTAAATAAAACAATGTTTTTGCTTTTCATCTATTTACTCCAATGATACTTATAGTGAGCTCAAATGTTTGATTTGACTAACTTGCACTAAATGGAGGCTATGTTGTGAAGACAATAGAAGGGGGTGGAGTTCCCGTTTCTGCCTTAAATGCGTTTTTCTCTGTTGGCGATACAGATTGTTCAACAATCTCCTGCTGAATCTTCGCCATTGTTTCAGATTGTTCTGCTTGCCAACTTCCACCTAATTATTATTGTTCTCAACTATTATGCGAAGACAAACGTTCAGTGGGCATGCGCCCTTTTCAATTGGCAAAGCTCACTGGGTTCTGAAGTCTTTCAGCTAGGGTCAGCGGGCATCACATCCCCGCTACAGACTACAGGTACCGAAATGCTTTGTGGATGATTTCCGGTAAATATTAAAAAACAAAAAAGTTTGGACGGTGATGTGCGGGCTTGGAGAAAAGCGAGAGGCGAGGAAGTGACAGAGTTGCCGTTTAAATCGACCGAAAGTGGACCCAGAGGAGGAGGAGGAGGAGGAGGGCATTTCTTCAGTCGGAGAGGAAGGTGAGGAATGTGCCCAGGCGTTTTGAAGTGCGAAGCGGCGAGAGTAAATTCAGGGGTACTCGTAACGGGTCTCGCTGGCCAGACAACACAATGAAAGTTGTCACACACAGTAACACACGCTAACCGGCTAACTGTTAGCGTGCTAGCTGTCCGCTAAGAGCTGGGCAGCGATAATAAAGTGTGTGAATTAGTCGCTAGTTAGTACTGCCTAGTACTGGCGTTAATGTTATAAGCTGTGAAACGGGATGGAGAGCGAGCGCTCTGGCGCGAGCATCTTGAATCCCAGTTAGTGTGGTTAGCTGTTTAAGTGGAGCAGAGTAAGTTAGTGTGGTTAGCTGTTTAAGTGGAGCAGAGTAAGTTAGTGTGATTAGCTGTTTAAGTGAAGCAAAGTTAGTGTGGTTACCTGTAAGTGGTGCAGAGTAAGTTAGTGTGGTTAGCTGTTTAAGTGGAGCAGAGTAAGTTAGTGTGGTTAGCTGTTTAAGTGGAGCAGAGTAAGTTAGTGTGGTTAGCTGTTTAAGTGGAGCAGAGTAAGTTAGTGTGGTTAGCTGTTTAAGTGGAGCAGAGTAAGTTAGTGTGGTTAGCTGTTTAAGTGGAGCAGAGTAAGTTAGTGTGGTTAGCTGTTTAAGTGGAGCAAAGTAAGTTAGTGTGGTTAGCTGTTTAAGTGGAGCAGAGTAAGTTAGTGTGGTTAGCTGTTTAAGTGAAGCAGAGTAAGTTAGTGTGATTAGCTGTTTAAGTGAAGCAGAGTAAGTTAGTGTGATTAGCTGTTTAAGTGGAGCAGAGTAAGTTAGTGTGATTAGCTGTTTAAGTGGAGCAGAGTAAGTTAGTGTGGTTAGCTGTAAGTGGTGCAGAGTAAGTTAGTGTGGTTAGCTGTTTAAGTGGAGCAGAGTAAGTTAGTGTGGTTAGCTGTTTAAGTGGAGCAGAGTAAGTTAGTGTGGTTAGCTGTTTAAGTGGAGCAGAGTAAGTTAGTGTGGTTAGCTGTTTAAGTGGAGCAGAGTAAGTTAGTGTGATTAGCTGTTTAAGTGAAGCAGAGTACGTTAGTGTGGTTAGCTGTTTAAGTGGAGCAGAGTAAGTTAGTGTGATTAGCTGTTTAAGTCACTGAACTATATAGAAAACAGTGGTTTAAGTGGAGCAGAGTAAGTTAGTGTGGTTAGCTGTTTAAGTGGAGCAGAGTAAGTTAGTGTGGTTAGCTGTTTAAGTGGTGCAGAGTAAGTTAGTGTGATTAGCTGTTTAAGTGGAGCAGAGTAAGTTAGTGTGGTTAGCTGTTTAAGTGGAGCAGAGTAAGTTAGTGTGGTTAGCTGTTTAATTGGAGCAGAGTAAGTTAGTGTGATTAGCTGTTTAAGTCACTGAACTATATAGAAAACAGTGGTTTAAGTGGAGCAGAGTAAGTTAGTGTGGTTAGCTGTTTAAGTGGAGCAGAGTAAGTTAGTGTGGTTAGCTGTAAGTGGTGCAGAGTAAGTTAGTGTGATTAGCTGTTTAAGTGGAGCAGAGTAAGTTAGTGTGGTTAGCTGTTTAAGTGGAGCAGAGTAAGTTAGTGTGGTTAGCTGTTTAATTGGAGCAGAGTAAGTTAGTGTGATTAGCTGTTTAAGTCACTGAACTATATAGAAAACAGTGGTTTAAGTGGAGCAGAGTAAGTTAGTGTGGTTAGCTGTTTAAGTGGAGCAGAGTAAGTTAGTGTGGTTAGCTGTTTAATTGGAGCAGAGTAAGTTAGTGTGGTTAGCTGTTTACGTGGAGCAGAGTAAGTTAGTGTGATTAGCTGTTTAAGTGGAGCAGAGTAAGTTAGTGTGATTAGCTGTTTAAGTCACTGAACTATATAGAAAACAGTGGTTTAAGTGGAGCAGAGTAAGATAGCTATAGTATGGTTTGTGTGTACGTACATGTGTTGGTTATCTAAGTTGCTGAAGCGCCGCGGCTGCAGTGTGGATTGTGGGAAACTGAGGTCCCAAGTGTGCGAGCAGTTCAGATTCAGATGAGCTACATCATGTTTGCAAACCGGTCGCCTTTTCCTCGAGTAGCTAACTAACGTTAAAACGTAAATAATGTGAATCGCGAGCCGGAAGATACACTTTCTGATCCGTCCCAGTCGCTCAGACTCATACAGGCGCTAGCGTGGGTTAAATAACGAAAGCTAACCGCAGCTAGCTAGTGACAGTAGCGAGTCATCACCTGTGTTGTTAGCTAACGGTTACTAAATGTGTTTAGCTAGCAATAGTCTCAAACATGATAGCCTGTCAGCCAGCTAACTTAGCGGGCCTTCTAGCCAGCTTGATAGAGCATGTGAGATAAATGTGCCCAGTGCTATCTAAGTTTAACATTACTAAATGCTTATCTAAGTCTACTATCTAGCCACTGGTGAGTTAAAGCATCACCCAGATCGCTAGTTGTCTATCTAGATTGCTAAACTGATAAACTAGCTAACCCGCTAGCTGGCACCTGCTATCATATGTAACTTAAATTCTCATTCGTTATTGCTCTCCGGGGTGTGGTGGTTGCATTCTAATGTTGAAGCCAGTTAGTTTCACGTTTACACATCGGTTTGATGAGTCCTTTCTCCCCGCTTCTCTCCTGTCTGTTCCAGCTCCAGGGTTAACAGCAACCTCCGCGCCGTAGCCGGGCTGGGGAACCGATTTCACGGGTCAGCTCAGCTCATTTATTTATGAGAGAACTCGCCAGCTAACGTTACGTGCGATTTTACTGTCGTTTCGCGAAAAGACGGGAGACTTGGTTGGATAGCTGCGGGAAACAGTCAGGTGCACTTCTACTTTGCTTCTCCATCCTTTGAGTCGGAATCGCAGAAGTTACGTCAGCTCGCCGGATAGCCCCCGACCTCGCTGCTTCTGGTAAGTTAATGATAGTTTCGGAGCCTTTAACTAGCACGGCTTCACTCGTGTGTTTATATGCTTGCTACATCCTCTCCGGAGTGAAAACACGGAGCAGGTGGCTGTGTAGCCCACCTGAGCGCGCTCAGGGACAGCACAGGTGCGACTCCACTTTCTGCAGATGAAATACGAATTATTGGAGAGAAGTATTTTGGTAATTTGGCTGTATGAGCTGGTTGTACACATTTTAGGATTCGCATAATAATCATTCCTTACGGAGGTACAGAGCAGGGCCCGCGGAATTTTTGGCACGTGAGTGTTTGGTGTGATATTTTTCACGGAGGATTGAACGTCATACTGGCACAAGGGCATGCTGATTACGAAGCATATCGTGCTACACACCGAACGCGTTCACACACCGTGCTCGTAGTCATGCAGTAGCGGACTCTGAAATGTACTCCACCGGCAGCCGTACTATAAACGTTGGTACTGTCGAGGAGGAGGAAAAAAAACCGTGTCTGTGTGCACGCGCAGAGGGCGTCTCGAGTGATGTTTATAAAAAGCAGGCGCGTGGCCTAATTCTCGTGGAGGCCCGTTTCTAAGCTGCTGAAGGGTTTGTGCAGGGTGCGGAGGTGCAATGTAACGGGGTTTGGGCGGGTGATCTCAACGCGTTGACCTTTGAAAACACAAATGGTGATGAGACGTGTGTGAGAGAGAGAGCGAGTTGGGGGGTGGTGTATGGGGTTAAATCACTGCACCAGCACACAGCCTGCTCAGCCCCTACCCTGCTTCCATATCTGCCTCCTGCCTGCTCTGTCCCCATCCCCGATTCCCCTGTGTCTTTCTCCCCCCCCGCCCCCTGTATAGTCCTTTTCCTTACACACTGGCCGTTTGCCTGTAGACCTAAAGCCTTTTTGTGGTGAACAGTTATAGCCAGCGTTAATACTTCTCACGGTTCAGGTAGGCCTAATATCCCTTTTGCCTTTGTTTAGATGTCCGAAGTTACAAAGCAGCCATCATTTTGTACAGAAAATATGTTGCTTTTATTAATAAAATGTCTTTGAAAAACAGTTATTTGTTATTGATATTAAAAAATCTCAGCCAATAGTAGGCTAGTGGACAATGCCATGGTGCTGAAAGATAGTTTTATATGGCATATGGATGCCGGTAGCCTGTAAACCAATAAGTAGGGTCACACATTTGATAATAGCCTAACTAGAACGCCCCTGGTTTTTTAGGCGGGATTTCCCGGGAAACCCAGGAGCCAGGTGTTATAATACCGGGCTTAAAAATAGCAATAAATTCAATACAATTCAATTAAATAAAAATGAATTTGTATAGCGCTTTTTACAGAGAACTGTCACAAAGACGCTGTACAGAGAAACGGAAGGAAAATTGGGCAAAAACCCTCAACCAGCAAACAAGGTAAAAACTCCCCGGGGGAAGAAAAATGCTCAACGGTGGCGAGAAAAAACTCCCCAATGGGAAGAAATGTTGGAAGGAACCTGGCTAGAGAGGGGAGCCCATCCTTCGCTGGCCGGCTCGGTTTAAACTAAGAGTGAAATGGATGGTAACATAAATGTAATGAGGGATCTAACACAGCAAAACAATACATAAAAATCAATTGAGCTGAATATGTTACAGTCTGGCATATTAAAATAACTGCTAAGTAGAAAGTCAAATGAAAGCATGTAAAATATTAAATTCAAAGGGGCGGGATGGTGCTTCTGGGGCATAACATCGGGGCGGGGGTATAGACCAGGGGAGGGACAGGACTGAAACAGACTGCAAACTCAGGGTGAGGGGCAGGGCTGGAACAGACTGCAAACTCAGGGTGAGGGGCAGGGCTGGAACAGAGGGAAAGAGGAGGTGAGCCCTCTATAAGAAATAGGGCTGGGCGATATACAGCATCGATAATTATTGAATGCAATAATGGCCGCCTATTGAACCTATAAGATGGTGTGTTAAGGCTGGCTGGTGTTGAACCTATAAGATGGTGTATTAAGGCTGGCTGGTGTTGAACCTATAAGATGGTGTGTTAAGGCTGGCTGGTGTTGAACCTATAAGAAGGTGTGTTAAGGCTGGCTGGTGTTGAACCTATAAGAAGGTGTGTTAAGGCTGGCTGGTGTTGAACCTATAAGATGGTGTGTTAAGGCTGGCTGGTGTTGAACCTATAAGATGGTGTGGTACGGCTGGCTGGTATTCAGGTGTTCAGACGAGGGGTGTGACTTCTAAGCGTTTCTTCGCTAAACATTAACAAAAATTATAAATGTTTAGGAGAATCTCTAAACGGTTAAACACATTTTTTTTAAGAGCCAATATTATTAAGATGATATCCATTTCCTTTTCGTGTGGAATTCTCGCTCTGATTGTCGTTGGCTCGTATTCAGAAGTATTACTGCTGATCTGGTGTGATATGGACATGGGAAATATGCTTCTTGATCAGCTCAAGTGATAGTGTAGGTGTCTGCTTGAGCGTGTGACCAAAATCAAACTGACATTTCTCAAAATGCTTCGCAAAGAGAGGAAGAGAAACAATTGCCATTTAGTGCCAGAGAATAAAGTCAAATTTAAGCTAATTTAAAGTAAACGCTGCAACACTGAAGTAACACAATCCAACAGCACTGGAAAGATTCAAAATCATGTAAGATATAAACACTCAACACTGACTGTGAGTGACTAGCCGCATAGCAGCCGCGCTACTACACCTAACACCTTATAACACCTTATGTACAGTATCCGTGCTGTTAGGTGTGAGTAGAGTATCTGCGCTTTGAGGTGTGAGTTGAGTATCTGCGCTTTGAGGTGTGAGTAGAGTATCTGCACTTTGAGGTGTGAGTAGAGTATCTGCGCTTTGAGGTGTGAGTAGAGTATCTGCGCTTTGAGGTGTGAGTAGAGTATCTGCGCTTTGAGGTGTGAGTAGAGTATCTGCGCTTTGAGGTGTGAGTAGAGTATCTGCGCTTTGAGGTGTGAGTAGAGTATCTGCGCTTTGAGGTGTGAGTAGAGTATCTGCGCTTTGAGGTGTGAGTAGAGTATCTGCGCTTTGAGGTGTGAGTAGAGTATCTGCGCTTTGAGGTGTGAGTAGAGTATCTGCACTTTGAGGTATGAGTAGAGTATCTGCACTTTGAGGTGTGAATAGAGTATCTGCGCTTTCAGGTGTGAGTAGAGTATCTGCACTTTGAGGTGTGAATAGAGTATCTGCACTTTGAGGTGTCAGTAGAGTATCTGCGCTTTCAGGTGTGAGTAGAGTATCTGCACTTTGAGGTGTGAATAGAGTATCTGCACTTTGAGGTGTGAGTAGAGTATCTGCACTTTCAGGTGTGAGTAGAGTATCTGCACTTTGAGGTGTGAGTAGAGTATCTGCACTTTGAGGTGTGAGTAGAGTATCTGCGCTTTGAGGTGTGAATAGAGTATCTGCGCTTTGAGGTGTGAATAGAGTATCTGCGCTTTCAGGTGTGAGTAGAGTATCTGCACTTTGAGGTGTGAATAGAGTATCTGCGCTTTGAGGTGTGAGTAGAGTATCTGCGCTTTGAGGTGTGAGTAGAGTATCTGCGCTTTGAGGTGTGAGTAGAGTATCTGCGCTTTGAGGTGTGAATAGAGTATCTGCGCTTTCAGGTGTGAGTAGAGTATCTGCACTTTGAGGTGTGAATAGAGTGCGCTTTGAGGTGTGAGTAGAGTATCTGCACTTTGAGGTGTGAATAGAGTATCTGCGCTTTCAGGTGTGAATAGAGTATCTGCACTTTGAGGTGTGAATAGAGTGCACTTTGAGGTGTGAGTAGAGTATCTGCGCTTTGAGGTGTGAGTAGAGTATCTGCGCTTTGAGGTGTGAATAGAGTATCTGCGCTTTCAGGTGTGAGTAGAGTATCTGCACTTTGAGGTGTGAATAGAGTATCTGCGCTTTGAGGTGTGAGTAGAGTATCTGCACTTTGAGGTGTGAATAGAGTATCTGCGCTTTCAGGTGTGAATAGAGTATCTGCACTTTGAGGTGTGAATAGAGTATCTGCACTTTGAGGTGTGAGTAGAGTATATCTGCACTTTGAGGTGTGAATAGAGTATCTGCGCTTTCAGGTGTGAGTAGAGTATCTGCGCTTTGAGGTGTGAATAGAGTATCTGCGCTTTCAGGTGTGAGTAGAGTATCTGCACTTTGAGGTGTGAGTAGAGTATCTGCACTTTGAGGTGTGAGTAGAGTATCTGCACTTTGAGGTGTGAATAGAGTATCTGCGCTTGACATTTTGCCTGCGTGGGAAGTGTCTGCTAGCAGAACCCGGACTGCAGCTGCAGCGGGGGCGTTTCTGGAACAGACTCTGTCTGTCAGGAGAAGGCAGCCGGGAACGGGGCGGATGCAACGCTCACGATTTCACAGGCGCTATAAATGGAAGGGCCTCGTTACTGGAGGAAGCGCAGTGGTTCTGTAGAGCCATCCCATGAGGCCATGCTCCTGTCATCGATCACTTCTCTTCGTCTGCCAGTGCTGAACATGCTGCAAACACAGATGCACGCTGGAGAAGACTCAACAGTGGTTCGCCAGCACTGCATTCTGGGAAAGATAACACAGTGGAGATGACTCAACAGTGGTTCGCCAGCACTGCATTCTGGGAAGGATGACACAGTGGAGATGACTCGGAACAGTGGTTCACCTGCAGTGCATTCTAGGAATGGTATCATGACCACATAGTAATGGGTTCAGGATTGTAATGTGTTCAGTTAGTGTTAGCGCTACGGGTTCAGGACCGGAGAGTAATGGGGGGAGTTATAGCGTTAGCGCTCTGGTATCAGACCGGAGAGTAATGGGGTGAGTTATAGCTTTAGGGCTCTGGTATCAGACTGGAGAGTAATGGGGTGAGTTATAGCATTAGCGCTCTGGTATCAGGACCGGAGAGTAATGGGGTGAGTTATAGCGTTAGCGCTCTGGTATCAGGACCGGAGAGTAATGGGGTGAGTTATAGCTTTAGCGCTCTGGTTTCAGGACCGGAGAGTAATGGGGTGAGTTATAGCGTTAGCGCTCTGGTATCAGGACCGGAGAGTAATGGGGTGAGTTATAGCTTTAGCGCTCTGGTATCAGACCGGAGAGTAATGGGGTGAGTTATAGCGTTAGCGCTCTGGTATCAGGACCGGAGAGTAATGGGGTGAGTTATAGCTTTAGCGCTCTGGTATCAGGACCGGAGAGTAATGGGGTGAGTTATAGCTTTAGCGCTCTGGTATCAGGACCGGAGAGTAATGGGGTGAGTTATAGCTTTAGCGCTCTGGTATCAGGACCGGAGAGTAATGGGGTGAGTTATAGCGTTAGCGCTCTGGTATCAGGACCGGAGAGTAATGGGGTGAGTTATAGCGTTAGCGCTCTGGTATCAGACCGGAGAGTAATGGGGGGAGTTATAGCTTTAGCGCTCTGGTATCAGGACCGGAGAGTAATGGGGTGAGTTATAGCGTTAGCGCTCTGGTATCAGGACCGGAGAGTAATGGGGGGAGTTATAGCTTTAGCGCTCTGGTATTAGACCGGAGAGTAATGGGGGGAGTTATAGCTTTAGCGCTCTGGTATCAGACCGGAGAGTAATGGGGGGAGTTATAGCTTTAGCGCTCTGGTATCAGGACCGGAGAGTAATGGGGTGAGTTATAGCGTTAGCGCTCTGGTATCAGACCGGAGAGTAATGGGGTGAGTTAAATCGTTAGCCATTCATTTGGAATGGCTGTGTTTGTGTCTGAAAGGATAGTGCCCCGCCCACAGGCTGCAGTAGGGCCCTGCCCACAGGTCAGCGCTGTCATTCTCATCTATGACTCATTCTTCTACGTTACTCACACCTCAGCTTTAGCAGCCTATCAGTGCTTCTGTAAATATCCACATGGTACATTTTATATGAATCCAGTGTATCAGTGGTAATTGTGTTTTTGATATCACTAAACTGCCATCATCATTTTCTGTGCTAATCACACCTGCCACATGAGGGCACATGGTTGTAGTTTACTCGGGTACCTGGTGAAATCACACCTGCTACGTCTCTGCCTGACTGGGGTTCCTGCTGCAAAGGGGGGGTGCGTGTGTGTGGGGGGCAGCGAGGTAAGATGCACTGGGGTTTGGGCAGGCAGGTGTGGGGGTTGGGAGTGGTTTAAGGGTGACGTCATCGGCTGAAAAAGAAAAGAAAGTTAAGTTGTAGAAGGAGAGAGGAGTGGAGCGGGGAGGGGGGTGCTCTGCGGAACTGGGCCAGCGGTCCCTGCGGTGAGCGGCGTTTTTCTGGGACAGGACAGGGGGATGACGTGAGCTGGGCTGGGATTGGGAGCACACTGACGGGGTACATCAGAGCTCACAGAGCAAGAGAGAGGCTGCAGGTTCCGCTTCTCGCTCCCCAAATCAGGCGCTTCTAACGGGGCGTCCCGGCCCGGACTCACGCTCGCTTTCCCGGCCTGGACTCACGCTCTCTGTCCCGGCCCGGACTCACGCTCGCTGTCCCGGACTCACGCTCGCTGTCCCGGCCCGGACTCACGCTCGCTGTCCCCGCCCGGACTCACGCTTCGCTGCCTGGTCTGGTACGCGCTCGACTCGCACCTGTGAGTACCAGTGTTCTGGACGTCCGTCTCAACCTGACCGCTGTTTAGGTTTGATTGCCTCGGGAGAGTTCTGTGTGATCCTGGTTGCTCTGTGGGCCCCAGTGTTTCGGGCAGTTTGTGCATTTGGGAGAGGAGTTTGGGAGATCTGTCTGCTGCTTTCTGTGGGTTTATGAGCGTTTTCGGGGGTCTGTGTGGATATGAACTTTTCGGGGTGCAGCTGAACACTGCCCCTCAGCCAGCAGGGGGGTACCCCAATGGGGTTATAGCAGCGGCTGCCTGCCGTCCCTGCGTAGCATGTAGCGTGTTGCGCGTTACGTTTGCTCAGGTTTGTGAAACTTGGTGTTATAGTGCAGAGGATGGGGGGGGGGTGGGGGTGGAGAGGGAGGGGGGGGGTGGGGGTGGAGAGGGGGGGGGGGGGGGGGAGTGCGGGTGGTGAGGGAGGAGGGGGGGTGCTCCTCCTGTTGCTTCACTGTTTCCTGGTCAGAGATGTGAAAAGGGGGTGGGGGAGTGATTTGGGCTCTTAGGAGCAGTGGCAGTGTGATAGACCAGAACCCCCCCGCTCCCCCGTCTCACACCGGCCCGGTGGGAACGCCCTTTCGCTTGGGTGCAGGCGTGCTTGGCACAGTGACGCCCACCCCCTACCGGCACCTTCCGCATCCTCTCCATTCAGGTGACACAAGCGCAGTGCGGTGGTTATGGGTAAATGAGAGATTCAGCCCTGGCAGAGCTCTGCATGGCTGCTGTTCTGATTGGCTGGGGTTAGAATGGTTTCAGTTCTGATTGGCTGGGGTTAGAAAGGTTTCAGTTCTGATTGGCTGGGGTTAGAACAGTTTCAGTTCTGATTGGCTGGGGTTAGAACAGCTGAAGTTCTGATTGGCTGGGGTTAGAACAGCTGTAGTTCTGATTGGCTGGGGTTAGAACAGCTGAAGTTCTGATTGGCTGGGGTTAGAACAGCTGCAGTTCTGATGCGAGGGTTAACGGCTCAAAACAGGAACTAGGCCATGCACCTCTCTCTCTGAAAGTGTATCCTAAAGATGTTACTGTGCTCAAGTACAGGAGTGAACCAGCATAGTTTATGGAGCTGTCAGAGAACTTAAACCAAGCCAGGTCACCCCTAGTAATAGTACTGTAAGACAACAGAAGGGATCCCACTCTGTAAATGGGCATGTGTAGAACAGGGGTACACCGGACGATATAGAACAGGGGTACATCGGACCATATAGAACAGGGGTACATCGGACCATATAGAACAGGGGTACGCAACTCCAGGCCTTGCGGGCCAGTGTGTATGCAGGTTTTTACTGCCACCAGTTATCTTAACTCAATAAGCTAAGTAATTAGTGACATACACCAACATCTATTTACTCGTAAATTAGACCATGATAAAATGAAACAATACATGTATACAGGCACATGAACATTCATCAGCTTCCGTTCATATTGTGGAATGTAGCTAAAATATGAGATTATGTAAATGATTGGTGTAATTAAATAATTGGTAACCGGTGGAAGCAAAAACCTGCATACACACCAGCCCCCCAGGACTGGAGTTGCCCCCCCCCCGATATAGAACAACGTATGAAAAATTTAGCAACATTTAAAAAAGTAGTTTTGAGATAAAAAGAGAGAGTATAAAATCTAATTCTAATTCTAATAATAATAAAGAATGAAGTCAAAATATTCAACCATGACCCATGTTGGGGGTGTTTGTTGAATTGACTGGATGGGGGTGTAGGGCTGGATGGGGGTGCAGGGCTGGATGGGGGTGGATGGCTGGATGGGGGTGTAGGACTGGATGGGGGTGTATGGCTGGATGGGGGTGTAGGGCTGGATGGGGGTGCAGGGCTGGATGGGGGTGTATGGCTGGATGGGGGTGTATGGCTGGATGGGGGTGCAGGGCTGGATGGGGGTGTATGGCTGGATGGGGGTGTAGGGCTGGATGGGGGTGTATGGCTGGATGGGGGTGTAGGGCTGGATGGGGGTGCAGGGCTGGATGGGGGTGCAGGGCTGGATGGGGGTGTAGGACTGGATGGGGGTGTATGGCTGGATGGGGGTGTAGGGCTGGATGGGGGTGTAGGGCTGGATGGGGGTGGAGGGCTGGATGGGGGTGCAGGGCTGGATGGGGGTGCAGGGCTGGATGGGGGTGTAGGACTGGATGGGGGTGTATGGCTGGATGGGGGTGCAGGGCTGGATGGGGGTGTAGGGCTGGATGGGGGTGTAGGGCTGGATGGGGGTGTATGGCTGGATGGGGGTGTATGGCTGGATGGGGGTGTATGGCTGGATGGGGGTGTAGGACTGGATGGGGGTGTAGGGCTGGATGGGGGTGGACATGAGTGTGTGTATGAGTGTGTGTATGAGTGTGTGTATGAGTGTGTGTATGAGTGTGTGTATGAGTGTGTGTATGAGTGTGTGTATGAGTGTGTGTATGAGTGTGTGTATGAGTGTGTGTATGAGTGTGTGTATGAGTGTGTGTATGAGTGTGTGTATGAGTGTGTGTATGAGTGTGTGTATGAGTGTGTGTATGAGTGTGTGTATGAGTGTGTGTATTGCATTGTAGGAAGGCTGCAGGAGGACTCAGCAGTGCTGGTAAAGCCCCACAGAAAGCGGTGTGGAGCGAATTTCTCGGGCAATTACACCGCCTCAATTACACCGCCTCAATTACACCGCCTCCATTAATTTTCAATGAGAGGCGATTTTTCGTGTCTGCAAAGCATGTTGGGATTGCTTGCGATGCGAGACGTCCAGACAAGACGGGGGACGTGGCGCAATAACCAATCGGATTAAAGATTGTGGGAGGCGAGAGCGATGGAATGCGATTTGAGCGCTTTCTGTGGGGCTTTACCGTGAGGCTGTATTTATGCAGGTCAGCACAGCTGATGGAGGCTTGTGTTCACACAGCAGTTTCGCTTTAGAGACGAGTCTCTCCCCAGAGTCAATAAGGGCCGTACATAACCGAGTAAATGGAGCAAGGACAGTTCTGTTTATTACGCTGTCTTCATTCTACCAGCCGTTTAGAGTACTGCTCGAATCTCTCTCTCTTTTTCACTCTCTCTTTCTCTTTCATTCTGTTGTCTTTTCTTTCACTCGTTTTGCTTTGTTTTTCTTCCTTAAAATGCAAATTCAGGTTCTAATTCCTCTTTTGTTTCTCTTTCACATTATAATCTCAGCTCACTCTCTCTCTGGCGTCTCTTTTCTTCATTTCAATCCAGTTTCTGTTCCTTCTGCCTGTTTCTAATTTTAATTCAGATTCAAGTACAAACCCCCCCCCCTCTCTCTCCCTCTCTCTCCTGGTGAGTCCGGCCTGGTTGGGCTCAGTAGTGCTGCTGTAACAGTAGCTCCAGAGGGGTGTAAATATAGGTACTCTGTGCTATTTACAGCTGTGTGAAGGAGCTGACAGCTCAGTGGCTCTCTGCTACGTCACCCTGCTGAAGGATCAGCTCAGCATCTCTCTGCTACGTCACCCTGCTGAAGGATCAGCTCAGCATCTCTCTGCTACATCACCCTGCTGAAGGATCAGCTCAGCGGCTCTGCTACATCACCTTGCAGAAGGATCAGTTCAGCGGCTTTCTGCTACGTCACCCTGCTGAAGGATCAGCTCAGCTTCTCTCTGCTGCATCACCCTGCTGAAGTATCAGCTCAGCGGCTCTCTGCTGCATCACCCTGCTGAAGGATCAGCTCAGACTCTGCTACGTCACCCTGCTGAAGGATCAGCTCAGCGGCTCTCTGCTACATCACCCTGCTGAAGGATCAGCTCAGCGGCTCTCTGCTACATCACCCTGCTGAAGGATCAGCTCAGCGGCTCTCTGCTACACCCTGCTGAAGGATCAGCTCAGCGGCTCTGCTAAATCACCCTGCTGAAGGATCAGCTCAGCGGCTCTGCTAAATCACCCTGCTGAAGGATCAGCTCAGCGGCTCTGCTAAATCACCCTGCTGAAGGATCAGCTCAGTGGCTCTGCTACATCACCCTGCTGAAGGATCAGCTCAGCGGCTCTCTGCTACATCACCCTGCTGAAGGATCAGCTCAGCGGCTCGCTGCTACATCACCCTGCAGAAGGATCAGCTCAGCGGCTCTCTGCTACATCACCCTGCTGAAGGATCAGCTCAGCGGCTCTCTGCTACATCACCCTGCTGAAGGATCAGCTCAGACTCTGCTACGTCACCCTGCTGAAGGATCAGCTCAGCGGCTCTGCTGCATCACCCTGCTGAAGGATCAGCTCAGCGGCTCTGCTACATCACCCTGCTGAAGGATCAGCTCAGCTTCTCTCTGCTGCATCACCCTGCTGAAGGATCAGCTCAGCGGCTCTCTGCTACATCACCCTGCTGAATGATCAGCTCAGCGGCTCGCTGCTACATCACCCTGCAGAAGGATCAGCTCAGCGGCTCTCTGCTACGTCACCCTGCTGAAGGATCAGCTCAGCGTCTCTGCTACATCACCCTGCTGAAGGATCAGCTCAGCGGCTCTCTGCTACATCACCCTGCTGAAGGATCAGCTCAGCGGCTCTCTGCTACATCACCCTGCTGAATGATCAGCTCAGCGGCTCGCTGCTACATCACCCTGCAGAAGGATCAGCTCAGCGGCTCTGCTACATCACCCTGCTGAAGGATCAGCTCAGCGGCCCTCTCCTTTCCTCTTTCCCTCCATCTCTCCTTTCCTCCCTCTTAGTCTCCTCCTAACTGGGTGTGGCCTGTCTAAAAGCCACATAACCCATTCAGCCCCCTCAGGGACCATGTGCTGCACCTGACATCCACACACACACAGACAACACACCACCTCTTCTCTCTGACTGTATGTAAATGTTTTAGGAAGTCGTGTAAACGGTGTGAAAGGGGGCTCATTTACACCACCGGCCTGGCTCCCAGGGGTGCCTCTGTCTGTCTGTCCGTACGTCCGTCCCTCACCAGGCTGACACTGTATGTCTGTCTGTCGGGTGGAGGTGGTTTGGCTCTGGCTGCGGACTCACTAATTACAGGGGGAAGTTGTGCTGCTGTTTCTCAGTCAAACAAACGCTTCTTTTATTTTAGCCAGAAGGGAACGGAAGTGCTCTTTCCACCCTGACAAAGCTGCACTTCTGTAAAAATAAGTCTCAGAGAATTAACGGCTTCTGATACATGTGATTCTCCCCCTGCCGTAATGGTATCTCCCAAATCCCTCACACATCATAATAATGCCTTTAGGGTGTGATTTGCATGGAGGGGGGAAGGGGCCATGTAATGAAATGGAGGTAATTATCAGTGTGTTAATGTGGTTTAAATAAGCTGTGGGTCTCTTTATGTTCAGCTCTCAGCTACACCTCCCAGCTTGCTTAGCTACCTCCTTGAGCTGGCTTTAAAGATGGAATGTGTGAGGAGGTTGTTTGTCCAAGATTATTGTGTGTGTGTGTGTGTGTAGGGGTGCGTGCATGTATGTGTGTACGTGTGTGTGTGTGTTGGATTGGTCTCAGTGTGTGTGTGTGCTTGCGTGTGTGTGTGTGTGTGTGTGTATGTGTATGTGCGTGCTTGTGCGTGCGAGTGCTGGATTGGTCATGCTTTGGTCTGTGTGTGTGTGTACACTGGATTGGTGCATTCACTGGGAGCTGAATGATGGTGTATTTATAGACATGCAGATGAGGCTCATTGTTTTTTTGACAGGGGGGCTAGTTGGAGGAGCAGCTCAAATCCATCAGGACCTGCAGCCCTGTCGCTGTGGAGGAGCACCTTACAAAACCAATGATCTTCCACAGTGAATGTAGGTCACCCTCACAGTCTGCTGATAAACTCTGCTGTGTGTGTGTGTGTGTGTGTGTGTGTGTGTGTGTGTGTTCTTACTAATCCCTGGTCAGGCTGCATTGTACCTTTGGCACTTTTATCAGGCTAATCACAGTCTCACATCCCAAACATGCTCCAGTCAGGGTCTCACATCCCAAACATGCTCCAGTCAGGGTCTCACATCCCAAACATGCTCCAGTCAGGGTCTCACATCCCAAACATGCTCCAGTCAGGGTCTCACATCCTAAACATGCTCCAGTCAGGGTCTCACATCCCAAACATGCTCCAGTCAGGGTCTCACATCCCAAACATGCTCCAGTCAGGGTCTCACATCCCAAACATGCTCCAGTCAGGGTCTCACATCCCAAACATGCTCCAGTCAGGGTCTCACATCCCAAACATGCTCCAGTCAGGGTCTCACATCCCAAACATGCTCCAGTCAGGGTCTCACATCCCAAACATGCTCCAGTCAGGGTCTCACATCCCAAACATGCTCCAGTCAGGGTCTCACATCCCAAACATGCTCCAGTCAGGGTCTCACATCCCAAACATGCTCCAGTCAGGGTCTCACATCCCAAACATGCTCCAGTCAGGGTCTCACATCCCAAACATGCTCCAGTCAGGGTCTCACATCCCAAACATGCTCCAGTCAGGGTCTCACATCCCAAACATGCTCCAGTCAGGGTCTCACATCCCAAACATGCTCCAGTCAGAGTCTCACATCCCAAACATGCTCCAGTCAGGGTCTCACATCCCAAACATGCTCCAGTCAGGGTCTCAAATCCCAAACATGCTCCAGTCAGGGTCTCACATCCCAAACATGCTCCAGTCAGAGTCTCACATCCCAAACATGGATTTGGATTTGAACCCGTATCCCCCACAGCAGTGCCTCACGGCGCTGCTCCGCGCGTCCCGTCCACCACCAGTCTGTGCAGATCGTGAGGGCTGTTTCCGCTGGAGATAAACTCCGCCCTCATTCTCCAGGCACAGCTGTACACTGGCCATCCACACGCAACGCACGCAACGCACGCACGCACGCACGCACGCACGCAGTCTAAACCTGCGGATCGTTCGCATTCATCTATATCCCATCCCTGCTAACAACCATCACCGCTCATGCGCTCGTTTCTTTCTGCTTGTGTTGAGAAAAGATGTTGTGTTTATTGACTCACTTTTCTCCCCCCTCTCCCCCTCCCTCCTTAGGAGCGGGTGGTTATGTTCTGGACTCTGTAATGGAAAAGCATGGTGAGTGCTCCTCTCTGCTCCTCTCTGCTCCTCTCTGCTCTAATCTGCTCCTGTGCTCCTTCACTTCTTCCTGTTTGGTGTGTGGCTATATTGTGTGTGTGTGCGCAGAGAGAGCAGGTGTGTGTGTGTGTGTGTGTGCAGAGAGAGCAGGTGTGTGTGTGTGTGTGTACAGAGAGAGCAGGTGTGTGTGTGTGTGTGCAGAGAGAGCAGGTGTGTGTGTGTGTGTACAGAGAGAGCAGGTGTGTGTGTGTGTGTGCAGAGAGAGCAGGTGTGTGTGTGTGCAGAGAGAGCAGGTGTGTGTGTGTGTGCAGAGAGAGCAGGTGTGTGTGTGTACAGAGAGAGCAGGTGTGCGTGCGTGCGTGCAGAGAGAGCAAGTGTGTGTGTGTGTGTGCAGAGAGAGCAAGTGTGTGTGTGTGTGCGCAGAAAGAGCAGGTGTGTGTGTGCGTGCAGAGAGAGCAGGTGTGTGTGTGTGTGTGTGTGCAGAGAGAGCAGGTGTGTGTGTGTGTGCAGAGAGAGCAGGTGTGTGTGTGTGTGTGTGTGTGCAGAGAGAGCAGGTGTGTGTGTGCACAGAGAGAGCGTGTGTGTGTGTGTGTGTGTGTGTGTGTGCAGAGAGAGCAGGTGTGTGTGCGTGCGTGCGTGCAGAGAGAGCAGGTGTGTGTGCGTGTGTGCGCGTGCGTGTATGTGTGTGTGTGTGTGTGTGTGTGTGTGTGTGCTGGTGCATTTGGAGAGTGATAGTCAGCTGAAGGTTACCTGTGCTTATATGACTTTGAAGTGTACAGTGTTTTTTTATCAGATCAGGCCTGGCAGTTAAAGCCTGTTTTATAGTCGCTGACCGAGCAGACCGAATTCCCAGTGTGCGCCTGTGTGGCATGAGCGAGACATACACCCACAGCAGCGGGGCTGGGGGAAGGTTATGGTTACTTTAGCATTAGCGTGTTTCTGAGCAGAGCCTTTAGCATTAGCATGTTTCAGAGCGGAGCTTTTAGCATTAGCATGTTTCAGAGCGGAGCTTTTAGCATTAGCATATTTCTGAGCGGAGCCTTTAGCATTGCAGTGTCCTTAGCATTCACATGTTTCTGAGGGGAGCCTTTAGCATTAGCATGTTTCTGGGGGGAGTCTTTAGCATTAGCATGTTTCTGGGCAGAGCCTTTAGCATTAGCATATTTCTGAGCAGAGGCTTTAGCATTAGCATGTTTCTGAGCAGAGGCTTTAGCATTAGCCTGTTTCTAAGGGGAGCCTTTAGCATTAGCATGTTTCTTAGCAGAGCCTTTAGCATTAGCATGTTTCTGGGGGGAGGCTTTAGCATGTTTCTGGGCAGAGCCTTTAGCTTTAGCATGTTTCTGGGGGGAGTCTTTAGCATTAGCATGTTTCTGGGCGGAGCCTTTAGCATTAGCATGTTTCTGAGGGGATCCTTTAGCATTAGCGTGTTTCTGAACAGAGCCTTTAGCATTAGCGTGTTTCTGAGCAAAGTCTTTAGCATTAGCCTGTTTCAGAGCGGAGCTTTTAGCATTAGCATATTTCTGAGCAGAGCCTTTAGCATTGCAGTGTCCTTAGCATTCACATGTTTCTGAGGGGAGCCTTTAGCATTAGCATGTTTCTGAGCAGAGGCTTTAGCATTAGCATGTTTCTGAGCAGAGGCTTTAGCATTAGCCTGTTTCTAAGGGGAGCCTTTAGCATTAGCATGTTTCTTAGCAGAGCCTTTAGCATTAGCATGTTTCTTAGCAGAGCCTTTAGCATTAGCATGTTTCTGGGGGGAGTCTTTAGCATTAGCATGTTTCTGGGCAGAGCCTTTAGCATTAGCATGTTTCTGAGCAGAGGCTTTAGCATTAGTATGTATTTTTTGAGCAGAGGCTTTAGCATTAGCCTGTTTCTAAGGGGAGCCTTTAGCATTAGCATGTTTCAGAGCGGAGGCTTTAGCATTAGCATGTTTCTGAGCAGAGCCTTTAGCATTAGCATGTTTCAGAGTGGAGCTTTTAGCATTAGCATGTTTCTGAGCAGAGGCTTTAGCATTAGCATGTTTCTGAGCAGAGGCTTTAGCATTAGCCTGTTTCTAAGGGGAGCCTTTAGCATTAGCATGTTTCTGAGCAGAGGCTTTAGCATTAGCATGTTTCTGAGCAGAGCCTTTAGCATTAGCATGTTTCAGAGCGGAGCTTTTAGCATTAGCATATTTCTGAGCAGAGCCTTTAGCATTGCAGTGTCCTTAGCATTCACATGTTTCTGAGGGGAGCCTTTAGCATTAGCATGTTTCTGAGCAGAGGCTTTAGCATTGGCATGTTTCTGAGCAGAGCCTTTAGCATTAGCATGTTTCAGAGCGGAGCTTTTAGCATTAGCATATTTCTGAGCAGAGCCTTTAGCATTGCAGTGTCCTTAGCATTCACATGTTTCTGAGGGGAGCCTTTAGCATTAGCATGTTTCTGAGCAGAGGCTTTAGCATTAGCATGTTTCTGAGCAGAGGCTTTAGCATTGGCATGTTTCTGGGAATTGCTTTTAGCATTAGCTTGGTTTTCTTCACGCACACACAAACACACACACACACATGTTTATTTTCTCTATTCTTACTGGTTCAGAGCAGGGCTGGGCTGCGGGCTCCTGCCGTGCTGAGTGTCCAGTGCTGTAATGGAACAGCTGAATCATCAGAATTCTCACACCTCTCCCTCTCAAACACACACACGCATGCAAAAACACACACACCCTCAGTTGCTGGAGGTGATATATAGACTCCACGCAGTGGCAGGACGTCCACAGACATCTTGGCATGTTGGTAATATCATTTCAGGCCCTGGCACACCATAGCTCCCGCTGATTAAACCAAAGGCTGCACAATGACCAATCAAAGAACAGAATACCTCACAATGACCAATCAAAGAACAGAATACCTCACAATGACCCATCAAAGAACAGAATACCTCACAATGACCAATGAAAGAACAGAATACCTCAGAAAGACAGGAAATGTATAGGCTGTGAAAGCAGAAGCAGGCGTGCTGTAGAGCTGTACTGTGTTTCTCTCTTTATTTGGCTAAATTGATAACTTGTTCCTGTTTTAGTGTGAATCACTGAAGTGTGGTTCCTCAGGGGCTGTGAAAGCGTGCCGTGAGGCTATTTACAGGTTTCTGATGACATGTGTTTTTACTCTGAAACAGCTGGCTGATGGTGCTCATCCTGTGTCCCCGCAGTGCATTATGGGAGTGGTGTATGTGGGATAGTTAGAGGACTCGCCGTGCGGAATCAGTGTAGTCCTCAGTATGCTGATTTACTGCTCATTTCTCTCTCTCTCTCTCTCTCTCTCTCTCACCCTCTCTTTCTCTCTCCCCCTCTCTCTCTCCCTCTCTCTCCCTCTCTTTCTCTCTCCCTCTCTCTCCCTCTCTTTCTCTCTCCCCCTCTCTCTCCTCCTCTCTCCTCCTCTCTCCTCCTCTCTCCCCCTCTCTCCCCCTCTCTCCCCCTCTCTCCCCCTCTCTCTCGCTCTTATCAGTGAACCCTGTCTGGCCTCATGGCTGAGATTCCTGTAGGTTACAGAGGTCTGTGGTGTAATACCACCTTCCACCTCCAGAGGGCAGTGCAGCAGCTTGCACAGCTCTGAACTCAGTCTGTTGCGTCAGTCCAGGCAGAGTACGAAACATAAATACCTGCATGTGTGCATGTGTGCGTGCGCGTGTCTGTGTGTGTGTGTCTGCGTGTGTGTGTCTGTGCATGTGTGCGTGCGTGCGTGCCTGCGCGTGTGTCTGTGTGTGTGTCTGCGTGCGTGTGTGTGTGTCTGCGTGCGTGCGAGTGTGTCTGTGTGTGTGTCTCTGTGTGCGTGCGTGCATGCGCGTCTGCGTGCATGCGCGTCTGCGTGCGTGCGTGCGTGCGTGTGTGTGTGTGTGTCTGCGTGCGTGCGTGTGTGTGTGTGTGTCTGCGTGCGTGTGTGTGTGTGTCATGCCACACTCTGGCTGTGAGGCTGAGGCAGCAGACCCCCCCTCTGTGTGCCGCACCTGCATGGGCGGGGGGCGGGGGGCGGGGGGGGGGGGATGTCTCCCAGTATAATGCTCGCATTCTTCCATCAGGAATGCACCTGGTCACCTGTACCTGTGCCAGGTGTAGAGAGGGGTGTGTTGCCTGCCAAACGCACCTTTCATGAGACTTTTCTGCTCTTTATATTTCCATTCAGTGAACATTTATACAGCTGCATATTTACTGGATATTTATACAGCTGCATATTTACTGGATATTTATACAGCTGCATATTTACTGGACATTTATCGCATATTTAATGGCTATACAGCTGCATATTTACTGTACATTTATACAGCTGCATATTTACTGGATATTTATACAGCTGCATATTTACTGGATATTTATACAGCTGCATATTTACTGGACATTTATCGCATATTTAATGGCTATTTATACAGCTGCATATTTACTGGATATTTATACAGCTGCGTATTTATAGAGCTGCATATTTACTGCACATTTATACAGCTGCATATTTACTGCACATTTATACAGCTGCATATTTACTGGATATTTATACAGCTGCATATTTACTGCACATTTATACAGCTGCGTATTTATAGAGCTGCATATTTACCGTATATACGGCTGCATATTTACTGGGTATTTACACAGCTGCATATTTACTGGGTATTTATACGGCTGCATATTTACTTGGTATTTATACGGCTGCATATTTACTGGGTATTTATACGGCTGCATATTTACTGGATATTTTTACAGCTGCATATTTACTGTATATCTATATGGCTGCATATTTACTGGATATTTATACGGCTGCATATTTACTGGATATTTATACGGCTACATATTTACTGGATATTTATACAGCTGCATATTTACTGGATATTCATACAGCTGCATATTTACTGGATATTTATACGGCTGCATATTTACTGGATATTTATACAGCTGCATATTTACTGGATATTTATACAGCTGCATATTTACTGCATATCTATACGGCTGCATATTTACTGGATATTTATACAGCTGCATATTTACTGCATATCTATACGGCTGCATATTTACTGTACATTTAATACAGCTGCATATTTACTGTATATCTATACGGCTGCATATTTACTGGATATTTACACAGCTGCATATTTACTGGATATTTATACGGCTGCATATTTACTGTATATCTATACGGCTGCATATTTACTGGATATTTATACAGCTGCATATTTACTGGATATTCATACAGCTGCATATTTACTGGATATTTATACAGCTGCATATTTACTGGATATTTATACAGCTGCATATTTACTGCATATCTATACAGCTGCATATTTACTGGGTATTTACACAGCTGCATATTTACTGGATATTTATACGGCTGCATATTTACTGGATATTTATACGGCTGCATATTTACTGGATATTTATACGGCTGCATATTTACTGTACATTTAATACAGCTGCATATTTACTGGATATTTATACAGCTGCATATTTACTGTATATCTATACGGCTGCATATTTACTGTACATTTATACAGCTGCATATTTACTGCATATCTATACGGCTGCATATTTACTGTACATTTATACAGCTGCATATTTACTGGATATTTATACGGCTGCATATTTACTGGATATTTATACAGCTGCATATTTACTGGATATTTACACAGCTGCATATTTACTGGATATTTATACGGCTGCATATTTACTGGATATTTATACAGCTGCATATTTACTGGATATTTATACAGCTGCATATTTACTGGATATTTATACGGCTGCATATTTACTGGATATTTATACAGCTGCATATTTACTGGATATTTATACAGCTGCATATTTACTGGATATTTACACAGCTGCATATTTACTGGATATTTACACAGCTGCATATTTACTGGATATTTATACGGCTGCATATTTACTGGATATTTATACGGCTGCATATTTACTGGATATTTATACGGCTGCATATTCACTGGATATTTATACAGCTGCATATTTACTGGATATTTATACAGCTGCATATTTACTGGATATTTATACGGCTGCATATTTACTGGATATTTATACAGCTGCATATTTACTGGATATTTATACAGCTGCATATTTACTGGATATTTATACAGCTGCATATTTACTGGATATTTATACGGAGCCCTGCATATTTACTGGATATTTACACAGCTGCATGTTTACTGCATGTTTACTCAAGCAGTTCAGGTTACGTACCAACGGCAGTGGCCCACCTGGGAATCAAACCTGCAGCCTCTATAAGCACACTTCTCTTACTCTAACCATGCACTGGCGCTAAAGTGCGTTTAGCAGGGACCCTGATCCTTGGTGACCTCACAGGTCAGCTGTGCTTACATCACCACACCTGCATCTTTTCACCAGAGCTTTTTTATTGTAAAATGGGGGACAGGATTTGTGCCGGGTGAAAAGCATGCTCTTTTTGGCTCATTGGAAAAAGCCTTTAATTAACCTTATTAGTTATGATCTTTGTATGCTGATGCTTTGGAAGACAGCTGTTATGAGCCAGTCTGCTTCTTGACCCCTGACCTTGTTGACCTCTGACTTGCACCACTTTGATTGACAGCTCTTCCTCGTGCTTTCTCTCTGCCTGTGAGAATCCGCCTCTATGGTTGTCAATCACTCTGTCAATCAGTCAATGTTTATAACTCTGTGATTACGGATCTGTGAGCGGCACTTTGTGCTTATCCGTTTATTATTGCTGGTCTGTGATTAACGATCCTCGTTATGAGACGTTATGATGACTTACGGGTGTATGAGCGTTATTATCGTTGTGTTTATGTCTGTGGTTTTTTATCAGTGCTTATTGTTCTGTACTGGTTTGTGTGTTCCTGGCTGTCGTGCTGTTTTACGAGATGTATCTGTTTGGTTCCATTGCGGTCGGCTCTGCGGTCAGTATTTAAACTGCAAATATGTGAAAGGGTGTTTCCTGCGATCTGAGGAGAAGCGCAGCAGTAATGCAGCGTCGCAACACCTGCTCCTGCAGGAATGCGCCTTGCAACACGCCGGGTCTGCCTCTGTGTTCTTAATCGCAGTGAACTTTTTGCCCCGCCCCCTGCCCCGCCCCCTTTCCTCTCGGCTGGGAAGTTTACATACCCAGAGACATGACCTGCAAACAGTGTCTGTGTGCTGCGTGCGTTTGTGTGTACGAGTGACATGATACCGCTGTGATGTCACTTCCTGTTCCCCAGGCTCATGTTTCTGTCCTCACGTAACAGCTCCTCTCAAGCCCCGCCCACCCAGCTAGAGTGCTCCCCCCTGAATCCCCCCCCTCCCAAACACACACACGCGCCCACTCTCCGGTCACCTCTGCCCCCTGAGAAGTCTGTGCTGTGGAATGACTGGCATCACTGTGATTGGTCAGGTCCATCTGTGTACGCCGGCGTGCTGCTTTATTTATGACGTACAGAGAGGGAGGGAGGGACTCTGAGAGGAAGCAGGCAGAGAGAGAGAGAGGGGGGGTGGGGGGAGAGAGCGAGGGAGGGAGAGAGGGGGAGAGTGGGAGGGAATGAGAGAGAGCGAGAGAAAAGTAGTTTTAAGTTACAGGCACACACAGGACGGTAGCAGGCGGGTGGAGCGGTTTATTTGGCCGCTGTCTTTGCCCCCCAGCCCTACCCCGCCCGTGTGCCCTACCCCCCCCACAGGGGGGCAGAGGGACGACAGGCCCCTGGGCACGGGGGCACGAGCATGGGACAGGCCATCCGTCTGGAATCAGCTGCCCCAAACCCTGCTCTGCACCAAGGTGAGCCCAGAGGCTGTGTGTGTGTGTGTGTGTGTGTGTGTGTGTGTGTGTGTGTGTGTGTGCGTGTGTGCGCATGTTCGAGTGTGTGTGTGCGCGCGTGTGTGCGCGTGTTCGACTGTGTGTGTGTGTGTGTGTGTGTGTGTGTGTGTGTGTGTGTGTGAGTGAGTGAGTGAGTGAGTGAGTGAGTGAGTGAGTGAGTGAGTGAGTGAGAGAGTGAGTGAGTGAGTGAGTGAGTGAGTGAGTGAGTGAGTGAGTGAGTGAGTGAGAGAGAGAGAGAGAGAGAGAGTGAGTGAGTGAGTGAGTGAGTGAGTGAGTGAGTGAGTGAGTGAGTGAGTGTGTGCGTGTGTGCGAGTGTGTGAGTGTTTGGAGGTGGTATCTGGCAGGTGGGGAATGTCGCTGGAATGTAGCGATTGCGAAATCAGTGATGTTGCCGTTTTGTGCTCATTCTTTCTGGAGGAGCTACATCAATGTGTTTGTATTTGTGTTTGTGTGTGTTTGTATTTGTGTTTGTGTGTGTGTGTATGTGTTTGTATTTGTGTTTGTTTGTTTGTGTGTGTTTGTATTTGTGTGTGTTTGTATTTGTGTGTGTATGTGTATTGGTTTGTATTTGTGTGTGTGTTTTTGTATATATATGTGTGTGTATGTGTTTGTATTTGTGTATATTTGTGTGTGTGTGTGTGTGTGTGTGTGTGTGTGTGTGTATGGGTTTGTGTATTGGTTTGTATTTGTGTGTGTGTGTGTGTGTGTGTGGGTTTGTGTATTGGTTTGTATGTGTGTGTGTGTATGCATGCACAAACAGAAAGATTACACAGTGGTGAACAGGGGGCTGATAGGTGTTTTTATGAGATTAGTGGGAATAGCTTCACGCAGACTGAGCTTTGGGATCTTTTCCACTAGGGCATGCTGGGTACGCAGATGTGCTAGGGAGAGGTCAAAGGGCATGTGTTCCATGTGGGGTGGGGCCCTGTGCCTCTGTAAGACTGTTTGCAGAGAGAACACTAACAAGACTGCTAAGAGTGCAGGACTCCTGTGTGAGTTATGGACTGTAAGAGTGTTGGACTCCTGTGTGAGTTATAGACTGTAAGAGTGCAGGACTCCTGTGTGAGTCATAGACTGTAAGAGTGTAGGACTCCTGTGTGAGTTATAGACTGTAAGAGTGTAGGACTCCTGTGTGAGTTATAGACTGTAAGAGTGCAGGACTCCTGTGTGAGTCATAGACTGTAAGAGTGTAGGACTCCTGTGTGAGTCATAGACTGTAAGAGTGCAGGACTCCTGTGTGAGTCATAGACTGTAAGAGTGTAGGACTCCTGTGTGAGTTATAGACTGTAAGAGTGTAGGACTCCTGTGTGAGTTATGGACTGTAAGAGTGTAGGACTCCTGTGTGAGTTATGGACTGTAAGAGTGTAGGACTCCTGTGTGAGTCATAGACTGTAAGAGTGCAGGACTCCTGTGTGAGTCATAGACTGTAAGAGTGTAGGACTCCTGTGTGAGTTATGGACTGTAAGAGTGTAGGACTCCTGTGTGAGTCATAGACTGTAAGAGTGCAGGACTCCTGTGTGAGTCATAGACTGTAAGAGTGTAGGACTCCTGTGTGAGTTATAGACTGTAAGAGTGTAGGACTCCTGTGTGAGTCATAGACTGTAAGAGTGCAGGACTCCTGTGTGAGTCATAGACTGCAAGAGTGTAGGACTCCTGTGTGAGTCATAGACTGTAAGAGTGTAGGACTCCTGTGTGAGTTATAGACTGTAAGAGTGTAGGACTCCTGTGTGAGTCATAGACTGTAAGAGTGTAGGACTCCTGTGTGAGTTATGGACTGTAAGAGTGTAGGACTCCTGTGTGAGTTATGGACTGTAAGAGTGTAGGACTCCTGTGTGAGTTATAGACTGTAAGAGTGTAGGACTCCTGTGTGAGTTATGGACTGTAAGAGTGCAGGACTCATGTGTGAGTCATAGACTGTAAGAGTGTAGGACTCCTGTGTGAGTTATGGACTGTAAGAGTGTAGGACTCCTGTGTGAGTTATAGACTGTAAGAGTGTAGGACTCCTGTGTGAGTCATAGACTGTAAGAGTGTAGGACTCCTGTGTGAGTTATGGACTGTAAGAGTGTAGGACTCCTGTGTGAGTTATAGACTGTAAGAGTGTAGGACTCCTGTGTGAGTTATGGACTGTAAGAGTGCAGGACTCCTGTGTGAGTCATAGACTGTAAGAGTGTAGGACTCCTGTGTGAGTCATAGACTGTAAGAGTGTAGGACTCCTGTGTGAGTTATAGACTGTAAGAGTGTAGGACTCCTGTGTGAGTCATAGACTGTAAGAGTGTAGGACTCCTGTGTGAGTCATAGACTGTAAGAGTGTAGGACTCCTGTGTGAGTTATAGACTGTAAGAGTGTAGGACTCCTGTGTGAGTTATGGACTGTAAGAGTGTAGGACTCCTGTGTGAGTTATAGACTGTAAGAGTGTAGGACTCCTGTGTGAGTTATAGACTGTAAGAGTGTAGGACTCCTGTGTGAGTCATAGACTGCAAGAGTGTAGGACTCCTGTGTGAGTCATAGACTGCAAGAGTGTAGGACTCCTGTGTGAGTCATAGACTGCAAGAGTGTAGGACTCCTGTGTGAGTCATAGACTGCAAGAGTGTAGGACTCCTGTGTGAGTCAGTGTTGGATCACTCAGGTGGGATCTGGTGAATGCACTTTACAAGCTGACGGAGTTTAAGTCCCCCCCCCAGTCCCTGTGTTTGTGCTGTGATGCTCTAACTTACACACGCCAGCATGATTTATGCTTCATGTGTAAATGAGTGTACCCATCCAAAAGGCAGCGTTAGCACTTGTGCCAGAGCTGTTTCAGAACTAATAACAGGAGAAACAATGGAGCTGTGCTGTTGTTGTTCTTGGAGTGTGTGTGTGTGTGTGTGTGTGTGTGTGTGTGTGTGTGTGTGTGTGTGTGTGTGTGTGTGTGCTGATGTGTGTGTGTGTGCTGATTGTGTGTGTGTGTGTGTGTGCTGATGTGTGTGTGCTGGTGTGTGTGTGTGTGTGTGTGTGTGTGCTGATGTGTGTGTGAATGCTGATGTGTGTGATTGCTTATGTGTGTGTGTGTGTGCTGATGTGTGCACCCTTTCCTTTAAATCCCACCCTGGAATCACACTGATCTTGTGTCACAAGCTCTTTCTTCAGCATCTCACATGACGAGCCAGAGATCTGCAGCTATGTGGAGGGGCGGTGGGGTTGGAGCCTGACCAGAGCCAGAGCGCTACTGTTCCATAACCCTGCGGTTGTGTTTGTGAACGCTCCTGTTCCATAACCCTGCGGTTGTGTTTGTGAACGCTCCTGTTCCATAACCCTGCGGTTGTGTTTGTGAACGCTCCTGTTCCATAACCCTGTGGTTGTGTTTGTGAACGCTCCTGTTCCATAACCCTGTGGTTGTGTTTGTGAACGCTCCTGTTCCATAACCCTGCGGTTGTGTTTGTGAACGCTCCTGTTCCATAACCCTGTGGTTGTGTTTGTGAACGCTCCTGTTCCATAACCCTGTGGTTGTGTTTGTGAACGCTCCTGTTCCATAACCCTGTGGTTGTGTTTGTGAACGCTCCTGTTCCATAACCCTGCGGTTGTGTTTGTGAACGCTCCGGTTCCATAACCCTGCGGTTGTGTTTGTGAACGCTCCTGTTCCATAGCCCTGCGGTTGTGTTTGTGAACGCTCCTGTTCCATAACCCTGTGGTTGTGTTTGTGAACGCTCCTGTTCCATAACCCTGCGGTTGTGTTTGTGAACGCTCCTGTTCCATAACCCTGCGGTTGTGTTTGTGAACGCTCCTGTTCCATAACCCTGTGGTTGTGTTTGTGAACGCTCCTGTTCCATAACCCTGCGGTTGTGTTTGTGAACGCTCCTGTTCCATAACCCAGTGGTTGTGTTTGTGAATGCTCCTGTTCCATAACCCTGTGGTTGTGTTTGTGAACGCTCCTGTTCCATAACCCTGTGGTTGTGTTTGTGAACGCTCCTGTTCCATAACCCTGCGGTTGTGTTTGTGAATGCTCCTGTTCCATAACCCTGTGGTTGTGTTTGTGAACGCTCCGGTTCCATAACCCTGCGGTTGTGTTTGTGAACGCTCCTGTTCCATAACCCTGTGGTTGTGTTTGTGAACGCTCCTGTTCCATAACCCTGTGGTTGTGTTTGTGAACGCTCCTGTTCCATAACCCTGTGGTTGTGTTTGTGAATGCTCCTGTTCCATAACCCTGTGGTTGTGTTTGTGAATGCTCCTGTTCCATAACCCTGCGGTTGTGTTTGTGAACGCTCCTGTTCCATAACCCTGTGGTTGTGTTTGTGAACGCTCCTGTTCCATAACCCTGTGGTTGTGTTTGTGAACGCTCCGGTTCCATAACCCTGTGGTTGTGTTTGTGAATGCTCCTGTTCCATAACCCTGCGGTTGTGTTTGTGAACACGCTTGCTTTCAACATTGTGGTTGTCTGGTCCTGAAAATGACGGCGGCTTTCTTTCTTTCTTTTTTCTTCTTTTTTTTATTTGCGGAACAAATAACGCTGTGTTCAGGTTGTGTTTCTGAACACTGTGATTGGTCAGGTTGTGTTTGTGAATGCTGTGTTCAGGTTATGGTCAGGTTGTATTTCTGAACGCTATAGTCAGGTTGTGTTTCTGAACGCTATAGTCAGGTTGTGTTTCTGAACGTTATAGTCAGGTTGTGTTTCTGAACGTTATAGTCAGGTTGTGTTTCTGAACGCTATAGTCAGGTTGTGTTTCTGAACGCTTTGTGTTTCTGAACGCTATAGTCAGGTTGTGTTTCTGAACGCTATAGTCAGGTTGTGTTTCTGAACGCTATAGTCAGGTTGTGTTTCTGAACGTTAGAGTCAGGTTGTGTTTCTGAACGCTATAGTCAGGTTGTGTTTCTGAACGCTATAGTCAGGTTGTGTTTCTGAACGCTATAGTCAGGTTGTGTTTCTGAACGCTATAGTCAGGTTGTGTTTCTGAACGCTATAGTCAGGTTGTGTTTCTGAACGCTATAGTCAGGTTGTGTTTCTGTTGTGTTTCTGAACGCTATAGTCAGGTTGTGTTTCTGAACGCTATAGTCAGGTTGTGTTTCCGAACGTTAGTCAGGTTGTGTTTCTGAACGCTATAGTCAGGTTGTGTTTCTGAACGCTATAGTCAGGTTGTGTTTCTGAACGCTATAGTCAGGTTGTGTTTCTGAACGCTATAGTCAGGTTGTGTTTCTGAACGCTATAGTCAGGTTGTGTTTCTGAACGCTATAGTCAGGTTGTGTTTCTGAACGCTATAGTCAGGTTGTGTTTCTGAACGCTATAGTCAGGTTGTGTTTCTGAACGCTATAGTCAGGTTGTGTTTCTGAACGTTATAGTCAGGTTGTGTTTCTGAACGTTATAGTCAGGTTGTGTTTCTGAACGTTATAGTCAGGTTGTGTTTCTGAACGTTAGAGTCAGGTTGTGTTTCTGAACGTTAGAGTCAGGTTGTGTTTCTGAACGTTAGAGTCAGGTTGTATTTCTGAACGTTAGAGTCAGGTTGTGTTTCTGAACGCTATAGTCAGGTTGTGTTTCTGAACGCTATAGTCAGGTTGTGTTTCCGAACGCTATAGTCAGGTTGTGTTTCCGAACGCTATAGTCAGGTTGTGTTTCTGAACGCTATAGTCAGGTTGTGTTTCTGAACGCTATAGTCAGGTTGTGTTTCTGAACGCTATAGTCAGGTTGTGTTTCTGAACGCTATTGTCAGGTTGTGTTTCTGAATGCTTTGGTCACAGGAGCGTTTCTCTCTCTTCCTCCTCCTCTCTCCCTCCCTCCGAGTATCCAGTGCTTCCCATTAAGGTCTGTTTTTATGACCGATGAGTGTTTCCATGGCAGAAAATGACAGTGAACCCAACTGAACCCCATACAGATAAACATGGAGCTTCACACTCATCCTCCTCTCTCTCATCCCAAAACTGTCTCTCTCCCCCCTCACCTCTCACATGGCCAAAAGCCTGAACCCCCCCGCCCCCGGTGTTGATCTTAAGGCAGCAAACAGCCACATTTATCATCTGATTATGAATTGCGGGGGGAGAGTTCGTTTGATTGGCCTAACCTGTGACATAAGCGTTAACGAGGGTCAGTCTGGAACGTTCTCCCTGCCGGCCTCCTGAGTGCTAATCCAAAGCTTTAGAACATGCAGAAACACCTCGTGTCTATTCCACCTGTGCCTAAATCAACACTAAAGAGCTTCTCTCTCTCTCATCACCCAGCTTTATCTCTTATATAAAGTCCTCTCACAGTGCAATCCCATCACTCTGTGCTTTCTCCTGGTTTTGTTCACCGAGAGCACATATGGGGGGTGTCAGTGTGCTCTTATCTCTGGATGTATGATTCACTGCCTGCCAGACCTTCCTGGAAAAAACCTTTCAAAGAAATGAAAATAAGCCTAACATCCATCAATTAAATGCAAAGCCAGCTGGATCGAGCTCCTGGACACAGACTCTAGGTTGGGGGTAAATACAGGATCCAGGTCCTGGACACAGACTCTAGGTTGGGGGTAAATACAGGATCCAGGTCCTGGACACAGACTCTAGGTTGGGGGTAAATACAGGATCCAGGTCCTGGACACAGACTCTAGGTTGGGGGTAAATACAGGATCCAGGTCCTGGACACGGACTCTCGGTTGCGGTAAAATACAGGATCCAGGTCCTGGACACAGACTCTAGGTTGAGGGTAAATACAGGATCCAGGTCCTGGACACAGACTCTAGGTTGGGGGTAAATACAGGATCCAGGTCCTGGACACAGACTCTAGGTTGGGGGTAAATACAGGATCCAGGTCCTGGACACAGACTCTAGGTTGGGGGTAAATACAGGATCCAGGTCCTGGACACAGACTCTAGGTTGGGGGTAAATACAGGATCCAGGTCCTGGACACAGACTCTAGGTTGGGGGTAAATACAGGATCCAGGTCCTGGACACAGACTCTAGGTTGGGGGTAAATACAGGATCCAGGTCCTGGACACAGACTCTAGGTTGGGGGTAAATACAGGATCCAGGTCCTGGACACAGACTCTAGGTTGGGGGTAAATACAGGATCCAGGTCCTGGACACAGACTCTAGGTTGGGGGTAAATACAGGATCCAGGTCCTGGACACAGACTCTAGCTTGGGGGTAAATACAGGATCCAGGTCCTGGACACAGACTCTAGGTTGGGGGTAAATACAGGATCCAGGTCCTGGACACAGACTCTAGGTTGGGGGTAAATACAGGATCCAGGTCCTGGACACAGACTCTAGGTTGGGGGTAAATACAGGATCCAGGTCCTGGACACAGACTCTATGTTGGGGTAAATACAGGATCCAGGTCCTGGACACGGACTCTAGGTTGGGGGTAAATACAGGATCCAGGTCCTGGACACAGACTCTAGGTTGGGGGTAAATACAGGATCCAGGTCCTGGACACGGACTCTAGGTTTGGGGTAAATACAGGATCCAGGTCCTGGACCCAGACTCTAGGTTGGGGGTAAATACAGGATCCAGGTCCTGGACACAGACTCTAGGTTGGGGGTAAATACAGGATCCAGGTCCTGGACACAGACTCTAGGTTGGGGGTAAATACAGGATCCAGGTCCTGGACACAGACTCTAGGTTGGGGGTAAATACAGGATCCAGGTCCTGGACCCAGACTCTAGGTTGGGGGTAAATACAGGATCCAGGTCCTGGACACAGACTCTAGGTTGGGGGTAAATACAGGATCCAGGTCCTGGACACAGACTCTCGGTTGAAACTGTATGGTGACTGAACACAGCAGTTCTGACTGAACACAGCGGAAATGACTGAACACAACAGCACCGCCATGTTTGCCTTTAAATGCTGATGTCACTACAGAGCTGGAACAGCGTGGTGAGTCACAGTGAGGGTGGTAGTGTATTGTGTACCCCCCCCCCACACACACACACACACACACACACACACACACACACACACACACACACACATACAGTGTGAGTGCAGGGCGTGGTGCAGTTTCCTCTCTCTCTCTCCATTAGCTGTGGTCTGCTCTGTTTCCCAGCCCTCCTCCCAGTACTATTATCTCTGAGCGTCAGAGAGAGCGAGACAAGAGAGAGAGAGAGAGAGAGAGAGGGGGGGGAGAGAGAGACTGAGAGCGGAGAGACAGAGAGAGAGACTGAGAGCGGGAGAGAGAGAGACTGAGAGCGGGAGAGAGAGAGAGACTGAGAGCGGGAGAGAGAGAGAGAGAGACTGAGAGCGGGAGAGAGAGAGAGAGATGAGAGGGGGGGAGAGAGAGAGAGACAGTGAGAGACTGAGAGAGGGAGAACGAGAGAGAGAGATAGAGGCTGACTGGACTCACTGCCTGTTGTACATACTGAGTCAGCCTGGATGTGAGTGTTGGAGCAGCTATAGGGCCAGTGTAGCTCTGTGGATTGTGCTGTGAGATTTTGGGATCAGGGCTGGCCCACTGGACTTCCTCAGGACCGCATGCCGTCAAGGGCGTAACCGGGGAAGTCTGCTACGAGAGTTACCTGCTGATCCTGTGCTGCGCGCTCTCTCTCTCTCTCTCTCTCTCTCTCTCTCTCTCTCTCTCTCTCTCTCTCTCTCTCTCTCTCTCTCTCCCTCTCTCCCTGTCTGCATACCTCCCTCACTTTCTCCTTCCATCCCCCCCCTCTCTCTCTCTCTCCCTCCCTCTCCCTGTCTCCATACCTCCCTCACGTTCTCCTATCTCCCTCCCTCTCTCTCCCTCTGTATCTGTGCTGTTGTTACTGGGCTGTAGTTAGTATCACGGCGTCAGGGCAGACGCACAGTACCTGTGTTGGTCCTGCTTTCTGGACTCAGCATGGCCACCTGCCTGCAGCTGCATCTTCACCTGCGTCGCTGCCACAGCTGGAGCCCAGGTACAGCCACACCCTCTCTCTGGGTCTGCAGGGCTGTGATTGGTCCTCTTTCTGGGTCTGGAGGGCTGTGATTGGTCCTCTTTCTGGGTCTGCAGGGGTGTGATTGGTCCTCTTTCTGGGTCCGGAGGGCTGTGATTGGTCCTCTTTCTGGGTCCGGAGGGCTGTGATTGGTCCTCTTTCTGGGTCTGGAGGGCTGTGATTGGTCCTCTTTCTGGGTCTGGAGGGCTGTGATTGGTTCTCTTTCTTGGTCCGGAGGGCTGTGATTGGTCCTCTCTCTGGGTCCGGAAGGCTGTGATTGGTCCTCTTTCTGGGTCTGGAGGGCTGTGATTGGTTCTCTCTCTGGGTCTGGAGGGCTGTGATTGGTTCTCTCTCTGGGTCCGGAGGGCTGTGATTGGTACACTTTTTGTGTCTGCAGGGCTGTGATTGGTCCTCTTTCTGACAGGGGTGTGTGTTGCCTTTCTCTGTCTCTCTGTCTCTCTGTCTTAGGGCTGCCCCCAAATAGTCGACAAAAACCATTAGCCTAGTTGATCACAAGAACTTGGTCGACTAAAATTTAAATTGGTCGAATTGTCAGTGTGAAATAACACGAGAGTGGAACTATTAATTCCGGACATGCGCCATGTAACGAACAATTGGTGTCTATTAATTAAGGAATAAATCAGTTGTATAGAATGTCTGAGAGAAAATCTAAAGTATGCGAGCATTTCGAGCGTCTAAAGGATGACCCCAAAAAAGTTAAATGTAAACTGCAAGCAACAATTCGCCTATCATTCAGCGCATCTTCTCAAAGGCAGGCTTCATTGTCAGCAAAACGCGGAGCTCACTTCTCCCGAGCAACGTCAACAAACTCGTGTTCCTCACGCATAATGTCGGAGGAGAAACAGCAGTGAGTAGGCCTAATATCGGAGGAGAAACAGCAGTGAGGAGGCATAATATCGGAGGAGAAACAGCAGTGAGGAGGCCTAATATCGGAGGAGAAACAGCAGTGAGGAGGCCTAATATCGGAGGAGAAACAGCAGTGAGGAGGCCTAATATCGGAGGAGAAACAGCAGTGAGTAGGCCTAATATCGGAGGAGAAACAGCAGTGAGGAGGCCTAATATCGGAGGAGAAACAGCAGTGAGTAGGCCTAATATCGGAGGAGAAACAGCAGTGAGTAGGCCTAATATCGGAGGAGAAACAGCAGTGAGTAGGCCTAATATCGGAGGAGAAACAGCAGTGAGTAGGCCTAATATCGGAGGAGAAACAGCAGTGAGGAGGCCTAATATCGGAGGAGAAACAGCAGTGAGGAGGCCTAATATCGGAGGAGAAACAGCAGTGAGGAGGCCTAATATCGGAGGAGAAACAGCAGTGAGGAGGCCTAATATCGGAGGAGAAACAGCAGTGAGGAGGCCTAATATCGGAGGAGAAACAGCAGTGAGGAGGCCTAATATCGGAGGAGAAACAGCAGTGAAGAGGCCTAATATCGGAGGAGAAACAGCAGTGAGGAGGCCTAATATCGGAGGAGAAACAGCAGTGAGTAGGCCTAATATCGGAGGAGAAACAGCAGTGAGGAGGCCTAATATCGGAGGAGAAACAGCAGTGAGGAGGCCTAATATCGGAGGAGAAACAGCAGTGAGGAGGCCTAATATCGGAGGAGAAACAGCAGTGAGGAGGCCTAATATCGGAGGAGAAACAGCAGTGAGGAGGCCTAATATCGGAGGAGAAACAGCAGTGAGCCTAATATCGGAGGAGAAACAGCAGTGAGGAGGCCTAATATCGGAGGAGAAACAGCAGTGAAGAGGCCTAATATCGGAGGAGAAACAGCAGTGAGGAGGCCTAATATCGGAGGAGAAACAGCAGTGAGTAGGCCTAATATCGGAGGAGAAACAGCAGTGAGGAGGCCTAATATCGGAGGAGAAACAGCAGTGAAGAGGCCTAATATCGGAGGAGAAACAGCAGTGAAGAGGCCTAATATCGGAGGAGAAACAGCAGTGAAGAGGCCTAATGTGACGAGGTTCGCTGTAGTAAGTAGTAAGCAGGCTAAAACACACTTTTTCGTTGCTAATATAGATTATAATTAATCTTTCGTTCGGCCTGTTGTTGATATTTCTCTCTTAAGTGTTTCAGTTTGCTGTGTTTTTCATTTATTCGATTGTTTATATAATTTATAGCCTTTTTATTTGCATTTTAAAAAGAAAAAAATTAATATTCTTTTCCATCTAGTTTTGATAACCGTGAATTTGTTAAATTAGCTACATTGTTTTTGATCTTTCGTATCACCGGACAAAAGGCTGCATTTTTAATTATTCACTATTTTAAAGTTGTGTGTTGTTATAAAGAGTGGAAATAAAAATAACAATGTTAAATGTCTCATTGCTTGTTGTTCCAACACATTCATTTACCGCCTTGTCGATGTCTTTAATAGCCTACAGCGCGGGCCATAAGCAACCCGATGTCTTTAATAGCCTACAGCGCGGGCCATAAGCAACCCGATGTCTTTAATAGCCTACAGCGCGGGCCATAAGCAACCCGATGTCTTTAATAGCTAGCATGGGCCATAAGCAACCCGATGTCTTTAATAGCTAGCATGGGCCATAAGCAACCCGATGTCTTTAATAGCTAGCATGGGCCATAAGCAACCCAATGCCGTTAATAGGCAGCGCAGGCCAACAAATCGCAGCCTGTGCTTGTAGCTGTAATTGATATATTAAATGCTCATAATGGCGGTTTCGTATTTTTCTGTAATATAGTAAACTTACTATAGATCAGATGGAAGTCAAACCATTTTCTGATGCTCAAAAATACATATTTAAATAATTAAATTAATATCATAAATGTGCGACGGTTAGTCGACTATGGGTTTGAACTGACGACTACAGGTGGACTAAGCTACAGGTCGGGGGCAGCCCTACTCTCTCTCTCTCTCTCTCTCTCTGTGTCCCTCTCAGGACGCGCTGGCGGTTTTGGTTGTCGGTGCTTGTTTTGCGTCTCTGTTTGTTGTGTTAGCGGAGAGCCCGTCTGCTGCTCCTACAGGCTGGGGGGGGGGGCCTGAGGGGGGAGGGGGGGGGGCACAGGTGAGGGCACAGGTGAGGGCACAGGTGAGGGCACAGGTGAGGGCACAGGTGCTGCTCTCTTCCTAACAAGGGCAGTCGCTTCTGTTATAGCCGCTGGCCCTATTTCTACTGTTTTGACCTGGCTCGTTGCCGTGGGAATCCGTTCCTCAGGATATCCTGTGGGGTGGGGGTGGGGGGGGCAGCGCCGGCCTCCTCTCCCACCCCCCTCCCTCCCTCCCTCCCTCCTGCCTGTTGTCTGGTGGAACAAAGGCAGTGAAAGGCTGTTTGACCCCCCACAGGAAGGGGGTAGAGGGGTAAACCCAGTGTGGTATTTCAGGGCAGCAGTGGCAAGGAGTCTGACCTTTGACTCTCTGGTACCTCCACAGGTCAATAATTTGCCTGGAGGAATGTGTTAGCATAAGCCGGGGCTGGGCAGGGCCTAAGAGCACTCTTTCCTATGAGGGCAGCAGTGTGTAACGCACTATCTCCACCGCGTCATCTTCAGGGCGTTACACAGTGCCCGCCCGGCATCGCAGACTAACCGTTTTCTGTCCTTTAGCACAGCGCCCTGAGACAGTACAGTGCTGTGTGTGTGTGTGTGTGTGTGTGTGTGTGTGTGCGCACAGGTTTGTAACACAGCACCCTGAGACACTTCTGTGTGTGTGTGCACACAGGTATGTAGCACAGCGCCCTGAGACAGTGCTGTGTGTGTGTGTGTGCACGGGTGTGTAGCACAGCGCCCTGAGACAGTGCTGTGTGTGTGTGTGTGTGCACAGGTGTGTAGCACAGCGCCCTGAGACAGTGCTGTGTGTGTGTGTGTGTGCACGGGTGTGTAGCACAGCGCCCTGAGACAGTGCTGTGTGTGTGTGTGTGTCACAGGTGTGTAGCACAGCGCCCTGAGACCGTGCTGTGTGTGTGTGTGTGTGCACGGGTGTGTAGCACAGCGCCCTGAGACAGTGCTGTGTGTGTGTGTGTGTGTGCACGGGTGTGTAGCACAGCGCCCTGAGACAGTGCTGTGTGTGTGTGTGTGCACAGGTGTGTAGCACAGCGCCCTGAGACAGTGCTGTGTGTGTGTGTGTGTGCACGGGTGTGTAGCACAGCGCCCTGAGACAGTGCTGTGTGTGTGTGTGTGTGCACGGGTGTGTAGCACAGCGCCCTGAGACAGTGCTGTGTGTGTGTGTGTGTAGTTAATGTCTCATCGCCTCTTCTCTTGACTGAGAGTTTAGTGGAACATTAATGTGGCTGGAGGGTAAATATCAGAGTTTCAGCTGTGGGAGCCGTCAGTACGAGAAGAGCGCAGCCATCACTGTTTCTGATTGGACAGATCTAGTCATTGGACAGAGGTGTTGTGATTGGACAGGGATGTCCTAATGCTGTCACCATGTGGGTTTCAAAAGTGCGTTCAGCCCTGTCGGGGGTAGATGAAAAAGTGCCCGTAGCGTGAGCTGCTGCTGGGGGCGGGGCTTGTCACACACGGCACATTCCTCGGCGAGGGAGGGAGACGGCTTAGCCCAGATAAGGAGTATGAAAGCGTGTAGGAGAGCGCCAGCCTCCGTTAGAATAACAGCCTCTAATGGCCTCTAATGAAAGATACTGCAGGGCCCGGCCCACGGGATGGCAAATGTTATTGAGCTTCGGCTGAATAAGGAAGGGCTCTTTAGAGCTGCTGCTGTAGCTAAAGGGTATTTCTCATTGGTTGTGTGTGTGTATGTAACAGACCGTGTCATTGGTTGTGCTTTTGTGTGTGTGTATGTAACAGACCGTGTCATTGGTTGTGCTTTCGTGTGTGTGCTTGTAACCGACCGTGTCATTGGTTGTACTTTTGTGTGTGTGTATGTAACAGACCATGTCATTGGTGCTACGTTTGTGTGTGTGTATGTAACAGACTGTGTCATTGGTTGTACTTTTGTGTGTATGTAACAGACCGTGTCATTGGTTGTGCTTTAGTGTGTGTGCATGTAACCGACCGTGTCATTGGTTTTGATTTTGTGTGTGCGTATATGTAACAGACCGT
The DNA here is from genome assembly GCA_022702515.1 of Ilyophis sp. 1 JC-2022. NCBI lineage: Eukaryota > Metazoa > Chordata > Actinopteri > Anguilliformes > Synaphobranchidae > Ilyophis > Ilyophis sp. 1 JC-2022. The sequence goes on from CM040406.1 coordinate 56,914,978, forward strand.
GTAATTTATTTTTTCCACAAACATTTTGCCCTCAGTGTGTTTTTTCCAAACAAACACAGTTTGAGAACTCACCAAACTGTTTGTGGGGAAACTGTGTGTTTGTGGGGAAACGGTGTGTTTGTGGAGAAACGGTGTGTTTGTGGAGAAACGGTGTGTTTGTGGAGAAACTGTGTGTTTGTGGGTAAACGGTGTGTTTGTGGGTAAACGGTGTGTTTGTGGGGAAACGGTGTGTTTGTGGAGAAACGGTGTGTTTGTGGAGAAAAGGTGTGTTTCAGGGGAAACGGTGTATTTGTGGAGAAACGGTGTGTTTGTGGGGAAACGGTGTGTTTGTGGGGAAACGGTGTGTTTGAGGGGAAACGGTGTGTTTGTGGGGAAACGGTGTGTTTGTGGGGAAACGGTGTGTTTGAGGGGAAACGGTGTGTTTGAGGGGAAAGGGTGTGTTTGTGGGGAAAGGGTGTGTTTGAGGGGAAATGGTGTGTTTGAGGGGAAACGGTGTGTTTGTGGGGAAACGGTGTGTTTGAGGGGAAAGGGTGTGTTTGTGGGGAAACGGTGTGTTTGAGGGGAAACGGTGTGTTTGAGGGGAAAGGGTGTGTTTGTGGGGAAACGGTGTGTTTGAGGGGAAACGGTGTGTTTGAGGGGAAACGGTGTGTTTGTGGGGAAACGGTGTGTTTGTGGGGAAACGGTGTGTTTGTGGGGAAACGGTGTGTTTGTGGGGAAACGGTGTGTTTGAGGGTCAAAGTTGAGGGTAGATTGTGATTGGATCCATTAGGTGTGTTTAGTGCTTCTACCTGTGCAGCCATGCATACCAGAGAACCCCAGAGGCACTGCACGTCTGCTTGCAAGGGTCCACAGCACATAAACACATGCGATGCGTGTGCACACGCGTGTACTGCTTACTGAGCGTGAGCCCGTCACTGAGAGCACAACGCACCTGGGAACAGGTCGCACTGTTCTCCGTAGGTTACCATGGCAGCAGCAGCCCGCCGGTCTCATCCAGGATGCTGGAGCAGTTGCACTATGAAGACCCTAATCCCTCTCTCTCTCTCTCTCTCTCTCTCTCTCTCCCTCCCTCCCTCCCTCCCTCTCTCTCTCTCTCTCTCTCTCTCTCTCTTTCTCCCTCCCTCCCTCCCTCTCTCTCTCTCTCTCTCTCTCTCTCTTTCTTTCTCTCTCTCTCTCTCTCTCTTTCTTTCTCTCTCCCTCCCTCCCTCTCTCTCTCAGAAGATGAAGTGGACCACCAGCACAGCACTACGGGGAGTGACGGAGGAAACTCCGGGGAGAGCACTCCTCCCACCAAGCGCAAGGGCAAGTTCTCCAGCCTGGGCAATATCTTCAAGCCCTGGAAATGGAGGAAGAAGAAGAGCAGCGAGAAGTTTAAGGAAACTTCAGAGGGTGAGTGTTCCTGTACCCAGGCGTTCCCGTCCTGTCTGTTCCAGAATGTTCTCGAGTGTTCCTGCCTGTTCCTGTGTGCATCTCTTTGTTTGTGTTTCCTTGTTAAATCTCTGCTCTGGCCGTTTCCTTGGTCAGACGTGTAGTTGGCCGTGTTCCTGAGTGCCTATTGTTGCAGGGCCTGCTGACCTCCTATGGGGTTATTTCTCCACCCCTCCGGATATGAGACAATCACAACCTTTTGCTTTGAGGATTTTAACACTTTCAATCTATGATAAAGGACATTGGTAGCATTCAATGGTGTTTTCACTGCTGTGTTTGATTGGCTGGTAGCAGACGGTCTTGCTTGTGTGATTGGCTGGTAGCAAACGGTCTGCTTGTGTGATTGGCTGGTAGCAAACGGTCTGCTCGTGTGATTGGCTGGTAGCAGACTGTCTGCTTGTGTGATTGGCTGGTAGCAGACTGTCTGCTTGTGTGATTGGCTGGTAGCAGACTGTTTGCTCGTGTGATTGGCTGGTAGCAGAAGGGCTACTCATAAACTCCTCTTCCTGCAGTTCTGGAAAGAAAGATGTCGACGAGGCGGCCTCGGCAAGAACTCATCGAGCAGGGAGTGCTGAAGGAGATACCAGATAACGGTGAGAATCCTGATCTCTCAGACATTACTGATCTAACTCAGACATTACTAATCTAACTCAGACATTACTGATCTAACTCAGACATTACTGATCTAACTCATACATTACTGATCAAACTCAGACATTACTAATCTAACTCAGACATTACTAATCTAACTTAGACATTACTGATCTAACTCGGACATTACTGTTCTCACTAAAAGAGAATAAGCTCTCCTTCAGGAGACTGACTATAGAGATGCTTCATGTAATCATGGTTTCTTTAGCAGGGTGAGCAGTTAAATAATCTGTGCATATGAATGTGAATCATGGCTACAGCTTCCTCTACATGTTCCAGCCATAGATATACAACCATAGATGTGACATATCATGTGATGTAATAGTAATTTGGAATTCTGAAATATCTATGGTTCCAGCATCTGCACTAGAGTGTGTTCCGTTTGCCATTCTGTTAACTCCTGTGAGCAGGTTACAGGTGCAGAGCCAGGTTTGGGAAGAAATCCAATTAAAACCGGTCTGAACCCGCGCCCCTGTCCGTCCTCTATTCCAGCTTCCAAACTCAGCATATTGGCACATGGATTTTATCTGCAGTTTGTGAAAGTGGAACATTCGCTTGCAGCAGAATGCTTTGAAAGTCGTGCGTTTGACATGACCAGGTTTGTGGTGGTTTTAGCGCAAGCGCTTTCTGCTGCCTCAAGATAGCAATACGCCAAAAATAATCCTGGCCACTCCTCATCTTAAAACCAACACGCCCAGTTCACTTGTAAGAATACATGGTATTTAAACAATGTGAATGCAAGGCGTTATAATGAACCCTGCGCCGGGTGTAAGATAGCAGAGACGGTGTAAGATAGGGCCCCCAGTCTCTGCTGTCATGGAGACGGTGAAATTAACCCTCAGCTGGAGTGGAACGGTGCTGAGCCGTTAATGACTAATGTGATTTCATAATCATAATAGTGCACATATAATCATAATAGTGTTAATTTAATCATAATAGCTTTCATATAATCAGTGTAGATATAACCATAATAGTGTACATATAATCATAATAGTGTTCAAATAATCATAATAGCCTTCATATAATCATAGTGTAGATATAACCATAATAGTGTACGTATAATCATAATAGTGTTAATTTAATCATAATAGCTTTCATATAATCATAGTGTAGATATAACCATAATAGTGTACGTATAATCATAATAGTGTACATATAATCATAATAGCCTTCATATAATCATAGTGTAGATGTAACCATAATGGTATACATATAATCATAATAGTGTAGATATAATTAAATTAAAGAATACTTTATTTGTAGTGTTTTTTACAGAGACGCTGAAAGGCTGACACCGCTGGCTTGTCATAGGACAGCAGTGAGTCCAATTAGCTAACCTGCTAGCCGAGTGCTTAAATCATAATAGTGTATGTGTTACAGAGGGAGTGGAGGTGCACAGCTCGAAGCCCCCGTACGTGAAGAACGGACACACCGTGCCTGTGAGCAGAGCGGGAGGGGCAGGGCGCCCCCCCCCAGAGGGGGACTTTAGGGTGAACCCCACCTGGCTGCCGCAGGGCGGGGAGAGGCGGGGCCGCCTGCCCCCGGGGGAGGGGGAGAAAAAGGCGGGGATTCAGTGGCAGGCAGACGAGGGGCGTCGCCCGGGCAGGCTCCACCCAGAGGCGGAGAAGAAGCCCGTGCTGCAGAAGGCCCCGTCAGAGGACAGCCACAGGACACGCCCCCCTTCAGACGCCGAGCGCAAAACCCCCCTCCCCCGACACGCCTCGGCCGAGGAGGGCCGAACACGCAGAGGTGAGTCTGTCTGTCTGCCTGCCTGCCTGTCTGCCTGCCTGCCTGTCTGTCTGTCTGTCTGCCTGCCTGCCTGCCTGTCTGTCTGTCTGCCTGCCTGTCTGTCTGTCTGTCTGTGTATCTGTCTGCCTGTCTGCCTGTCTGTCTGTCTGTCTGTCTGTGTATCTGTCTGCCTGTCTGTCTGTCTGTCTGTCTGTCTGTCTGCCTGTCTGTCTGTCTGTCTGCCTGCCTGCCTGCCTGCCTGTCTGTCTGCCTGTCTGTGTATCTGTCTGTCTGCCTGTCTGTCTGTCTGTCTGTCTGTCTGTCTGCCTGCCTGCCTGTCTGTCTGTGTATCTTTGTGTGCTGTGATTAGTGGTTATACTGTGTGTATGTGTGTGTGTGTGTGTGTGCTGTGATTAGTGGAGTTATACTGTGTGTGTGTGCTGTGATTAGTGGTTATACTGTGTGTATGTGTGTGTGTGTGTGTGTGCTGTGATTAGTGGAGTTATACTGTGTGTGTGTGTGCGCTGTGATTAGTGGAGTTATACTGTGTGTGTGTGTGTGTGTGTGCTGTGATTAGTGGAGTTATACTGTGTGTATGTGTGCTGTGATTAGTGGAGTTATACTGTATGTGTGTGTGTGTGCTGTGATTAGTGGAGTTATACTGTGTGTGTGTGTGCTGTGATTAGTGGAGTTATACTGTGTGTGTGTGTGCGCTGTGATTAGTGGAGTTATACTGTATGTGTGCTGTGATTAGTGGAGTTATACTGTGTGTGTGTGTGCTGTGATTAGTGGAGTTATACTGTGTGTGTGTGTGTGTGCTGTGATTAGTGGAGTTATACTGTGTGTGTGTGCTGTGATTAGTGGTTATAATGTGTGTGTGTGTGTGTGTGTGCTGTGATTAGTGGAGTTATACTGTGTGTGTGTGTGTGTGTGTGTGTGTGTGCTGTGATTAGTGGAGTTATACTGTGTGTATGTGTGCTGTGATTAGTGGAGTTATACTGTGTGTATGTGTGCTGTGATTAGTGGAGTTTTACTGTGTGTGTGTGTGCTGTGATTAGTGGAGTTATACTGTGTGTATGTGTGCTGTGATTAGTGGAGTTATACTGTGTGTATGTGTGCTGTGATTAGTGGAGTTATACTGTGTGTGTGTGTGCTGTGATTAGTGGAGTTATACTGTGTGTGTGTGTGTGTGCGCTGTGATTAGTGGAGTTATACTGTGTGTGTGTGTGTGTGTGTGTGTGTGTGCTGTGATTAGTGGAGTTATACTGTGTGTGTGTGTGTGTGTGCTGTGATTAGTGGAGTTATACTGTGTGTGTGTGTGCGCTGTGATTAGTGGAGTTATACTGTGTATGTGTGCTGTGATTAGTGGAGTTATACTGTGTGTGTGTGTGCTGTGATTAGTGGAGTTATACTGTGTGTGTGTGTGTGTGCTGTGATTAGTGGAGTTATACTGTGTGTGTGTGTGTGTGTGCTGTGATTAGTGGAGTTATACTGTGTGTATGTGTGCTGTGATTAGTGGAGTTATACTGTGTGTATGTGTTCTGTGATTAGTGGAGTTATACTGTGTGTGTGTGTGTGTGTGTGTGTGTGTGTGTGCTGTGATTAGTGGAGTTATACTGTGTGTATGTGTGCTGTGATTAGTGGAGTTGTACTGTGTGTATGTGTGATGTGATTAGTGGAGTTATACTGTGTGTGTGTGTGCTGTGATTAGTGGAGTTATACTGTGTGTGTGCTGTGATTAGTGGTTCTACTTTTTTGTGTGTGTGTGCTGTGATTAGTGGAGTTATACTGTGTGTATGTGTGCTGTGATTAGTGGAGTTATACTGTGTGTGTGTGTGTGCTGTGATTAGTGGAGTTATACTGTGTGTATGTGTGCTGTAATTAGTGGAGTTATACTGTGTTTATGTGTTCTGTGATTAGTGGAGTTATTCTGTGTGTGTGTGTGTGTGTGCTGTGATTGGTGGAGTTATACTGTGTGTGTGTGTGTGTGTGTGTGTGCTGTGATTAGTGGAGTTATACTGTGTGTATGTGTGCTGTGATTAGTGGAGTTATACTGTGTGTGTGTGTGTGTGTGCTGTGATTAGTGGAGTTATACTGTGTGTATGTGTGCTGTAATTAGTGGAGTTATACTGTGTGTATGTGTGCTGTGATTAGTGGAGTTATACTGTGTGTGTGTGTGTGTGTGTGTGTGTGTGTGTGTGTGCTGTGATTAGTGGAGTTATACTGTGTGTACGTGTGCTGTGATTAGTGGAGTTATACTGTGTGTATGTGTGCTGTGATTAGTGGTGATACTGTGTGTATGTGTGCAGTGATTAGTGGTTATATTGTGTGTATGTGTGCTGTGATTAGTGGTTATATTGTGTGTATGTGCTGTGGTTAGTGGTGATACTGTGTGTATGTGCTGTGTTGCAGAGTCCAATGGCAGCCGCTTTGTTCCGGACAGCGATTCGCTGCGGGACACTTTGAGGGAGCCACTGCCCCCCAAACAGGCCATCCTGCCCCCCAAGTGGCTGATGAGCTCTACCCCGGAGCCCGGGAGCGAAGGCCCACCCCGAACCCCTGTCTCTGTGGCCACGCCCGCTTACTCCACCTCTTCTGGCTCCTCCCCTTCCTCCACCTCCTCCGTGGTCAGCGTGTTGACCAAACCTGCACGGAACATCTCCTCCGCCGGCCCCAACCCGCCGTCGTCCGCTGCCGGGGCCCTGGTACCCTCCTCCTCGGCCCCGCCCGGCCCCCTGCAGCTCAAACAGCCGCCTGCCCCCCCTCCGAAGCCCGTCAACCGCAACAGCAACCCCGCCCTGCTTGGTGAGTTAACCCTGCCCACACCTACACCTACGCATGGACAGAGGGATTTGGGTTATATTTCCCTGCTATGCCTCCACTGATCTTTTGCAATTGGAGTACACTCACAAACACACACACACACACACACACTTTCCTACTGAGTGTTATCCTATTGTGATTGGCTGCTCAGAATGTTACCCTGCTCTGATTGGCTTGTGGGGGCAGGTGCTGCTGTGTTTAGTCCCACAGGATAGTGTGCTCATGTGAAAAACACTGTCCCTCCCCCGGGGGGCTCCCTCCTCCTGTTCGCTGCTGTTTTTCTTCTCTCTCTGTCCCTCTTCCTCTCCCCACAGAGTTCTAAGATCCACATGTAGTATTCCTGCTGTTTGATTGTGTAAGCTCCAAACTGTTAAACACATGAAGTCCCCATATCCCCTCTCCCAATCCCCTCGCTGGGTTTGGAAACTCTGCATCATGTGCTTTTACTGAGAGAGATGGTGGATTTCTGTGCTCATTAGTGATGAACCTGGCAACCCTGCTCATTAGGCCTACTTTACCTTCCTGGTATCAGGGCTGGCTGTGAGACTGCATGTTGTACAGGTTAATGTGAGACTGCAGGTTGTACAGGTTAATGTGAGACTGCGTGTTGTACAGGTTAATGTGAGACTGCAAGTTGTACCAGTTAATGTGAGACTGCAGGTTGTACAGGTTAATGTGAGACTGCGTGTTGTACAGGTTAATGTGAGACTGCAGGTTGTACAGGTTAACGAGAGACTGCAGGTTGTACCTGTTAACGAGAGACTGCAGGCTGTACAGATTAACGTGAGACTGCAGGTTGTACAAGTTAACGTGAAACTTCAGGTTGTACAAGTTAATGTGAGACTGCAGGTTGTACAAGTTAATGTGAGACTGCAGGTTGTAAAAGTTAATGTGAGACTGCAGGTTGTACAGGTTAATGTGAGACTGCGTGTTGTACGGGTTAATGTGTGACTGCGTGTTGTACAGGTTAATGTGAGACTGCAAGTTGTACCAGTTAATGTGAGACTGCAGGTTGTACAGGTTAATGTGAGACTGCAGGTTGTACCAGTTGATGTGAGACTGCAGGTTGTGCAGGTTAATGTGAGACTGCAGGTTAAGTTCCATTCCATTGTTTGTTACAAGAGCTCTCAAAATAAACATTAAGATATAGATTTTAAAAAGTAGTGATCAGAGAAGTAACACTGTAGATGAATACATGTGGGGAGAGAGTTGCCTTTCGTGGGAGATGCACTGCATTAAGATAAAGGAGATGTGTGTAGTTTAGGGGTCACAGGGGCCGGGTCCGAATCAGCACTCTTCCACACTATTGAGTAGCCTTGGTGAGTAGATAGAACGAGAAAGTCTGACACCCGGATGACACACTTACTTCTTGGGTTTCTCTGAGTACATTCGGGAGCACACTTCAAGAAGTACACAAACATTTTGGTCACATAAATATGACGTGAAGCTTAGTTTTTAAAAAATGAGGCGCAGCTTCGCTGACTTTAACCAAAACCAACTGCACTTTGAAAGTATCCCAACTTAGCTGTAAAACCACATACATGGTCTCATGACCTGCTTACGACACTTCCACAGTGCGGTTGGAAAATAGTATGGTGGATATTTTTTGCAGACTGCTAAACAGTGCACATTAAACAGCAGACTTCTGCCAGTGCACTGTACGCAGGATACAGGGCGCAGTATGTAGGGCTCTGTTTCTGACGCAGTGCACTGTACGCAGGAGACAGGGCGCAGTAGATAGGGCTCTGATTCTGACACAGTGCACTGTACACAGGAGACAGGGTGCAGTAGAGAGGGCTCTGATTCAGACACAGTGCACTGTACGCAGGAGACAGGGCGCAGTAGAGAGGGCTCTGATTCAGACACAGTGCACTGTACGCAGGATACGGGCGCAGTATGTAGGGCTCTGATTCTGACGCAGTGCACTGTACACAGGAGGCAGGGCGCAGTAGAGAGGGCTCTGATTCTGACACAGTGCACTGTACACAGGAGACAGGGCGCAGTAGATAGAGCTCTGATTCAGACACAGTGCACTGTACGCAGGAGACAGGGCACAGTAGATAGGGCTCTGATTCAGACACAGTGCACTGTACACAGGAGACAGGGCGCAGTAGATAGAACTCTGATTCAGACACAGTGCACTGTACGCAGGAGGCAGGGCGCAGTAGATAGGGCTCTGATTCAGACACAGTGCACTGTACACAGGAGACAGGGCGCAGTAGAGAGGGCTCTGATTCTGACACAGTGCACTGTACGCAGGAGACAGGGTGCAGTAGATAGGGCTCTGATTCAGACACAGTGCACTGTACACAGGAGACAGGGCGCAGTAGAGAGGGCTCTGATTCTGACGCAGTGCACTGTACACAGGAGGCAGGGCGCAGTAGATAGGGCTCTGATTCTGACGCAGTGCACTGTACACAGGAGGCAGGGCGCAGTAGAGAGGGCTCTGATTCTGACACAGTGCACTGTACGCAGGATACGGGCGCAGTATGTAGGGCTCTGATTCTGACGCAGTGCACTGTACGCAGGAGACAGGGCGCAGTAGAGAGGGCTCTGATTCAGACACAGTGCACTGTACGCAGGATACGGGCGCAGTATGTAGGGCTCTGATTCTGACGCAGTGCACTGTACACAGGAGGCAGGGCGCAGTAGAGAGGGCTCTGATTCTGACACAGTGCACTGTACGCAGGAGACAGGGCGCAGTAGAGAGGGCTCTGATTCAGACACAGTGCACTGTACACAGGAGACAGGGTGCAGTAGAGAGGGCTCTGATTCTGACACAGCCAGGCTTTGTTTTAGCGCAGGGGTGTGAGCGTCCCAGCCTTCCAGAGCATTGGCAGTTTAAAGCTAGCATCCTCACAGAACAGCGCCCTCTGCTGTTTTGAATAAAATCTGCAGCTGCAGCAGCCATCGGGTTCTTGTCTCTGCAGAATGTGACGGCCTTATTCAGAGCTACGTCATTCCATCTCTCCAGTTAGTTACAAGAGTGAGATAAACCTGGATTTTTGGTTTTGTGTGGAAATGGACCTCCTGAGTTAGCATCTTCTCACTGTCCTGTACGGTTGGGGGATGGGTTAGTGTTTTTTCCTGTACGGTTGGGGGAGGGGTTAGTGCTGTACGGTTGGGGGATGGGTTAGTGTTTTTTCCTGTACGGTTGTGGGAGGGGTTAGTTTTATACGGTTGGGGGAGGGGTTAGTGCTGTACGGTTGGGGGAGGGGTTAGTTTTGTACGGTTGGGGGCGGGTTTAGTGCTGTACGGTTGGGGGAGGGGTTAGTGTTGTACGGTTGGGGGAGGGGTTAGTGTTGTACGGTTGGGGGAGGGGTTAGTGCTGTACGGTTGGGGGAGGGGTTAGTGTTGTACGGTTGGGGGAGGGGTTAGTGTGTTTGGGGAGGGGTTAGTGTGTACAGATGGGGGAGGGGTTAGTGTGTACAGATGGGGGAGGGGTTAGTGTGTACAGATGGGGGAGGGGTTAGTGTGTACGGTTGTAGGAGGGGTTAGTCCTGTATGGTTGGGGGAGGGGTTAGTGTTGTACGGTTGGGGGAAGGGTTAGTCCTGTACGGTTGGGGGAGGGGTTAGTCCTGTACGGTTGGGGGAGGGGTTAGTGCTGTACGGTTGGGGGAGGGGTTAGTCCTGTACGGTTGGGGGAGGGGTTAGTCCTGTACGGTTGTGGGAGGGGTTAGTGTTGTACGGTTGGGGGAGGGGTTAGTGTTGTACGGTTGGGGGAGGGGTTAGTGTTGTACGGTTGGGGGAGGGGTTAGTGTGTACGGTTGGGGGAGGGGTTAGTGTTGTACGGTTGGGGGAGGGGTTAGTGTTGTACGGTTGGGGGAGGGGTTAGTGTTGTACGGTTGGGGGAGGGGTTAGTGTGTACGGTTGGGAAAGGGGTTAGTGTGTACGGTTGGGGGAGGGGTTAGTGTGTACGGTTGGGGGAGGGGTTAGTGTGTACGGTTGGGAGAGGGGTTAGTCCTGTACGGTTGGGGGAGGGGTTAGTGTGTTGGGGGAGGGGTTAGTGTTGATAGGAGAAAGTATTGCACTACATTTACATGTAGCTGAAGTGGAATTTGTTCCTGCTTGTGGGAAATATGTATGAGTTTGCTCCTCTCAGTGGTACCTTGTGCTGTTGTGTATGGGGGTACCACGTTTAGTGTGTTTGGGAATACAGATATTTAGGGGTGTCTCCTTGCATTTTGGAATAAGGCGTAGAGAGTGTCTGCACTGTTTGGGGGTATGGTGGGGTCTGCACTGTTTGGGGGTACAGGGTGTTGTATCTGCGCTGTTTGGGGGTACAGGGTGTTGTATCTGCGCTGTTTGGGGGTACAGAGTGTTGTCTCTGCGCTGTTAGGGGGTACAGGGTCTTGTCTCTGCGCTGTTTGGGGGTACGGGGTGTTGTCTCTGCGCTGTTTGGGGGTACAGGGTCTTGTCTCTGCGCTGTTTGGGGGTACAGGGTGTTGTCTCTGCGCTGTTTGGGGGTACAGGGTGTTGTTTCTGCGCTGTTTGGGGGTACAGGGTGTTGTATCTGCGCTGTTTGGGGGTACAGGGTGTTGTCTCTGCGCTGTTTGGGGGTACAGGGTCTTGTCTCTGCGCTGTTTGGGGGTACAGGGTGTTGTCTCTGCGCTGTTTGAGGGTACAGGGTGTTGTTTCTGTGCTGTTTGGGGGTTCGGGGGTCTCTGAAGCCTCCTGTGTCCGCCGGTCCCCAGCCTCTACCCTGCAGAGTGGGGATAACATGCACTTCCCCCTGTACTGGTCCTGCTGGAAACGCGAGGGCGAATACGACGTCTACCTGTCCCTACCTGTGTACCTGTGCCGTCGTACTGGAGCCCGCCCAGGTAACGCATGCATCGCCCAGCTCCGCCCACCCGCCGAGAGGCCTAACCTGCAGCCTGGAGCATGTGCTGTTCCTCACCTGTGCTGTTCCTCACTTGCACCGAGCTCAGGTGCTGCTTGGAGCAGGGGCGTGGCACACCTCGCGCATGCTGGTGCTGTAACTCCGCCCTGCCCCACCTGTCTAACTCACCTGCGTCTCACCTGTGACTCACCTGAGTCTTACCTGCGACTCACCAGCGTCTCACCTGCAACATTTCCCATAATGTGGAACTGAACTTGCGGCGTTCTGCAACAGCCTCGCAGAGCTCCAGGATTGACGCCCTGAAGAGAAGAGGACTGAGGGACACCCCAAAAACATGAGCACCCCACGATTAGTGATCAGTCACTGCCATTACCCCCTCATCTTCCAATGGCCTTCTTATCTGACTGCTGCCCATGTTACGGGTTTATATTCACACTAAAGGGAATATGGAGTATTATCTCTTTGTGCCCCCCCCCCGCCCCCCCCACACACACACACACACACACTCTCACTCATTCACTCACTCACCACAGTCAGTAACACAAGCATGCAAACACACACTCACACCAATCACACAAACACACATACAGGTGCAGCTCAAAAAATTTGAATATCGTGAAAAAGTTATATATTTTTTGTTACTCATGTCAGAAAGTGAAACTCATATGTTATATTGATTCATTACACATAGTGAAATATTTCAAGCCTTTATTTCTTGTAATTTTGATGATTATGGCTTACAGCTAATGAAAACCCAAATTCAGTGTCTCAGAAAATTCGAATATTACATAAGATCAATAAAAAAGGATATTTTAAACAGAAATGTCAGCCTTCTGAAAAGTATGTTCATTTCTATGCACTCAATACTTGGTTGGGGCTCCTTTTGCATGAATTACTGCATCAATGCGGCGTGGCATGGAGGCGATCAGCCTGTGGCACTGCTGAGGTGTAATGGAAGCCCAGGTTGCTTTGATAGGGGCCATCTCCATAAAGCTTATCGGCAGAAGGAAGGATGAAGCGCTCTAAAATTTCCTGGTAGATGGCTGCGTTGACTGTGGACTTCAGAAAACACAGTGGACCAACACCAGCAGATGACATGACACCCCAAATCATCACTGACTGGAAACTTCACACTGGACATCAAGCAACGTGGATTCTGTGCCTCTCCACTCTTCCTCCAGACTCTGGGACCTTGATTTCCAAATGAAATGCAAAATTTACTTTCATCTGAAAAGAGGACTTTGGACCACTGAGCAACAGTCCAGTTCTTTTTCTCCTTAGCCCAGGTAAGACGCTTCTGACGTTGTCTCTGGTTCAGGAGTGGCTTGACACGAGGAATACGACATTTGTAGCCCATGTCCTGGATTCGTCTGTGCGTGGTGGCTCTTGATGCAATCCTCTCAAGGCTGCGGTTATCCCTGTTGCTTGTGCACCTTTTCCTACCACACTTTTTCCTTCCACTCAACTTTCTATGAATATGCTTGGATACAGCACTCTGTGAACAACCAGCTTCTTTAGCAATGACCTTTTGTGGCTTACCCTTCTTGTGGAGGGTGTCAATGACTGTCTTCTGGACATCTGTCAAGTCAGCAGTCTTCCCCATGATGGTGTAGCCTACTGAACCAGACTGAGAGACCATTTAAAGGCTCAGGAAACCTTTGCAGGTGTTTTGAGTTAATTAGCTGATTAGAGTGTGACACCATGAGTTTCCAATATTGAACTTTTTCACAATATTAAAATTTTCTGAGACACTGAATTTGGGTTTTCATTAGCTGTAAACCATAATCATCAAAATTACAAGAAATAAAGGCTTGAAATATTTCACTCTATGTGTAATGAATCTATATAATATATGAGTTTCACTTTCTGAAATGAGTGACAAAAAATATTGAACTTTTTCACGATATTCAATTTTTTTGAGCTGCACCTGTATATACACACACACCCACTCGCACACACACACACACCACAGTCAGTCACACAAGCATGCAAACACACACACCAATCACACACACACACACTCACACCCCACAATCAGTGTCACAAGCATATATACGCACACACACACACACACTCACACCCCACAATCAGTCACACAAGCATATATACACACACACATACGCACACACACACACACACACACTCACACCCCACAAAATACGCACACACACACACACACTCACACCCCACAATCAGTCACACAAGCATATATACACACACACATACGCACACACACACTCACACCCCACAATCAGTCACACAAGCATATATACACACACACACATACGCACACACACACACTCACACCCCACAATCAGTCACACAAGCATATATACACACACATACATACGCACACACACACTCACACCCCACAATCAGTCACACAAGCATATATACACACACATACATACGCACACACACACACACTCACACCCCACAATCAGTCACACAAGCATATACACAAGGATTAATTGGCGATCTACAAGCACAGGGATTAATTGGCGCTCTACAAGCACAGGGATTAATTGGCGATCTACAAGCACAGGGATTAATTGGTGCTCTACAAGCACAGGGATTAATTGGTGCTATACAAGCACAGGGATTAATTGGCGCTCTACAAGCACAGGGATTAATTAGTGCTATACAAGCACAGGGATTAATTGGCGCTCTACAAGCACAGGGATTAATTGGCGCTCTACAAGCACAGGGATTAATTGGTGCTATACAAGCACAGGGATTAATTGGCGCTCTACAAGCACAGGGATTAATTGGCGCTCTACAAGCACAGGGATTAATTAGTGCTATACAAGCACAGGGATTAATTGGCGCTCTACAAGCACAGGGATTAATTGGTTGGTTAAATGATGAGGAAAGAACAGTACTCCAGGTGATGTGGAACGCTGGAACCACAGGCTGCTATATTCTGACATACATTTCATCTTCAACTGGGACTGGCTTGCTTTTGATGAACCCCCATGCACCCTAATCCATTAACATTGGGGTTCCCCCTGCAAAGCAGGCCTTAGAGAGGGGGTGGTCCCTAGGAACTGACCATGCATGTGCGCCTTCCTCATTGGCTGTCCAGACACTACACCTGTGCCAATAACTCCTGGATTTGAGTGTTGGCCAATCAGGGTGGTGTGTTGAATGAGGAAAGCGGCTGTAGCATCGGGGCATTAGAGCTGCTTTGTGCTCCTGCCCTCATGTTGACCGATGCACTGGGCTTGTGTGTGTTAGCACTGTCAGTAACGCACATGTGTAGAGTCAGTAATGTGTGTGTGTGTGTGTGTGTGTGTGTGTGTGTGTGTGTGTGTGTGTGTGTGTGTGTGTGTGTGTGTGTTAGCACTGTCAGTAACGCACATGTGTAGAGTCAGTAATGTGTGTGTGTGTGTGTGTGTGTGTGTGTGTGTTAGAGTGCGGATCGGGCCGCATATTTCTGTCCGAACCCGACCGAGTCCGAGATAGTAGTAACCGAGCCCGACCCGAACCCGACAGGAATTCTGCTTTTTATGTCCGAACCCGACCCGAGCCCGACGCAGTTAATGTAAGCCACTGAAGCGCTGACATTGTGTTTCCCTGTCACGCAGTTGTTGTTACCATGGTTACAGCTTCCCTGTTTAGTGGACACTGGGCACCTAAATGACCGTCAAAAGGCATTGTTTTATTGGTAGATAACAGACACACACACAATATTCGGTATCATTTTTTTTTATTTCACACTATATTTTCACCAAAAACAACTTGAAGCACCATGTGAAGTAGGCTAACCCATCCTAATTAGTAGTTCAAAAGTAAAATGTTCGCTAGTTGTTCGGCCGCCGTGACCGAGCCCGACCCGAGCCCGAACATAATTTTAAAAGGTTAGTCCGAGCCCGGCCCGGGTTCGGGTCGGGTATCCACCCTCTAGTGTGTGTGTGTGTGTGTGTGTGTGTGTGTGAGCACTGTCAGTAACGCACATGTGTAGAGTCAGTAATGTGTGTGTGTGTGTGTGTGTGTGTGTGTGTGTGTGTGAGCACTGTCAGTAACGCACATGTGTAGAGTCAGTAATGTGTGTGTGTGTGTGTGTGTGTGTGTGTGTGTAGTCAGTAACGTGTGTGTGTGTGTGTGTGTGTGTTGGTGTAGTCAGTAACGTGTGTGTGTTGGTGTAGTCAGTAACGTGTGTGTGTGTGTGTTGGTGTAGTCAGTAACGTGTGTGTGTTGGTGTAGTCGGTAACGTGTGTGTGTGTGTTGGTGTAGTCAGTAACGTGTATGTGTGTGTGTGTAGTCAGTAACGTGTGTGTGTGTGTAGTAAGTAACGTGTGTGTGTGTGTGTGTGTTTTCACAGAGCTGTCCCAGGCAGCAGGGGGGGTGAGTCTGGTCCCGGCTAAGCCCTCTCCGCCCATGCCCCCGAAGAGAACCACGCCCATAACCAAGCGCCCATCTGAGGACCCCTCCTCCTCCGCCCTGCCCCGCCCCGCCCCCCTGTCTGAGGAGGACTTCCAGCTACCTCCCCCTCCCCCCTCTCCTCCTTTACCCACCCACGTACCGCCCTCTCCGCCCCGCTTACACCCCCATCCCCACCTCCTCACCCACCAGCACTCTTACCCACACCCCCTGCCCCAGCCCATCCCCGCCTCCTTCGACCCTCCCAGTCCCAGCTCCGAGCCCCCACGCCATCCCCCCATCCCGCTGCACATCATGATCCAGCGAGCCCTGAGCAGCCCTGGGCCCGCCGTGCCAAACCCCGACGGGTCCCAGCGTGCCCACTCTCTGCTCTTCGAAACCACGACTGAATACCAAGGAGAGGGGCGCGCCCGTACCCTGCCCGTCACCATACAACCCCTCAAACTGTGAGTGTTACACCCGCTGTTACTCAAACATCAGTGACACACCTACTGACCCCTCTACACGTCTACTGACCACTCTACACACGTCTACTGACCACTCTACACACGTTACACTATTATACTGTTACTCAAACTGTGAGTGCCGCTCTACACTGTGGCCGACCGCTCTATACATGTTGAGCTGCTGTTACACTGGTTGCACAGTGTTACTCTCGCTGTGGTTGGTAACCCCGCCCATTGACTGCTCTTATACTGTAGTGGTTACACTGTTATTGTGGTCAAATTTGTCTCTCCATTGGTCCAGATTGGTCTCATCATATGGGCACAGCACAGGAAAATTTAATGAAACTGCACAAGCCATCAAAAACTAGACAATAGAAATAAGTATAAAATAGAAATAAAGAATATAGCAGATGGCAGCCCAGTTGAGATTGGAATGAAGAGGGAAAAGGCTGCTGATGTAGGCGGTGATATTTTCTCCACTTAGGCTGAGTGGGAGCAGTAATAACTCTGCCATTTCACACTAATGCTTTCTGCTCTACAAACCTGCCTGGACATTGTGCAGAATGCAGACCTGTATCCATCAAACATGAACACCGTTCAGTCTCCTCACATCTCCCTCTCTCTCTCTCTCTCTCTCTCTCTCTCCATACTGTTCTCCCTCTCTCTCCCCATACTGTTCTCCCTCTCTCTCTCCCCATACTGTTCTCCCTCTCTCTCTCTCCCCATACTGTTCTCCCTCTCTCTCCCCATACTGTTCTTCCTCTCTCTCTCTCCCCATACTGTTCTCCCTCTCTCTCTCTCCCTATACTGTTCTTCCTCTCTCTCTCTCCCCATACTGTTCTCCCTCTCTCTCCACATACTGTTCTCCCTCTCTCTCCACATACTGTTCTCTCTCTCCCCATACTGTTCTTCCTCTCTCTCTATCCCCATACTGTTCTCTCTCTCTCCCCATACTGTTCTCTCTCTCTCCCCATACTGTTCTCCCTCTCTCTCTCCCCATACTGTTCTTCCTCTCTCTCTATCCCCATACTGTTCTCCCTCTCTCTCTCTCCCCATACTGTTCTCCCTCTCTCTCCCCATACTGTTCTTCCTCTCTCCCCATACTGTTCTCCCTCTCTCTCCACATACTGTTCTCCCTCTCTCTCCCCATACTGTTCTCCCTCTCTCTCTCTCCCCCCATACTGTTCTCCCTCTCTCTCCCCATACTGTTTTCCCTCTCTCCCCATACTGTTCTCCCTCTCTCTCTCTCCCCATACTGTTCTCCCTCTCTCTCCCCATACTGTTCTTCCTCTCTCCCCATACTGTTCTCCCTCTCTCTCCACATACTGTTCTCCCTCTCTCTCCCCATACTGTTCTCCCTCTCTCTCTCTCCCCCCATACTGTTCTCCCTCTCTCTCCCCATACTGTTCTCCCTCTCTCTCTCTCACCATACTGTTCTCCCTCTCTCCCCATACTGTTCTCCCTCTCTCTCTCCATACTGTTATCCCTCTCTCTCCATACTGTTCTCCCTCTCTCTCCCCATACTGTTCTCCCTCTCTCTCCCCATACTGTTCTTCCTCTCTCTCCCCATACTGTTCTCTCTCTCTCCCCATACTGTTCTCTTTCTCTCCCCATACTGTTCTCCCTCTCTCTCCCCATACTGTTCTTCCTCTCTCTCCCCATACTGTTTTTCCTCTCTCTCCCCATACTGTTCTCCCTCTCTCTCCCCATACTGTTCTCCCTCTCTCTCCCCATACTGTTCTCTCTCTCTCTCCCCATACTGTTCTCCCTCTCTCTCCCCATACTGTTCTCCCTCTCTCTCCCGATTCCTTTCTCCCTCCCTCTCTCGTTCTCCTCATACCTATTTCTCTTTCTCTCCTTCCCACCCCCCCCAGGGCTGAGGATGACTACTCAGATGAAGATGAAGAAGATGAGGAGGAGCCTATCTCAGAGCCCCTCCCCCTGCAGCCTGACCTGGAGCCGCGTAGCCGCAGGTGCCTGGTGGGGGATGGGGGCGTGACCATCATCCCTGAGGGGGAGGGGCCAGAGACCAGCGAGGAGGAGGAGGACGAGGAAGAGGAAGAGGAGGAGGAGGAGCTAGTGGAAGATGACCGGCAGGATGAAGACAGTGACTCAGATGGGCCGATCCACTATAAAGACGATGACTCTGATGAAGATGAAGAATGCCCACCGAGTACGTGCTTTACTCTTACCGCACATTACACATTTCTGCACCAGTGTGCCAAAAAGAGCTTGTTCCGTTAAGTTTTTATATAGAGTTCTTCCATGGCCAGTCGGTTACATTTATGAAAGGGATTAACAGAGAACTAGAACAGATTTTTTATGTTGAGTTCTGTTGGCAGAACAAGGGCCTTTGGTGGAAATAGGTTAACTCATTCAATGCCAGAGTGTTCTGGAACACTAAGCCTCAGCAGTGTAAAGCCAATATGACTCGACATAAACATTTTTTAGATTGATCCTTTCAATGTGCAAACTTCTAATAAAACAATTTTTTTTACCTATTCAACAGAATAGCTGGCACTAAATGGCACACCTTCTGGTTCAGTGCACTATTAGAACAATGTAAAACAACAATATTGATGGAAATTTATTTGTTGTGTGTGTGTTGTGTGCGCGTGTGTGTTGTGTGCGCGTGTGTGTGTGTGTGCGTGTGCGTGTGCGTGCGTGCGTGTGTGTGTATCTCTGCAGACTCTCTGGCCAGCAGGGTGAGGAGGAAGGACACTCTGGCGCTGAAGCTCAGCAGTCGGCCGTCGGCTCCAGAGCGGATCGCACGGGAGGAGGAGAGCAGCCTCTCCTGGCAGAGCAGAGAGCAGTGGGAGACCGTCCGCACACAGATCAGCACTGCACTAACCAGGTACACACACACACACACACACACACAGATCAGCACTGCACTAACCAGGTACACACACACACAGATCAGCACTGCACTAACCAGGTACACACACACACACACACACACACACACACACACAGATCAGCACTGCACTAACCAGGTACACACACACACACACACACACACAGATCAGCACTGCACTAACCAGGTACACACACACACACACACACACACACACAGATCAGCACTGCACTAACCAGGTACACACACACACACACACACAGATCAGCACTGCACTAACCAGGTACGCACACACACACAGATCAACACTGACTTGATAACTTGATAATTTTATATATATTTTTTGTACATAGACTACACTGTTCTCATAATTATTATCAGAAAATGAATCACGGGGGTGAAATGCACAGGCTAAATCCATTCTGTATAACTTAACAACAGAAACTCCGCTGTCGGTCGCGGAGCACACCACTAAACCAACAAAAACTATTTTTATGTGAGGTTATGTATTTAAAAATGAGATACAGGACTCCAACCCTTACGTTTAGGTCTAAACTACATGTTGATGTACCAACTGCCAATAAAATATTGATTAAAGAAATATTTTACCTCAGAATAATTTTTGGCTAACGTTATCTAGATTTCTAAATTTGAAATCGAATACAGTGTATTAGCTAGCTAATATTAATATAATTAATTATAATTCTGTTTAGACCGTTTGGTCCACAAACGTTAATAAAAAAAATAAAACACTTAAAATCGGACGGTACGTTAGCTACTAAAATTATTTGTTTTTTTCTATAATATTTATATCTTACATGCTTGATACGCTAGCTATATACGAATGGCTATTTAAGTAAATGTTCAGGTAACATTAACATTAGCTGTTGATAGCTGGCAGCCAGCTAACATTAGTCCTTAGGCCTGTATAACGTTAGATTAAATCGATATAAAGAACTACAGGAAAAGGTAACACCTTTACATAGACACTTTTTAGGGAGTTAACATTCACTGTTAACAGAACTGTTGGGTTGAAATGTAATGGATGTATATAGATAATTGCAGTTGTCGTAAGTTTGAACTAGCCTCCTTTGTAGTCAGAGACAGACGGTGTTTGTCTCAAGAAGTTCATAGTTGTTCCACAGGAACAAAGATCATAGCCGAGATAAAAGGTGAGGCTTCCCAGCTAACAAAATTAGGTCCACGGGATGTCGGGACGTCCCCTGAACATCTCAAAATGTCATTAAGACATCGCCTTGTAGGGTTTTCTAAACATTCCCGGGACGTTCTAGTAATGTCCCCCAGACATTCATTACATGACGTTATAATTTGTAACCAGTAACAGACGTTGTAGGAACGTCCCTGAATGTCCCATGAATGTTATCAGCACAACGTCATATCGTAACCGGATAGGGACGTTGCTTAAACGTCCCCGAAAAATTAAAATTAAATGTCATATTGTAACCAAACAGTTACCTTCCTAGGACTTTAATAACATCCTAGTAATGTTTTTAGGACGTCTAGAGAGACTCGACATCCCTTTGTGGGGGGGAGGGGGGACGTCCACTGTTAGCTGGGTTTGAACATCAAAAAATGGCCAGTTTTGTTTAGTCAGACACAAATATTTTCTTTAAAGAAAAGGGTACAGTAATGTGTTCTGCCCTGAATTGTAAATCCATTCCAATTCCTTGCTGAAATTTTATATTATCAGTTTAAGAGGAATGGTATCATCCACGACCAAAACAGAAATCTAAGAAATCAATGAATGGAAACCTCAAGTGTCACACACACACTGACCCAATTGTATGTGTGTGCGCGTGTGTGTGTGCGCGTGTGTGTGTGCGCCTGTGTGTGGTGTGTGTGTGTGTGTGCCTGTGTGTGGTGTTTGTGTGTGGTGTGTGTGTGCGCCTGCGTGTTGTGTGTGTGGTGTGTGTGTGCGCCTGTGTGTGGTGTGTGTGCGCCTGCGTGTTGTGTGTGTGGTGTGTGTGTGTGCGCCTGTGTGTGGTGTGTGGTGTGTGTGTGTCTGTGTGTGTTTGTGTGTGTGTGTGTGTGCACCTGCGTGTGGTGTGTGTGTGTGTGTGCCTGCGTGTGGTGTGTGTGTGTGTGTGTGTGTGTGTGTGTGTGTGCAGGCGACTGAGCCAGAGGCCATCAGCAGAGGAGTTGGAGCAGAGAAACATCCTGCAACGTGAGTCTAAAACCCACATCCCTCTCTCCTCCATTCCTCTCTTATATCCCTCTCTCCTCCATCCCTCTCTTATATCCCTCTCTCCTCCATCCCTCTCTTCCACCCTCTCTCCTCCATCCCTCTCTCCTCCACCCTCTCTCCTCCATCCCTCTCTCCTCCATCCCTCTCTCCTCCACCCTCTCTCCTCCATCCCTCTCTCCTCCATCCCTCTCTCCTCCATCCCTCTCCTCCACCCTCTCTCCTCCATCCCTCTCTCCTCCATCCCTCTCTTATATCCCTCTCCTCCATCCCTCTCTCCTCCATCCCTCTCTTATATCCCTCTCCTCCTTCCTCTCTGTGCAACGGAGGGTTCCTTCCCTACAGGGGGGATAAATCCTCTCTGGTATTTTCCTCCTGAGATCAAAGCTTCACAGCCCAGTATTATTCAAATCAAGTCAGCTGACCCGTGCAAGAGAGCCTTCCTGCTTTATGCCAGATTGAATCCTTGAATTTGTCGTTTTAGGAACTTCAAAGCCATGCGATTCATTCATAAAATTAAAACTGAATTTAGTAACGCATGTGATCAGACTGAAAAGCACCATAACCATACTTATGAGTTATTTTGCTAAGCTTTAAGACTCAAAGTTAAACCATACAAGATATTCATCTCTGGTGAGTGCAGAACGAGGTTTTAACTGCAAACAGTTTAACTCCCGTCCTAACTCAGTACTCAGGGGTACGTAATGCTTCCTGACCCATCCTAACTCAGTACTCAGGGGTACATAATGCTTCCTGACCCATCCTAACTCAGTACTCAGGGGTACATAATGCTTCCTGACCCATCCTAACTCAGTACTCAGGGGTACATAATGCTTCCTGACCCATCCTAACTCAGTACTCAGGGGTACATAATGCTTCCTGACCCATCCTAACTCAGTACTCAGGGGTACGTAATGCTTCCTGACCCATCCTAACTCAGTACTCAGGGGTACGTAATGCTTCCTGACCCGTCCTAACTCAGTACTCAGGGGTACGTAATGCTTCCTGACCCATCCTAACTCAGTACTCAGGGGTACGTAATGCTTCCTGACCCATCCTAACTCAGTACTCAGGGGTACGTAATGCTTCCTGACCCATCCTAACTCAGTACTCAGGGGTACATAATGCTTCCTGACCCATCCTAACTCAGTACTCAGGGGTACGTAATGCTTCCTGACCCATCCTAACTCAGTACTCAGGGGTACGTAATGCTTCCTGACCCATCCTAACTCAGTACTCAGGGGTACGTAATGCTTCCTGACCCGTCCTAACTCAGTACTCAGGGGTACGTAATGCTTCCTGACCCATCCTAACTCAGTACTCAGGGGTACATAATGCTTCCTGACCCATCCTAACTCAGTACTCAGGGGTACGTAATGCTTCCTGACCCATCCTAACTCAGTACTCAGGGGTACGTAATGCTTCCTGACCCGTCCTAACTCAGTACTCAGGGGTACGTAATGCTTCCTGACCCATCCTAACTCAGTACTCAGGGGTACGTAATGCTTCCTGACCCATCCTAACTCAGTACTCAGGGGTACGTAATGCTTCCTGACCCATGTGTCACTAGTCTATTGTGTTGCATTTTATAGGCTGATTAACATTAATGTTCTTCAGTCAACTGCTCTGAGTCAAAGGTATAGGGTTTGGGGGTGTGTATAGGGTTTGGGGGTGTGTATAGGGGTTTGGGGGTGTGTATAGGGGTTTGGGGGTGTGTATAGGGGTTTGGGGGTGTGTATAGGGTTTGGGGGTGTGTATAGGGTTTGGGGGTGTGTATAGGGGTTTGGGGTGTGTATAGGGGTTTGGGGGTGTGTATAGGGGTTTGGGGTGTGTATAGGGGTTTGGGGTGTGTATAGGGGTTTGGGGGTGTGTACAGGGGGTGCAGGTCTGACTCCATCTCTCTTCTTTAGCCAGGAACATGGAAGACAGGCAGGCAGAAGTGAGAGAAATCAAACGGCGGCTCACCAGGAAGGTAAGAACAGTTGCTCCACATGCTAACGTCCTGGGGTTCGGGTTCCTGGGGACAGCCAGCACTCTGACGCTGAGGAACAGTCAAAAGTATCCATACAATCCCACCAAGTGAGAAATAATGAGATTATGGAGCTTTAACTGGCGGCTGAGTGTTCCTCTGAAACCTGCTGAACTCAGCGCTGTTTATTTCGGCTGAACAGTCCTGTCCTCTCCCGCTGGCAGGCTGTCTCTGAAGAGTCCTGTCCTCTCCCGCTGGCAGGCTGTCTCTCTGAAGAGTCCTGTCCTCTCCCGCTGGCAGGCTGTCTCTCTGAAGAGTCCTGTCCTCTCCCGCTGGCAGGCTGTCTCTCTGAAGAGTCCTGTCCTCTCCCGCTGGCAGGCTGTCTCTCTGAAGAGTCCTGTCCTCTCCCGCTGGCAGGCTGTCTCTCTGAAGAGTCCTGTCCTCTCCCGCTGGCAGGCTGTCTCTCTGAAGAGTCCTGTCCTCTCCCGCTGGCAGGGGTCAAACAGCACAAACTGATGGGCCATTAGATTGAACGTTAGTTTATTTAGTTGTGAGTTACTCAGGCAATCAGAGGAATGAAGTAGGGGGGGTATGAGGTGTAGAGTATAAAGCTGACCCTGTGTCTGTCTCTCTGTCTGTAGTTGAGTCAGAGGCCGACTGTGGCGGAGCTTCAAGCCCGGAAGATTCTACGCTTCCATGAGTACGTGGAAGTCACCAACGCTCACGATTACGATCGCCGCGCCGACAAGCCCTGGACTAAACTAACGCCTGCTGACAAGGTGAGCACAGCCCTGCTCACCTGCAGAGTTACCTGTGTACCGACCTGCAAGAGTTACCGGTGTCCCATTCCACCTGTAGTTACCTGTCTACCTACCGGCAGTTACCTGTGTCCCTTTCTACCTGCAAATACCTGTGTCCCTTTCTACCTGCAGTTACCTGTGTCCCTTTCTACCTGCAGATACCTGTGGTTACTTGTCTACCTACCTGCAGTTACCTGTGTCCCTTTCTACCTGCAGTTACCTGTGTCCCTTTCTACCTGCAGTTAACTGTGTCCCTTTCTACCTGCAGATACCTGTGTCCCTTTCTACCTGCAGATACCTGTATCCCTTTCTACCTGCAGTTACCTGTGTCCCTTTCTACCTACAGTTACCTGTGTCCCTTTCTACCTGCAGATACCTGTGTCCCTTTCTACCTGTAGTTACTTGTCTACCTACCTGCAGTTACCTGTGTCCCTTTCTACCTGCAGATACCTGTGTCCCTTTCTACCTGCAGTTACCTGTGTCCCTTTCTACCTACAGTTACCTGTGTCCCTTTCTACCTGCAGATACCTGTGTCCCTTTCTACCTGTAGTTACTTGTCTACCTACCTGCAGTTACCTGTGTCCCTTTCTACCTGTAGATACCTGTGTCCCTTTCTACCTGTAGATACCTGTGTCCCTTTCTACCTGCAGTTACCTGTGTCCCTTTCTACCTACAGTTACCTGTGTCCCTTTCTACCTGCAGATACCTGTGTCCCTTTCTACCTGTAGTTACTCGTCTACCTACCTGCAGTTACCTGTGTCCCTTTCTACCTGCAGATACCTGTGTCCCTTTCTACCTGCAGTTACCTGTGTCCCTTTCTACCTGCAGATACCTGTGTCCCTTTCTACCTGCAGATACCTGTGTCCCTTTCTACCTGCAGTTACCTGTGTCCCTTTCTACCTACAGTTACCTGTGTCCCTTTCTACCTGCAGATACCCCTGTCCCTTTCTACCTGTAGTTACCTGTCAACCTACCTGCAGTTTCCCTTGTCCCATTCTACCTGCAGTTACCTGTGTCCCTTTCTACCTGCAGATACCTGTGTCCCTTTCTACCTGCAGATACCTGTGTCCCTTTCTACCTGCAGATACCTGTCTCCCTTTCTACCTGCAGTTACCTGTGTCCCTTTCTACCTGTAGTTACTTGTCTACCTACCTGCAGTTACCTGTGTCCCTTTCTACCTGCAGATACCTGTGTCCATTTCTACCTGTAGTTACTTGTCTACCTACCTGCAGTTACCTGTGTCCCTTTCTACCTGCAGATACCTGTGTCCCTTTCTACCTGCAGTTACCTGTGTCCCATTCTACCTGTAGTTACTTGTCTACCTACCTGCAGTTACCTGTGTCCCTTTCTACCTGCAGATACCTGTGTCCCTTTCTACCTGCAGTTACCTGTGTCCCTTTCTACCTGCAGATACCTGTGCCTTTCTACCTGCAGATACCCCTGTCCCTTTCTACCTGCAGTTTCCCTTGTCCCATTCTACCTGCAGTTTCCCTTGTCCCATTCTACCTGCAGTTACCTGTGTCCCTTTCTACCTGCAGATACCTGTGTCCCTTTCTACCTACAGTTACCTGTGTCCCTTTCTACCTGCAGATACCTGTGTCCCTTTCTACCTGTAGTTACTTGTCTACCTACCTGCAGTTACCTGTGTCCCTTTCTACCTGCAGATACCTGTGTCCCTTTCTACCTGCAGTTACCTGTGTCCCTTTCTACCTACAGTTACCTGTGTCCCTTTCTACCTGCAGATACCTGTGTCCCTTTCTACCTGTAGTTACTTGTCTACCTACCTGCAGTTACCTGTGTCCCTTTCTACCTGTAGATACCTGTGTCCCTTTCTACCTGCAGTTACCTGTGTCCCTTTCTACCTACAGTTACCTGTGTCCCTTTCTATCTGCAGATACCTGTGTCCCTTTCTACCTGCAGATACCTGTGTCCCTTTCTACCTGTAGTTACTCGTCTACCTACCTGCAGTTACCTGTGTCCCTTTCTACCTGCAGATACCTGTGTCCCTTTCTACCTGCAGTTACCTGTGTCCCTTTCTACCTGCAGATACCTGTGTCCCTTTCTACCTGCAGTTACCTGTGTCCCTTTCTACCTGCAGATACCCCTGTCCCTTTCTACCTGTAGTTACCTGTCAACCTACCTGCAGTTTCCCTTGTCCCATTCTACCTGCAGATACCTGTGTCCCTTTCTACCTGCAGATACCTGTGTCCCTTTCTACCTGCAGTTACCTGTGTCCATTTCTACCTGTAGTTACTTGTCTACCTACCTGCAGTTACCTGTGTCCCTTTCTACCTGCAGATACCTGTGTCCATTTCTACCTGTAGTTACTTGTCTACCTACCTGCAGTTACCTGTGTCCCTTTCTACCTGCAGATACCTGTGTCCCTTTCTACCTGCAGTTACCTGTGTCCCATTCTACCTGTAGTTACTTGTCTACCTACCTGCAGTTACCTGTGTCCCTTTCTACCTGCAGATACCTGTGTCCCTTTCTACCTAGTTACCTGTGTCCCTTTCTACCTGCAGATACCTGTGTCCCTTTCTACCTGTAGTTACTTGTCTACCTACCTGCAGTTACCTGTGTCCCTTTCTACCTGCAGATACCTGTGTCCCTTTCTACCTGCAGATACCCCTGTCCCTTTCTACCTGCAGTTTCCCTTGTCCCATTCTACCTGCAGTTTCCCTTGTCCCTTTCTACCTGCAGTTACCTGTGTCCCTTTCTACCTGCAGTTACCTGTGTCCCATTCTACCTGTAGTTACTTGTCTACCTACCTGCAGTTACCTGTGTCCCTTTCTACCTGCAGATACCTGTGTCCCTTTCTACCTAAAGTTACCTGTGTCCCTTTCTACCTGCAGATACCTGTGTCCCTTTCTACCTGTAGTTACTTGTCTACCTACCTGCAGTTACCTGTGTCCCTTTCTACCTGCAGATACCCCTGTCCCTTTCTACCTGCAGTTTCCCTTGTCCCATTCTACCTGCAGTTTCCCTTGTCCCATTCTACCTGCAGTTTCCCTTGTCCCATTCTACCTGCAGTTTCCCTTGTCCCATTCTACCTGCAGTTACCTGTGTCCCTTTCTACCTGCAGATACCTGTCCCTTTCTACCTGCAGATACCTGTGTCCCTTTCTACCTGCAGTTACCTGTGTCCCTTTCTACCTGCAGATACCTGTGTCCCTTTCTACCTGTAGTTACCTGTCAACCTACCTGCAGTTTCCCTTGTCCCATTCTACCTGCAGATACCTGTGTCCCTTTCTAGAGCTCCCATACAGTGCTCATATCTCTCCGTACACAGCCTGTAATTGTCTCACTGTGGCTTACATTAGCCAGTAAGGCAGCGTGTGGAATGTGTACTCCGCTGTATATATGGGGAAATCAGTCACTGATCCCTGACCAATCACTGCGGTTTGTACTGGACTCCGCCATCACTGGACTCTGCTCTGTGCCCCCCCCCCCCCCCTCACAGGCGGCGATCCGGAAGGAGCTGAATGAGTTTAAGAGCTCAGAGATGGAGGTGCATGAAGACAGCAGAATCTACACAAGGTAACTCACCTGAGTCTCACCTGAGCCCCTCCCGGCTGCACTCTGTTGTTTAAGGATACAGGCCCAGATGGGCGTCTTATTCTGCCCACAGTCTGCTTTAGGATAAGCCCCTCCCCCTCGGTCAGATAAAAATGGAAATGAGGCTGGTGCCATGGAAACGCGGCAGCGAATAGTCCAGAGAAAAACTCCCCCGTATCAGATTTCCATAAATCAGACCCGCCAGTAAATTTGTGACTCGAAAACTGACCCCCCCCTCCTCCCCCCCCTTCCATCTCCTGCAGGGTTCATCGGCCATAGCCAGCCCCCCCCCCCCGCCAGGCTGGAGGACAAGCACTTATAAAGCAAGCGGAGAGAAGCTGGGTGTGGCACGGGGCGTGGCTTGTGGGCGTGGCCTGTGGGCGTGGCCTAGGCGACTGAGCACTGGTGCTTATAGACTGCCTCATTACTCTTCTGAATGTACAGTAGATTACTTTCCACCATCAGGAAATAAACCCTGGACCACTCCCTCATCACCTGCACATCATCGGATCACAGCTGCGGGGGCTTATAGGAGGACCAATGCAGTATTTCCCCAGGGCATTATAAGGGGAGCCTTGTGCCAAGAACAGGCAGCTGCACTGTGCCCCCCAGCCACCGGGGGCGCTGTGGACCCCCTCCCTCCGGGTGCCCTTTTTCTGCTTTTATTTGTACTGAACATTTGATTCTCTTTTATCGTTGATCAGGAAAACTTAATAACTAACGACAATAGTAATAATGTCGGCAACAATAATATTAATAATAATAACTAAGAAACTGAAGGAGGTGAAGAGGAGGCAGTGAGATGAAGATGTTGGCGTATCGTGAGAACGGTGGTGCTCTGGGAAACGTGTATTTGTGTAAGTGTGTGTATAGATCGCTGTAATTTTCTTAGCCTAATTAACCTGGAACAATATGATATTGAACATTTCTCTAATGCACAAGGTTTTTATTTAGTTATAATGTTTTTGGATCACGTATGAATTTGCCGGCTTTGAAGGCAAGCTGTAGGGGCATGGCATCCCTGGCTTGGGTTCTGAAGTGGGATCAAGTCTGTCAGAGCTCAGACTTGACACCTGTGTGTGTGTGTGTGCATGTGTTTGAGTGAGAGAAATGTGTGTGTGTGTGTTCGTGTGTGCGTGCGCACATGTTTGAGTGAGAGACGAGTGCACGTGTGTTTATGTGTGTGTGCGTGTTTCAGAAGGCTGGTCTGGTTAGCCATATAAATAATGTCCAGTCTTAGAATGTAGCCTCCGTGTGTCACCTGTCCAGTGGTGCATTCTCAGTGTGTAACTGAAACACAATCCAACACAATGCCCTTTAAAGTGCTTTAAAACCTGCATATTGTGTCATTGCTTTTTCTTTCTTTTTTAACAAACGAGTTTTCCCACAGCCCTGTGAGAGTTTCTGGAATAAAAGTAGAGACTGGAGGCTGAGCAAGGCACCTTAAACATTTAGAAAAGAATGAAAACGGTAAAATAATTTTTTAAATGAGCACAGAATTCAGGGTGAGATGCATCTGTAAAGCACTACGAGAGGAAGTGTGCACGTCTGATGGTCGACAGGGAAAACATTTTGGCAGGAACATAATTTTATGTTTTATCGTATGATTACAGGCCAGTAGAAAACCCTCTGCTGTTGATTACATTCACTGTCATGTATATCTCGTCTTCCTATTTTAAATATATTTTAAATATAATAAAAGTATTATAGGTTTTTTTTTTAAGCACAAAAAAATGTTAGTGTATGATTAAATGACGCAGAACGGGATGTAATAATATTCCTGTTCAGTTTTATCTTACAGTTGTATAGTTTTTGTTTCATTTATTGTTTTTGTTTTTTAAGAAATGTCATGGAATTTTAGCAACTGAGGGCAACTTCTGTTTAGCTGTAAATGGTCACCTCAAAATCAAATTAAACGCTTACAAAAAAATAAAAGATTTGTTTTTGTGTTGCGTTGATGCGTGTTATGGGTGGAAAAGCTGTGGATACAGGTTTTAATGGAAAGGTTTGTTTCCACTGCTTTAAGAAACCACTGCATAAAACTACCGTGTCAGAAACCACTGCATTAAACTGCCCTGTCAGAAACCACTGCATAAAACTACCCTGTCAGAAACCACTGCATAAAACTACCCTGTCAGAAACCACTGCATAAAACTACCCTGTCAGAAACCACTGCATAAAACTACCGTGTCAGAAACCACTGCATAAAACTACCGTGTCAGAAACCACTGCATTAAACTACCGTGTCAGAAACCACTGCATAAAACTACCCTGTCAGAAACCACTGCATAAAACTACCCTGTCAAAAACCACTGCATAAAACTACCCTGTCAGAAACCACTGCATAAAACTACCCTGTCAGAAACCACTGCATAAAACTACCCTGTCAGAAACCACTGCAGGGGGTAATGGGTGACATTCAGAACATCAGTATGGAGCACGCCAGTTCTCCGGGGCCACTATGTGTACTAAGGATGTTAAATAGTGCACTATGCACTGCCCTGGGATAAGAGGGCTTGCCCTGGATGGGTGAGCTAAACCGTCAGCTGTAGCCGTAGATTACACGGACAGTTGCAGTGAAATTCATCCTCTGAATATACAGTGCCCTCCACTATTATTGGCACCCCTGGTAAAGATCAGTAAAAAGGGTTATAAAAAATTAACCGTTTAGTGAATTAGCTTAATCTCACACTGAAATTTTTTATAACTTGTTTTACTCATTTTTACCAGGGGTGCCAATAATAGTGGAGGGCACTGTATCACGTGACGACATCTTCAGAAAAGAATGCCGGAAGGACGCCACTCATTCCTGCGGTAAGGTTTAATTTGTTGAATGTCAAACGTTTTTGTTAACCTTGCGTGTAAGTTTATAATAAGATTTAGGATGTTTAACGGCAGGGGAAAGACAGCGGTTGTGTAACTGGGCCCAATTCAATAAAATAAAAAAATTAAAACGGCCCAATGAAGTGTTTGCAACATGATTCTCTTTTCAAATCTTTGCTTCCATCTGCTGGTCTTGTAATAGAAGACACTTGGCTTTTTCCATCAGCGCAAACTTTATGAACATTTGCATTGACTATTAAATAATTTTTAAGTGTGTTAAAGTTTAATGCATTCATAATGTTAGTTGCCACCAGACTAACTGCAAAATAAATGTTAATATAACTAACTGTGGTTGTTGTGAATAAGAGGCCTAAAGGTTAAACAGACATCAGCACATACATATTTCACTAAATTTAACTTTAGAGGTTACAAGGTGAGAATTTGTTAGTCGTTTTTCTGCTCATTCTATAGTCCAGGGAGGTTTATTAATTAATTAATCAGAAACAAAGAACCGGATTTCTGTGCCACATCCATGCGTGCTGCGATAGCTAGTAAATATGTTTTATGAAGACAATCGATAGGCAGTTTCTACTGAAAGCGAGTTCTGTTACATACCGGGACGCCCTCCAGCGTGGATTCCCACATGTGCAGCACAGCGCCGCATGGTCAGTGTGACAGACAGCGCACTACCTCCATATCGTGTTGTGCAGCGCGAAGTAGGAAGTACGCTGTCGCGATAGGAACACACGGTTAACTTTGGTTCAACTGACCTGAGTAGTGAGTATTAAACGACCAGGGCTGCATTCCAAACCAATTTTTTTTCCGTGCTATCTACTTGGTACTTGTCTGACCCGGAACTCGATCGAGGTCCGCCATCTTTAAGGACATCCCAAACCGCTAAATGCTCCACCGAGGAGCGAGCAGTGGGGACATAGGAGGCTCCCGAAGAATTCTTCAGTGAGGCAACATGAGTGCAGCCTTTACGGAAGTCTTTACTCAGAACGCGTGACGTGTTTCATCACATCTGCCACACTGCCTCAGTTTAAAGCATGGCGGGACCTCGCGTACACAAATGTAAGTGCTTATCGTTCCTTTCAATTTAATGTATAAAGCGCTTTCATTTATAATGTCACTCGTTCTTTCGGACAAACGAAAGGCAAGTTTATTCATGAAAACAGAGACAACAAATATTGTAGTTCAGCGTGTAAGCGTAACATTTAGGACATGTTTCTGTCCCATATAGTTGTTTGTTAGCTAACGTTACTGCATAGGAAACGCAAGCTTCAATTAACCCATGTCCTTTCAAAACTGTATACAATTTTATATTGTACGCTATTCAATAGGCTATGTTACGTTTAGCCTATGTTCACACTGTTGAATGCATCCCGGCAAGTAGGCTAACAGAAATAGGCTCGACAGTCGCTGCTCGATTTCCAGTGTAACAACTGAAACATGAACACGCAGCTGCTTTGCGTTTAAAATATATTTTTCCTCACTCTTGTATGACAGAAATAATGTAATGTCAGTCTATGTTATAGCATTAGCTGTCTTTGACTGATGAAATGCACATTAGGCTAGCTTATTAGGATAGGCTACTATTTTGCATCATGTAGCCTACTTACATATGTCATGTCTGAATTATGGGCTTGTGAAGCCCCTTGACACATGCCGTTGTGATTTAGGGCTAGACACAGACATTACTAGCTGGTTTTTACTTGCAGGTCTGTTGTGTCATTTACAGGGACAGATGAGAGCACCCTCAGCCTCATTCGGCTGAGGTGTGAGAACGAGCAACTGTTTATGGGGAAGAGGCATGTAGCAAAGAAAGCTTGGGGGTGAGTCATTAGTGACATTCTATAATGTGTGATGTCACATAGAACTAAAATATGTTACACAGAAACATTGGCAATAAGCCTTTTTTTATGTTCTTGCAGGACCATGTCACTGTCCATATTGGTGTTCCTACATTTCATAGATTAATGTTGACGGAATCACTCCTCAGCACCATGATTCATGTCTTGTGTTGAAGTAGTTAATTGTATGCAAATGACAACTTCTGATATCCCTAATGTAAGTGTGATGGCAAGAGGCATGCCTGCCCCTGTAAATGGATAACACATAAACATGTTATGGCATGGCAGTAATTGTTGTAGGGCACTTGGGTATGGTATGGTAACATGTGTTGTTTTCCTCAGTGAAATTCGTCTGCAGATGGGCCTACAGGGCCAGGTGAGCCCTACCCAAATTGCAAAGAAATGGGACAACCTCAAGCAAAAATATAAGGTGAGGTTCAATTTATGATGTTTTTCCTTTGCGAATTTGTAGTTTCTATTGCATACTGAAACAAAATTATGCCTGTGCAATAGGCTCACAGCTCACCTTCACCCTTGCATCTTTCCTTGTAGGCACTCAGATGCCCTGCTACAGAGACGGAACAGACAGGGGAGAGGCCACAGCAGCCACATGGCCATGGTTTAATGCAATGCATGAGGCCATCGGGGGGAGGCCATCTATTGATCCTCCTGTCCTGATGGATTCATGTGTTTCAGAAAACCTGGCACATGTGGCTGATGAGACCTCAGATGGCACTGGCTCATCTCTTCCTGGATTTGTGGCGGTCAGTTGTAGCCGGGCGTGTGTGGAGGAGGAGGAAGAGGATGCACAGCCTGGCTAAAGGGCGATTCAAGGCCACACTGGAAAGCTCTAATGAGTTTGAGAAAATGCTTAATAAAATGTAAATAGTTCACAAGTGTTTGTCAATTTGTTTTTTACTTGTGTTTTTACCTTTTAAGATATAGTTTTCATCTGAGTGCCCCCTTCAGCAGCACAAAACTATTTGGGAGAAAAGAAACACACAAATACTAACAATTTTGCTGATCGTGTAAGCTTCAGGAGGGTAATACCTAGGCTATTTCTGGCTTATCGGTCTCTCGCTCTTTACTGGTAACTTCAAGTGAATGTCTTCCTTTTTGTAAATTCTAAGTAGTCAGCCTACATTCATTAATGAATGATTTGCAGTCATTATTCTAATTTACTGTTTTTATTTTACTGTACTCTTAGGTCTGAATTAGACTTTGTTTTGACTTGTTGCTTCCACCAGGTTACTGTCCTATGGACGAATTATGCGATTGAATTGAGGATTGTCATTTATAATAATTATGAAATGATGTTAAATATATTTTTACTGCAGGATAAGTGAGTGGTTCTAGCACGCAATAGCGCCTGTGTTCAGTATTCAGAGTGCTGAACATTTAAACAAGGAAGGGCATTGACCGTTGGAAACACTGGATTCAGAAAATAGACATTTTACAGAATCCTCACTTCCCCGACAGGTGGTTGACATACATTGGTGTCAAAGTGGTATGCTTATAGTGTGTTTTGAAATAAATAAAGGTAATGAAAAAGTGGCACAGAAAAGATGTATGAAACTGATATGTTAGTATCCATAAGTGATTTTATTAACACTAACATAACAAATAAAACGTGGATTAACACTGGACAGAAAGAGGGGCTGCAAGGGAGAATATACAAACATAACAAGAAACGGAGACACTTAACAAAAAGCTCTCCTGTATAAATAATATTTCAAACAATTGCCAAATTACATATAATCATGTTCATTCAGTGCTACTGGACACATATTTGGAGCAGACGGTTGCCCCGCCAGTCGGTCTCGCCGGCCATGTCCGCTTTTTTCCCCCCTCACTGGACGTGGTGGAGCCACACCAATATCACCAACATCCTCGACAACCTCAAGGATGTCCCCCTTTGTCAGGCAGATGTTATGGAGCATGGCACATGCGGTGATGACCGTGGGTACAAAGGTGTGGTCCACCTCCTGAGCCTTGAAGAGCAGGCACCTCCTGGACCCTTAAGTGGTGTGCCCAGACAACGCTCCCCCATGCGGGAGTAGCATTATCAATGCTTCCATGGAGCCATGGCTCAGACGGTAGTCCTCCATGAGGTCCTGGTCCCCATTAAAGTAAAGCTGGAGCACTGGCACAGTGGCGTTTTCTTGGGCATAATGCCCAGCTGTTGGATCGTCGACCTAAAAAAGAATGAAATGAAAAACATGAAGTGTGTACATGCAGCCTACAGTTCACACAAGTTGATTGATTAACACCAAACCACAGTAGCCAAATGTATAGTTTGTAGTCCGACATGCAGGTAAATGTGTGGTATTATAGAACATGCAATTACTATGTGTGCATGACATAACTTTGCTGTATATTTATCCAGGTGAATTCTACTCCACCCACTGTTAAAAGTGCTTCATGCTTATCAATGTCCATGTTTGATCAAGAGCACTGTCTTATGACTACTGTTGAGAATACGTGATTCTTACCTCACTTAGGAACAGGACGGAGCGAAGCAGTCGCGATCCCCTGAACTGGCAACGCCACCGTTCCCGCTGAAGCCGGTGCCATGCGTTTCATTGCGGAAATGTTGATTGCGTACAGTAGCAGACCAGTATACTAGCCTATTGAAGTTCGCGATCTAAGTTTTGAAATCAGTATCTGTCGCTTATATACCATCAGATCATACATGCTTAATTGTTGATGAATTAATTAAACGGCATCAGCTCGGTTATTGGCTGGAAGTGTCATTTGTAATGTGCTCCAATTTTAACGAACAAACATGCATTCGAGTCCATTGATGAATTGGCCATTGAGCGTGTGGAATATAGGCGTTGCCTACTTACAATTTAAATTATGCTTCGTGCGATCTTTACTCACACAGTGATAAATAGCCGTTTGTTGTGGATGTGTTAATGGGACACTGTACGTCAAACACAAACATCTGTAATTGAGAGACAATATTCTTATTTCACATGTCATTTTCACATCTGTCAAATTGCATGGGAGAAAATCATTGCAAATAATTGTGATAACTTCACAGTGCAATATAGCGTCAAATAATACAATAGTTTATACCATGATGCATGCAAAAACAAGCTCAGAGATAAAAATACGATAGGCTACAGAACAATCCGTTAGCCTTCTTTTTTTGACAGGTGATACAGCTGTGCACACGTCATTAGTAATTGACGTCGCTTCAGCTGACGCTTGACTGAGCAAGGATGTCCCATTTTCTTAAATCATGTTGCCTCGCTGCTGCGTCCTCGTATGTGATCCTTGGATCCTTTCCTTATGGCCTCCACTGGGTGGAGCTAATGAGCGAGGAAAGGACCTAGGAATAGAAGCAAGTAGAAAAAAAATTGGTTTGGAACGCAGCCCTGGAATCGGAACTACTTTATGCAAGTCATAAAAATAGAGATAGTTTACAGTATGTCTTAAACTAAGCATTGTTAATAGGGCTACCAGCCCACCAACAAATGAGTTGAGGAAAATATCTAGTTAAACTAACGTTACGGTTGTTTTTACGGCTGTACTTTGCTGACAATTCCGAAATGTTCGGAATTTCGGTCTGAACGTTGTTTTTTCCCCACACTTTGATCACAGCAGAGAAAGGTGAAAGTACATCGGGCTAGCAAACGTAGCCTATAGCTTGCTCGCGTTAGCCGACGGAACTTACTTGGTTGACTATGCCACGAAGTGCATTTACAGTTTTGTATAAATATCTTATTTGTCTTGATATCAATATCGCTTGGCACGCATTCGATTTATTTTATTTGGAAATGGCTAACTTAACTTACAACTATTGGCTTAAGTTTGTCGTGTATGGCCAACGTTCATGTCGAATGATTCGGTGTTAGTTACACACTGCTGTCGAGAATATAGCTTCCTTTCTAATATTCCATTTGGTTCCTTGTTTACCTCTGTGTAGGCTACTAGGAAAGCGATCCTACTAGTTACTATTACCATGCTTTGAAAACTAGCCTACACAAATAAAGCGCATTTCTGTGCAATTGTACCCTGTCTGTCATATTTAGGATCGTTGGCTAATTTAGCATGACCTCCCTCCAAATGTGCACGCAACAAATGCTGGTTGCAACAGCTGCCTGTGATGTGGCGTGTCTGAACGTACGCTGCTGGTAAATTGTATTTCTGAACTGTGAAGCTACAGTAGCGACATTAGCGAAGGTCTGAACATTTCAAAATAAAAGTGCACTATTCAACCAGTGTCGGTTCAATAGCCTAAACTATAATTACATTCATTAAGCTATAATCGAAGAACAGTTTTCCTAAATTATAAACATTGCACTTCTGCTTGAACAATATTATAACAAATTCAATTTCAAACTTACATGTAAATAATGTCTTTGGTTTTTTCCCCCAATAAATTTAATTGGCACAATGACATCAAGGAAACGTCTAAAATTGAGAAAAAAAGTACTATTCCTGTTGTTGTTTTTTAAAGTATAATAAGTACATCCAATACAACACTTAAGTATTATAACAACACTTAAAGGTGAGGGAAAGTCATTTAAAATGCATATTTCAAACATTCTATGAAAACCTTGTTACATCAACTGTGCAACTTAAGTCAAATAAACATCATGGGAATGTGGCTGGATATTGCCATGGTTTGGCAAGGAGAATTAAATTGTATTTCTACATATTGTGTGTACAGGTGAATTAATCACTTATATCATGCTCTGATGCTGCCTCCTGTGGACATAGTGTTTCAATGATAAAAAATGTATTTACCAAAAACAAAAAACATATTTACCAAAAACTTTTCTTGTGCTTGCTAAAAGGCCTGCAAATGAAAGCCAGGGAAGATTAACCGTGTCCTCATTTCATAATCAAAATTTTTTATGAACTTATGTACCTATTATCCAAAAGTATTATGTATTTTGAAGCCAAAAGTCTGGTACAATAACATTTCAAACAATCATTTATGTTCATTAAAAATCATAAATTCAGATGTATCCAAATCTGTCTTTTTTTTCTTGCAGTTTATGACATGGAAGGCTGCATTACAACTGGAACAGCTAATCCTTATTGCACAGCTTTGGATAGCTGTTCCAGTTGTAATGCAGTTCTGTGGTCTAGACTCTATGGGCTGGTTTCGCAGACATGGATTAAGCCTAGTCCTAGACTAAAAACTTTTTTCAATGGAGATCTTCATTGAATTTTTATCTTAGTCTAGGACTAAACCTAATCCATGTCTGTGAAACCGGGCCTAGAGGTTTAAACCTGAGATGTAAACTCCAGCTAAGCACACTGCAATTAGCCCACTGCATTTATAACAAACAACAATGTAGAAAGTAAAAAATAAAAACTTTATGAAAAAATGCATAACCTATAGCCTTCATGTAAACTCCAGAAGCGTAATTTTCATTATGACACGTAACGATAAATTTAAAATGTCAAAATTTCGCTAGGTTTGAAAACAAACTTTGAGATGCGTGTTTCTCGCGTTCGCGCAAGTGTACTTTTATTTTGAACTATTTCCTAAGAATCTGCCCTCTTACTGTCGCCGACGATCTGGATTTCTGGCTAGTGAGTTAGCAGTTTCTCGTGACAATTTTAAAAACAAAGTTCGCAGCTACGTTTACAGCGGAGTGGTGAGAAGTATACGCAGTGTTTGAGCTAATGCTAGGTTATATATCTCTTGTTAACCTCTCTATGCCATATAATAGGGGACGTTAAATAGAGCGCATACATACTTATCTATGGTCTTTTGCTGAACTTGTGACGTATATTTCTGGCGACTCTTTCGCAGCACCCAGTCGGCGCATTTTGTTGCGGGTTGTGCATGTTTGAACAGTTGAGGAACAGAACTCTCTATTTTTGGGAGTTTTTTTTTTTTTTTAACGACAAATCTAACAGTACTGTATATAAATGTGTTGACTAACGGGTGTAGCAAGGTTTCAGCGTCTTTTGAGTCTCTCGTTTACATTTGGATTGTTTGTAAGCCAGCAAACTCCCGGTATCAGCCTTTCTGTGCATTGAACAGTTCTGGTAAGTGTTTTTGCTCCAGTGTTTTTTTTGTGTTCGCATTCTTCGCAATAATGCAAAACCACATTATTGCGCGTTATTTAACTAGTTTGGTAAGTGGATGTTACTGGTGTTGATGCTTATGTTGGCTTTGCCTTTTAAGCGTTATTGTGCATCAGCGTGTAAGCTAGAGGGAGTTGTCTGAGCGCGAGCACCATCCGAACAAGTTGCGAGTTGTGTTTCGGGCTGTCTGCGGTGCCTCTTTCCGATCAGTCAGTGTATTTCTGTTTGTTTTGCACGATTAGCAGCCAGCATGCCGGGGAAGAAGACCGTAAAGAGGACAGCCCAACCAGAGGACATACAATCGCATAAAAAAGTGAAAGGTGAGTTTCTGTTTCTCCGGCAGCTGAGGCCTTGATCTGTGTGTTAATGTAAACGGGACATTAAGGCGTTTAGCACCATCCCCACCTCTGCTTCGGTTGAATTCTTACTAAACTTGGCATAAAGGTGGGAAACTGATAAGCAATCAATAGAGGTCCTGTGTGTTTGTTGCTAGAATAATTTGTCCAGTTGTATGGCCTTGGATTGTCATTTCTAACTCTTCCATGGGCCAGGTGTTCATTTGGCTTGCAAATAACAGTGAATGGCCTGTTAATGGTTGGCTCAAGGAAACCTACCTCCCAGCTCAGTTTTACCGAAGTAGGCCGTGTCCGAATCCGAGCCTTATCTACTGTGTACTGTGTACTGATTGTTGCATGCTGTTTAGTGACATGCTGTATACAAAAATACATCCTCCATACTATTATCAGCAAAAACCCAGAAATAAATATCAATTATTGTAAGTACACTACATTTAGCCAACATTTTGCCTTTCTCATTCAGTGTACTCAACTAGCACACTCGATAATATAGAAGCGCGTTGATTCGGACGCAGCCATCGTCTCGTTTGCTCACCCATGCCCTGAGCATTTCACTTTCTGACTCTCTCTCTCCCTACCTCTCCAGTGTCCCACAGTAGCCATTGTAAGGAGAAGGGATTGGTGCTGGTTTTGGGGCAGGGCGACGTAGGGCAGCTGGGCCTGGGGGAAGTTGTGATGGAGAGGAAGAAGCCTGCTTTGGTCAGCCTGCCAGAGGGGGCGCTGCAGGCAGTGGCAGGGGGCATGCACACAGTGTGCCTCAGTGAATGTGGAAACGTGAGTAAGACCAGCACAGGGCTGAAGAGTCGGCAGATATAATGTTCAGCAGCATGAATTGAAAATTGTGCAGCTGCTATGTTTTTTAATTATTAACTAATATTTTGTAAGGGACTGTGTGCCTAAAATCTTTACATTGCATTTCTTAACCATTGTATATTCACTCGCTTCTGCTGGTGCGTGTGTGCGTGCGCGTGTGTGCGTACGTGTGTGTGTTTGTGTGTGCGCGCTTGTGTGCGCGTGTGTGTGTGTGTGTGGTAAATGAAGTGTGCACGCGTGCACAAGGTAACTTGACGTGTGTGTGTGCGCAAGGTAACTTGACGTGTGTGTGTGCGCAAGGTAACTTGACTGTGTGTGTGTGTGCGTGCGCCTTTCGCAAGGTAACTGACGTGTGTGTGTGTGCGCAAGGTAACTTGACGTGTGTGTGTGTACGCCTTTCGCAAGGTAACTGACGTGTGTGTGCGTGCGCCTTTCGCAAGGTAACTGACGTGTGTGTGTGTGTGTGTAGGTGTACACGTTCGGCTGTAACGATGAGGGAGCGCTCGGGCGGGACACTGCTGAGGAGGGGTCTGAGATGAGCCCAGGGAAGGTGGAGCTGAGTGAGCGGGTGGTGCAGATCTCCGCTGGGGACAGTCACACAGCCGCCCT
Organism: Ilyophis sp. 1 JC-2022; assembly: GCA_022702515.1. NCBI lineage: Eukaryota > Metazoa > Chordata > Actinopteri > Anguilliformes > Synaphobranchidae > Ilyophis > Ilyophis sp. 1 JC-2022. The sequence continues at coordinate 56,955,174 of CM040406.1, forward strand.
CACTGAGGACGGGGTCGTCTACGCCTGGGGCTCCTTTCGGGTGAGCTGGGGTGGTCACTGTGAGGCAGTGTCCGAGTCAGAGCCCTATCTACTGCATCCTGTCTCCTGTGTACTGTGCACTGTGTCTGAATCAGAGCCCTATCTACTGTGCCCTGTCTCCTGTGTACAGTGCACTGTGTCCGAATCAGAGCCCTATCTACTGCGCCCTGTCTCCTGCGTACAGTGCACTGTGTCTGAATCAGAGCCCTCTCTACTGCGCCCTGCCTCCTGTGTACAGTGCACTGTGTCTGAATCAGAGCCCTATCTACTGTGCCCTGTCTCCTGTGTACAGTGCACTGTGTCTGAATCAGAGCCCTATCTACTGAGTCCTATCTCCTGTGTACTGTGCACTGTGTCTGAATCAGAGCCCTATCTACTGCATCCTGTCTCCTGTGTACAGTGCACTGTGTCTGAATCAGAGCCCTATCTACTGCGCCCTGTCTCCTGTGTACAGTGCACTGTGTCTGAATCAGAGCCCTATCTACTGCGCCCTGTCTCCTGTGTACAGTGCACTGTGTCTGAATCTGAGCCCTATCTACTGCATCCTGTCTCCTGTGTACAGTGCACTGTGTTTGAATCAGAGCCCTATCTACTGCATCCTGTCTCCTGTGTACAGTGCACTGTGTCTGAATTAGAGCCCTGTCTACTGCGCCCTGTCTCCTGTGTACAGTGCACTGTGTCTGAATCAGAGCCCTATCTACTGCGCCCTGTCTCCTGTGTACAGTGCACTGTGTCTGAATCTGAGCCCTATCTACTGCATCCTGTCTCCTGTGTACAGTGCACTGTGTCTGAATCAGAGCCCTATCTACTGTGCCCTGTCTCCTGCGAACAGTGCACTGTGTCTGAATCAGAGCCCTATCTACTGCTCCCTGTCTCCTGTGTACAGTGCACTGTGTCTGAATCAGAGCCCTATCTACTGCATCCTGTCTCCTGTGTACAGTGCACTGTGTCTGAATCAGAGCCCTATCTACTGTGCCCTGTCTCCTGCGAACAGTGCACTGTGTCTGAATCAGAGCCCTATCTACTGCACCCTGTCTCCTGTGTACAGTGCACTGTGTCTGAATCAGAGCCCTATCTACTGCATCCTGTCTCCTGTGTACAGTGCACTGTGTCTGAATCTGAGCCCTATCTACTGCACCCTGTCTCCTGTGCACTGTGTCTGAATCAGAGCCCTATCTACTGCACCCTGTCTCCTGTGTACAGTGCACTGGGTCTGAATCAGAGCCCTATCTACTGAGTCCTGTCTCCTGCGTACAGTGCACTGTGTCTGAATCAGAGCCCTATCTACTGCATCCTGTCTCCTGTGTACAGTGCACTGTGTCTGAATCAGAGCCCTATCTACTGCGCCCTGTCTCCTGTGTACAGTGCACTGTGTCTGAATCAGAGCCCTATCTACTGAGTCCTGTCTCCTGTGTACAGTGCACTGTGTCTGAATCAGAGCCCTATCTACTGCGCCCTGTGTCCTATGTACAGTGCACTGTGTCTGAATCAGAGCCCTATCTACTGAGTCCTGTCTCCTGTGTACAGTGCACTGTGTCTGAATCAGAGCCCTATCTACTGCGCCCTGTCTCCTGCGTACAGTGCACTGTGTCTGAATCAGAGCCCTATCTACTGAGTCCTGCCTCCGAATCAGACACAGGCAAAAAATATCTTCCAGCTGTACTGTGGAAGTGTGGTAAGACGTCCCACCCTTGCGCGGTCACGTCTTGTTTTTGTTGTTATTGAAGGAAAATGTCAGCAAAGCTGCACATTTATTATTTTTCTTTTTTTTAAATGATGCTGCGAGTCATATTTATAGTAAGTATATCATACGGGGGTTTTAAGTATACTACATTTAAAGAATTTCCCCTACTTAATCACTTTTTCGTCCTGTCTGCTCAACAAGCCTACCTAATAGTATGGAAGGGTGCTGATTCGGACACAGCCTACGACCTGATAGCTGCGGGTTTACTTTACCGTTTCACACTTTACTGTTTACTTACCTCAGTAAAAAGAGCCTTTAAAATGTCTCTTGCGAATGAGGGAACAACTCCTGCCTCAAATCATGTAGGACTTCCTTGTTGTGTTTCATTAGTAAACTAATGGGATGTGTTGTTTCCTAAGTGAAGGTGACGGACCAAAGTCACGCTCGTCTCATTCGCTCTTCTGCTGCGTCTGTTTGGTTCCACGGCTGCTTCATCACTCAAATCTCTCCTAAGTGCGCCTCGAGCGTTTGGATAAAACGTCACATAAATTAAATAAATGCGGAGATGGAGTGAGCAGCTGGCCAGGCCTGTGTGTGCTCTCGTGAATTCACAAATTCATCCGACTTTTTCCTCTTCTTTAAATCAGGACAATAACGGAGTCATCGGTCTGTTGGAACCCATGAAGAAATGCACATTACCTGTCAAGGTCTCCGTTGACGAGCCTGTGATTAAAATCGTGTCAGGTGAGATGAAGAACACTCCCCAGAGCGCTGATCCTTCCTCGGGAGAGCAGAATGAGTGCTGATTGGAACAGGAACCTGGCACTTCTAGCTTGTGTTTTCTGCTGTCTCCACTCCTCTTCATTTAAACAGTATTTTTATTTGATTGGGAGGTGGGTCGTGGCACGCCGTCCGCTCGTTTATGGCTCGTTAGGCTGCTTTAATTGGGTAGATTGATGGCTTGGCCTGTAATTGGCCCGGTCTGTTACTGGCTTGAGAAATTAAATATAATGAGTCTCTCTCTCACATGCACCTCCTCTGTCTCTCTCCTACACCTCCCCTCTCTCACCTGTGCCCCTCCTTCTCAGGTAACGATCACCTGGTGATGCTGACCCTGAGTGGTGACCTATACAGCTCAGGTTGTGGGGAGCAGGGGCAGCTGGGAAGGGTCCCGGAGCGCTTTGCCAACCGAGGGGGCAGGAAGGGCCTCCGTAAGTACCCCCCCAGCCCACACCCCACTATTACATCCACACATTACATCTGGGCCTGATTTACTCAGCCCTTTTAGCACACACAAAACCAATAACATGATCAATGATTGGTCCTGGTATTTATTTTGCACCAGTCGATGGTCGTTATTAGTTTTGTGTGCTAAAAGGTTTTGCACACGCTAAAGGTCTAAAAGTACATTGGGCCCTTAAAGTTTAATTAAACTCATGCACATATAACTGTCGATCCATTCTGAGAGATCTAAAGTGTGTGTGTGTGTATGTGTGTCTCTGTGTGTGTGTGTGTGTGTGTGTGTGTGTGTCTGTGTGTGTGTCCCAGAGCGGTTGCTGGTTCCACAGTCGGTGCTCCTGCGATTGCGGGGGAAGGTGCGTTTCTCAGACGTCTTCTGCGGAGCGTACTTCACGTTCGCGGTCACCAAGGAGGGCCACGTCTACGGCTTCGGCCTGTCCAACTACCACCAGCTGGGTTAGTGTCATCGCCAAAGCCAGCCACCAGGGGGAGAACTACCACCAGGGCTCTGTTGTGAGCTCAAATTCAGTCAGACCACAGGAACTAGTTAATCACATGACTTTTTTTTGCCAATTTAGATTACCTGTGAAACTCTACATTTAAGTTGTAAGATAAGCGCCTTTATTGATCTGGTGTGAAATTGGTTGGAGCACCCAAATGTTACCTCTGTAATAAGGTGGTCACCACAGGTTATAAATGCAGGTGTGCAGGTACCATCTCTGCACCCATAAGGAAACGAGATTCATTTGCACTATTAATTGTGCAAGTAACGTTTTGACCGGCACAGGTGTTGATCAGGTATATTGCACATTATGAAATAAAGCCTATGAAACGTGTGCCTGTGTTCGCAGGGACTTCTGGTACAAATACCTGTTTCGCCCCCGTCAAACTCACCGCCTTCAAAAACTCCACCACCACCTGGGTCAGCTTCTCCGGGGGACAGCACCACACTGTCTGCCTCGACTCGGAAGGTGAGAGGGCGGGACTTCCTGTTTGGCACTTCTTTTTCAGTTTACGGACGTGATTCCTGAGCTTTTGATCCTGCCAGTGAACAGTAGAACAGCAGCACCTGTGATTGGTGGGTACTGCTTCTGGCTAATGCTCACAGGGAAGCGGGAAGATTAGCCGGATAATATCCACCAATCAGTGTTGTTGTTGTTCGATTGGCTGTTAGGAATGTGCCCTGTGATAGGTTGGGTTTGGTATCAAAAAACGGCACCGACCGAAATACGTCGGTACCAAATTTCGATACTTTATTGTGGGCTACTTCTCGACGTGAATGCATAGACTGTATAAAAATAGCATGAATGCTATTTTCGCAGCCAGCGGCCAATCCATTGCATAAAATGCAAACAACTACTTTTAAATGAAACGCCAGTAACACATTAAATATGGTAAAGCATTTGATCGTCCAGTGCTGGGTCTTCTGACTGCTGACAACGATTGAATAACGGGTACGGTTCTCGCAAACAGAACCTTTGGTTTGGATATTAACGATTGCCTTGTAATAACGTATGCGTAGCTGGCTAAGGTGGATGTTGGTTACGCGATTAGCTTACCTCCTATCTTTGAAGCCATCATAAACAAACGTTTGCAGTAGACTGCTAGTTGTGAGATTATTCTCCTAATAATTTCATACTAAGGTTCCTCTGTGAAAGCCAGTAGTGTAGCTGATTGGACCTCTTCCGTAACTCCTTTCACTGTCACAGCAAGTAGAACTAAGCTGAAGAATAAAGAGATGAACGGGACCGTGCTGTTACCGCACCGCGCTTTATAGTTTAATCTCCAAAATGGATGTCCTGACCGTTTTGGAATTTCTTTTCTTTATTTTCTTCTGTTCCTATTCTATCATTTTACAAAACGACTTGATTGAAATTGCACTTTATTTTCTTATGTTGCGCTTATTCTGTCATTTTACAATGACATAATATTTACAGAATAATAGCCTACTTATCAGTCATTTTACAATGACATACTTTTCACTGAATGTTACTTATGTCATTTTACAATGACATAATGCTTACAGAATGAAAATGTTTACAAATAGTAAAGATATTGGTGATAATCATTTATAGAAACATAGTTGGGCGATAAACATAGCCTATAAAGTTTTCAAATAAAGCAGGGCTGCCCAACCCACTTCCTGGAGATCTACCGTCCTGTAGGGTTTTACACTTACGCCCGGTACCCACCAGACGCACAAGAGCGCAGACGCTTATTGCTTTTTCGGAGCGCATTCCGTGAACGACAGAGACGCGCTGCACAAACAAACAATCTACATTCCGGATTTGTGAGCTTCGCTAAATAACGTTTGAGTAAATGCTGCTATTACATATGTCTTACTGCTTAAAAGCTCAATTTAGCAATGTAAAGCTAAATGTAGCAAACAAGACAATGCCTCCTTTATAAAGTTCACTTTTGTTTATTTTGGACAGTAATCAACATGTTCTAAACATTTCATTATATCAGAATTAGCAGCTACTCTGTAGTACCTTAAATCGATACAGTGATATCAGTACAATAAAAACAGAATAGAATATAGAATAGAATAACGTTTATTTCCCTTTCGGGAAGTAAGCATAGTCTTAATTAATTGAACAAATATGTATCCTATAATAAAGAAAAAGCATTATAAAAACGGTAATAACTGGTTATATGTAAAATGTATGACTTGATATAACTTCATTCATCCCGCAATGGTCATTGTCTCTGTTCCCTTTTTCATTAGAGCCTATATTAAAATATAATATGTATTAAAATTATTATATTAATATAAAAAAATAAAAATAACTATTAGTAGGTTGAAAAACATTAATATGTGGTGATATGATGCAGATATTGTGCATATACAATGTATTTCTATGAGATTGCGCATGCGGACGCCCAGAAAATTCCGCCCCGAGCGGAAAAATCCGCTCCACGTCTGCGAGCCGTCCGCCCGCCAGCCGTGCGCGCGCGGCCGGTGAGAACCACGGCAATTCGTTAACATGGGAGCGGAAGTGAAGCGCATCAGCGTGCGTGTGCTTACGCTTGCGCGTCTGGTGGGTAACGTCCGTTACCCTAACAAAGCACACCTCGTTCAACAGCTAGAGAGCTTGTTGAGTGGCTCATTAGTAGAATCAGGTGTGCCAAATTAGGGTTGATATGAAAACCGACAGGACGGTAGATCTCCTGGAACAGGGTTGGGCAGCCCTTATATGAAGTATCGAAAAAAATAAATTAAGGGAATCGAAAAATTTCAAACGATATCCAATGATAGTGATGAGTAGAGCTCCTCTGTGTTCCCTGCTCAGAAGTGATTAGTGTGGCTTAGCGGCTCAGCTCCTCTCTCTCTCTCTCTCTCTCCCTCTCTCTCTTCCCCCCCCCCAGGGAGGGTGTACAGTCTGGGGAGGGCGGAGTACGGGCGTTTGGGACTCGGTCAGGGGGCAGAGGAGAAGAGCGAGCCCACACCCATTCCAGGGATAGACTCCGCCCACACTGTTGCGTGCGGCGCGTCGGTCAGCTACGCCGTCACCAGGCAAGGTATGAGTCTGTGTGTGTGTGTGTGTGTGTGTGTGTGTGTGTGTGTGTGTGTGTGTGTGTGTGTGTGTGTGTGTGTGTGTGCATATATATTTTATGTCTTAGGTAAGGCAAGGAAGTTAATGGGTACAGGTGAGAGTATAACATAGTGTAACGGGTGCAGGTGTGTAAAAGGTACAGGTGAGTGTGTGACAGGTACGTGTGTGACAGGTACAGGTGAGAGTGTAATGGGTACAGGTCTGTAACAGGTACAGGTGAGAGTGTAACGGGTACAGGTCTGTAACAGGTACAGGTGTGTAAAAGGTCCAGGTGAGAGTGTAACAGGTACAGGTGAGTGTGTGACAGGCACAGGTGAGAGTGTAACAGGTACAGATCTGTAAAAGGTACAGGTGAGTGTGTGACAGGCACAGGTGAGAGTGTAACAGGTACAGATCTGTAAAAGGTACAGGTGAGTGTGTGACAGGTACAGGTGAGAGCACTGAGCCCCATGTTCTCCCGCAGGTTGTGCGTTTGCGTGGGGGATGGGCACTAACCTGCAGCTGGGTACAGGAGAGGAGGAGGATGAATGGGCCCCGGTGCAGATGAGCGGCAAACAGCTGGAGAACCGTGCAGTGATCAGCGTGTCCAGCGGGGGGCAGCACACTGTACTACTGGTCAAAGACAAGCAGGCGTGCTGATAGGCCGGCGAGGGAAGGGGGTGTGCTCTACCCCAACTCGGAGGGGCCTACATCATGATCACAGCAGGGGGAAAAGAATAATTATTTTTTTAATCTAGTTTAAACTTTTTTTTTTTTTTTTTTCTTAATTACTTTTAAGGAGACTCTTTAGTAACCAATATTTGACGACTGTTGGCTAAAAAATAATGGGGCTGGGAAAGACAGGCGCGCACACACACACACACACACACACACACACACACACACACACACACACACACACACACACCCCTCTGAGACTTTCACTATTGCATTTGGTCAAAGCAATAAAAAGCCAGTAAAGTGGCTGCAGCTCAAACCCTCTCTTCACAGGAAGTGACATCATTGCGTTTCTATCGCTGTGAGGGCCGGGGGTGTACCCGCAGAATTGAATATCCAGTTTGTTGTTGAATCCTTGTCTTGCATTGTTTCATTATGGTAAAATCACCATGTCCTGTATGTTACCATGATGTCACTGTATTACACACACATACATCTGCTGGTCCTGTTGGGAACTGAATAAAACTATTTTAATTTTTACCTGGATTATCTGCTCATCACTGATAGTTGTCTGGTTTCACTGATACTTGTCTGGTTTCTGTGCTCTTATCACTGATACTTGCCTGGTTTCTGTTCTCTTATCACTGATACTTCCCTGGTTAAACTGCTCTTATCACTGGTACTTGCCTGGTTAAACTGCTCTTATCACTGGTACTTGCCTGGTTTCACTGCTTATCACTGGTACTTGCCTGGTTTCACTGCTTATCACTGGTACTTGCCTGGTTTCACTGCTTATCACTGGTACTTGCCTGGTTTCACTGCTTATCACTGGTACTTGCCTGGTTTCACTGATTGTCACTGGTACTTGTCTGGTTAAACTGCTCTTATCACTGGTACTTGCCTGGTTAAACTGCTCTTATCACTGGTACTTGCCTGGTTAAACTGCTCTTATCAGTGACACTTTCCTGGTTTCACTGATACTTGACTGGTTTTTCTGCTTTTATCATTGACACTTGCCTGGGTTTTCTGCTCTTATCACTGGTACTTGCCTGGTTTCTGTGCTCTTATCACTGGTACTTTCCTGGTTTCACTGATACTTGCCTGGTTTCTCTGCTCTTGTCACTGATACTGCCTGGTTTCGCTGATACTTGCCTGGTTTTTCTGCTCTTGTCACTGATACTTGCCTGGTTTCACTGCTCCTGTCAGTGACACTTGCCTGATTTTTCTGTTCTTATCACTGGTACTTGCCTGGTTTCACTGGTACTTGTCTGGTTTCTCTGCTCTTATCACTGGTACTTGCCTGGTTTCACTGATACTTGTCTGGTTTCTCTGCTCTTGTCACTGATACTTGCCTGGCTTCTCTGCTCTTGTCACTGATACTTGCCTGGTTTCTCTGCTCTTGTCACTGGTACTTGCCTGGTTTCACTGATACTTGCCTGGTTTCTCTGCTCTTGTCACTGATATTATATACTGTGATTTCACCTGCTGTTGTCCTGCTTTGGCACATCAGGGTATTCCACAAAGCAGGATTTCTCAGCTGGATAACTGCACTGAGTAAAACTTGGAACAACTCAGTAATCCTGCTTCGTAGTATACCCCCCAGCTCTTCCCCACAGCTTTTGTGTCCATGTCCATGAAGGATTAAAGGATTGGGGTTCAAGTATGTGGCCGATTTAGACTCCACTTCTGACGTCCAGGTTAGTAAAACATTTTTTTTTTTTAAGATTCAAACATTTCTGCTGTGTTATCCATTGCGTTTCTGACCAAACCTGTGATTTTCTCCGCCCAAGAATGCTGTCACTCCTGGTGATAAGACTGACAAACCTGTCAGCTAAAAACCTCCCTTCTCTGGCCCTGTCCGTCTCCTCCAGCACCATCAGAATCACAAACCAGAACGAACGTGAGAACGTCCAGCAACACAGCCCTGCAGCTACACAGTGCAGCCACCAGAGGGCAGTGCTGAATAGGGAGTTTGTGGCACCTGTTGCAAAGTGTTTTATTAGCTTTTTTAAATGTACATTTATTTTTTATTTTTTAAAGGACAAGGCAGGGTATTTTGGAGTATATATTCAGATGTAGTATGCGGTTAAAATGACAGGCGTTGAGATATCTCTGGGGTACGTGGCTTCCAGACCTTTTGTTGCGGTCAGGTCTGCGTGTGCTCGTACATGTGAACTTTACACCGCGTGTGTCTCCGGGACCCCGACAGTCACATGATCACGCTGACGGAGGCTTATCGTGTCCCCTGTCTCATTTAAATAAAAGCAGGACATTACTGTTTGGGCAGCGTGCTTGTGCATCTGTGATTACTGTCATTGGGACCGTTCAAACCTCCGCCTTATGTTGCAGTGACATGAGAGCCGCAGAATCGCGTATGTAGACCTGTGCAAATGCAAAACAAGCTCCGCTTACGTGGCTGGATGCTGGCAGTGTGCTGTAGAGTCATTCTCATTCTAACTGCTGTAATTATAGAAACGTCCTCCGTTTCTCTTTCAGCCAAAGCCTCTTACAGAAGTGCTTTTCACAGGGTGTGCAAACGCCACGAGATGTCAAAAGCTAATCATAACGCCTCTTGGTGTCTGCCTAACCACCTGTGAGAGATGAGTTCTGTTTCTAATAAAATAAAAATAAAAGGTTTATTCAGTTTTTATTTTAAAAAAATATATATTTTAGGAAATGTGCCTTCCTGACTGATTGGGGAAGGACATTTCTAATTTTGGGACCGAACATATTCGTCCAGGTGGGTTTTCTAGACCAGTGAAGGGGTGCCTAACTGCTCCTCTAACGGCGGATCATCGACCTCTCCCCCGGGAGACCCGTGTTCCACAACCTGACCGCTACAATCTAAACATAAATAGCCTCGTATGATGTTCGCCATTGTCCTCTTCTGGAATCCAATATATTCTCACCCTCGGGTACGAGGGTGGAGTCGAGCTGGGGCCCAGGGGCGAGGCTGCTGGGAGCTCAAAGGGGCGGGGCAGCCAGCTGGAGAGAGGATGCTGATTTGACAGGTGTGGATGGGGTGTAGCTGGAGAGAGGATGCTGATTTGACAGGTGTGGATGGGGTGTAGCTGGAGAGAGGATGCTGATTGGACAGGTGTGGATGGGGTGTAGCTGGAGAGAGGATGCTGATTTGACAGGTGTGGATGGGGTGTAGCTGGAGAGAGGATGCTGATTTGACAGGTGTGAATGGAGTGTAGCTGGAGAGAGGATGCTGATTTGACAGGTGTGGATGGGGTGTAGCTGGAGAGAGGATGCTGATTTGACAGGTATGGATGGGGTGTAGCTGGAGAGAGGATGCTGATTGGACAGGTATGGATGGGGTGTAGCTGGAGAGAGGATGCTGATTGGACAGGTATGGATGGGGTGTAGCTGGAGAGAGGATGCTGATTGGACAGGTGTGGATGAGGTGTAGCTGGAGAGAGGATGCTTATTGGACAGGTGTGGATGGGGTATTTTCATTTATTAATAATAATAATTCCTAGTGCCTTTCTCTAAACTCTGGGAGTTTAGCCAGGACACCGGGGAAACTCCTACTCTTTACGATAAGTGACATAAGAAGCAGTGCATGGTGGTGTGGCTCTCTAATAATAACATGATATGGGTTTTTATTAGGATCCCCATTCGCTGTCACCAATGGTAAGGGCTACTCTTCCTGGGGTCCACATATAACAAATATACAAGACACTAAAGAAAACAAGGCTTAATGTACAAGTGTGGTCACTGTGAGGATGGGGACGGGCAGCAGCCTACCATGTGCAGCTTAATATGACAGAGATTTTAAGAATATGAACAGCCACCAGAAGCCACTGAAGGGTGTGTGAAATGAGGCAGGATGAAGACAGACAGGCAACAGCTGGAGATGTGTAGCACCAGCTGAAAATGGGCACAGGCGGGCGGTGCTCTCTGGAAAATGGGAATGTGCAGTTTTCTCATTTTTTTTGTTGTATTTTTTATTTTTTTTGTTCCTCAAAAGTAAAATTGTTGAATTTCAATATACTTAGAACTGCAAAGAGAAACTTGAAGCTTCATGACCTAGAAGCTATGAGTGTTTCTAAAAGACGGAGAAAAGCGGGTGAAATGTTTTCAAGTCCAAAAAAGATGTCTTTGCATCGCGTGGTCTTCTCTGGAGGGATCATGAGAGATTAGGAATTTGGCGCGGATTTTCCACATCATATCTCCCGATTCTCAGTCAAGGGTGTCTTTCTCCAGTTAAAACAAATTAACTGAGGCGTGGGGGCCGCGATGGGAGGCCTATGTCTATAATTTTATTTCTGCCTCCATCTGAATCATTTCCCTTTGAGGTAATCCTGCTTCTATGACGTCAGTTTCTTGACACCAGATTTGGAGTTTTAGGCCAAAATATCCCCTTTGCGCGCGAATCCGTCTTTATGTGGACCAGGTTCAAACGATGTTTTTAAAAAAAAAGTTAGATCTGCGTCCATGTTTAGGCTACATGTGAAAGGATCGCTATTCCACTCGGTGATGTTGAAATTAGTAACAGCCTACTTTTTTTCGGGGGTTGGAATTCCACTTGAAGCTCAAGCATAATTTTTCAGCGCATCTGATCTATGAACATCCAACGTTGATGTACCGTTTGTGAAATACTTTTTTCATATGACAGCAAATAATGGAGTTATTTAGTGCCGGTTTCCCTTTTGTTGGGGCTCCAGAAACAGCACCCGCGCCCCCTTCTACTGAGATGAAAATCTCAAACTCACTTACGCCCTGTTGTCCCACCGCCAGGAACTCAAAGAGCTCTTACATCTTCTGTAATTCACATTATTAATCCCTTTTTAAGATGTACCGGCTTCAATCAAATCCTCTCTGAGTCTTATTGTCTCTGAGATTGAAGGGATTTAAGTGTCTGAAATCTCTCTCTGTAGCCTAATATATGAATCTGACACCCACAGGCAGTCCAGGTATGTGCGTAGGCTACTCGGAGGCTGCGTCCCAATATTCTTCACTCCTCTCCTCCTTTCCTCCACTCCCCCACTAACACTCGTCTCCTATCCGGAAGTATGCAAAACTGCCTGAACGTTTTGAGTACAAATAGTTGCATGTACAGTATAGAATGTACCTGACATTGCGGTTTGCGTCGAAACATTAATCACTTTGTAATTGTAACCATATAGCCCAATCAGCAACATTAGAGATTAGGACACAAATATCGGTTTTCGGGGCACGGAGGAGAGGAGGTGGTAGAGGAGGAAGGGAGGGCAGAGGAGAGGAGGTGGCTGTGGAGGAGAGGCGGTGGTAGGGGAGGAGAGAAGGTGGTAGGGGAGGAAGGGAGGGCGGAGGAGAGGAGGTGGTAGGGGAGGAAGGGAGGGCGGAGGAGAGGAGGTGGTAGGGGAGGAAGGGAGGGCGGAGGGGGTAGGGGAGGTAGGGAGGGCGGAGGTGGTTGGGGAGGAAGAGAGGGCTGAGAGGAGGTGGCTGTGGAGGAGAGGAGGTGGTAGGGGAGGAAAGGAGGGCGTAGGGGAGGAAGGGAGGGCGGAGGAGAGGAGGTGGTAGGGGAGGAAGGGAGGGCGGAGGAGAGGTGGTAGGGGAGGAAGGGAGGGCGGAGGAGAGGAGGTGGTAGGGGAGGAAGGGAGGGCAGAGGAGAGGAGGTGGTAGGGGAGGAAGGGAGGGCGGAGGAGAGAAGGTGGTAGGGGAGGGAGGGCGGAGGAGAGGAGGTGGTAGGGGAGGAAGGGAGGGCGGAGGAGAGGAGGTGGTAGGGGAGGAAGGGAGGGCGGAGGAGAGGAGGTGGTAGGGGAGGAAGGGAGGGCGGAGGAGAGGAGGTGGTAGGGGAGGAAGGGAGGGCGGAGGAGAGGAGGTGGTAAGGGAGGGCAGAGGAGAGGAGGTGGTAGGGGAGGAAGGGAGGGCAGAGGAGAGGAGGTGGTAGGGGAGGAAGGGAGGGCGGAGGAGAGGAGGTGGTAGGGGAGGAAGGGAGGGCGGAGGAGAGGAGGTGGTAGGGGAGGAAGGGAGGGCAGAGGAGAGGAGGTGGTTGTGGAGGAAAGGATGGTGCATTTTTCGAGTACTGGGACGCACCCCGAGAGTTTCTGCGTCTTTTCGCCGGCGTGACGATCAAGCCGTGCGGTGGAAAGCGAAGCGCAGGCGGTAGCCTACTGATGATCAGCTGTCCAGAATACTATCGCTTTGTGAAATCAGCATCCAAACGCTGCCATCGTCGCTAAAACTTATTTTAAAATCAAGTTCCATAAATCTTCCAAATAGACCAAGTAGCTTAACGCGATTCTGTGGCGATTTGCATGCTATTATACAAAATGTTCTGCCGTTTTGTTAGCAAATTACCAGTGAGAATATTCTCAAGGTAAGAGGAAGTTTAGAGTAAATTTGAATGTTCCAGCGTGGTGACAAATTCTGTAGAAGGCTGGCAATTTTGGAACTTGAATTGCCTCCCGTTTTCATATCCTGCTAATTACTTCATACTGGATCATATTTCTATTCCTGTATTTCCAGCTTAATACGTTCATACATTTGATGCGTTATTTTTGAAAACACAAATTCATAGCTATGCATCATGTCATTCCATGTCTTCGTACGCAACATTTTTCGGCTATGCATTCTGCTTTTTTATTATTATTTTACACACAAAATCATAAAAAATGACACTCCAAGTGTTATGAAAGGCAGTGCATTTGTGTGTGTGTGTGTGTGTGTTTGCACTTGCTCTCTGTTGTAATTGCATCGCACCCTACTACAAAACCGCGCTCCGACTCCCGGGTTCCGTTACCATGGATACGGGGAATGAAGTGGAAAGTGGTGAATAAGCAAGGGGCTCGTGGTGCTGGAGACTCCGTCACTAACAAAGGGGAGAGACGTGTGAAGACAGAGCTGACGTTCAGATGGCTTTACTGTGGAGTTTAGCGTCCCTGTTTAAAGGTGCAGTTACGGAGAGAGCTGAAGTGTGTGCTTTGCAGACTGTGGCCTGCCTGTGCCCATGTATAGATCGGTGTTTGAATTACGCTTTATCACGCTGTGAAACGGCAGTTTGTATTCAGCGCCTAGACCGCACACGGCGGTGGCGAATGAAAGTGTGTTTGTCTAAAGTGCGTTTTGTGGCTGTGGCGAGGTGCAGGTGTGTTGGTGCCTAATGAATGTAAACCTGTGATGAGCAGAGAGCTTGGGTCGTTTTGTTTGCATGCAGAGTAAATCTGACTGCATTACATCCTCATCAAGTTTTAAAATGAGGCTCCCCAACCGTGAGAGCCAGAAAAAAAAACCCCAGATCTGCGCCGCTACAAATGAGAACCCTGGAAAAAAACCATGTGTGCAGTCTCTATCTATCTAATCTATCTATCTATCTATCTATCTATCTATCTATCTATCTATCTATCTATCTATCTGTCTGTCTGTCTGTCTCTCATTCTTTCTGTCTCTTGTCTCCACATCAGTCTTGCATATTGAATTGAATCCCCCTTTCTCTCTCAGTCCCTCTCTGTTTCTCCTTCACTTTCTCACTAATACGCAGTCTCTCTCCCCCCCTCTCTCTCTCTCTCTCTCTCTCTCTCCCTCTCCCTTCCCCCTCCCCCCCCCCCTCTCTCTCTCTCAGATGATAGATGATGTTCTCAGTGTTTTGTTACATTGTTCTGTTCAGTCTCAGAGTGGCATAAGAAGCCTTCATTAAGGGCTGAACGCTCTCAGATTCTCATTAAGCTCACAGCATTCTTCAGTGTAATTGACCCTCTCTGTGAGTCCACAGGCAGGCTACACACTATACCGTACGTATCTGTTATTCATACAGGTTATAGCTAATGGGGTTTCCGTGGTAGCCCCGACATAACTTCTGTTGTGTTCAGCTGTTATGAGTGAAGAATGATCACCACTCTTCCGGCAACGCAACTTCCGAAACACGACACTCCCGTGGTGTGTTACGGCAGAATTATAGTAATGTTGTCGTAGCAACACGACGCTCCCCTGGTGTGTTACGGCAGAATTGTAGTAATGTTGTCGTAGCAACACGACGCTCCCCTGGTGTGTTACGGCAGAATTGTAGTAATGTTGTCGTAGCAACACGACGCTCCCCTGGTGTGTTACGGCAGGATTGTAGTAATGTTGTCGTAGCAACACGACGCTCCCCTGGTGTGTTACGGCAGAATTGTAGTAATGTTGTCGTAGCAACACGACGCTCCCCTGGTGTGTTACGGCAGAATTGTAGTAATGTTGTCGTAGCAACACGACGCTCCCGTGGTGTGTTACGGCAGGATTGTAGTAATG
>CM040406.1:56975566-56985566 GCA_022702515.1 Ilyophis sp. 1 JC-2022
ACATGAAGTACAAGGAAGTGAGCTCGCAATGCAAGCCAGGGGTTTAGCATTCTGACCACCGTAGGAAAGAGGCTGTTCTTAAAGTGCCTTCAAGATGGGAGCTACTGTAACAGGTCATGTGCTGGAGGAGAAGGGTTAGAGGTCAGAGGTCATATCATCGGCACATTAAATGTGAAGAGACTCATGTGAAGTTAGGACAGCGCAGGGTCTCTGTGACCTTAGTGTCCATGTGTCTGTCTGTCTGTCTGTCTGCTTCCGTCCCAGACTGGTTTATAAGGTGAGAATGGGTTAGGGTTAGTATGCTGTTAGTATGTATATCTCTGTATGATGGGTTAGGGTTAGTATGCTTAGTATGTTGTTAGTATGTATCTCTGTATGATGGGTTAGGGTTAGTATGTTGTTAGTATGTATATCTCTGTATGATGGGTTAGGGTTATTATGCTTAGTATGTTGTTAGTATGTATATCTCTGTATGATGGGTTAATAATAATAATAATGCCTTACATTTATATAGCGCCTTTCTCACCAACTGGTGACTCAAAGCGCTTACAATTATGAGGGGGAAACTCGCCTCAACCACCACCAATGTGCAGCACCCACCTGGGTGATGCAGCGGCAGCCATTTTGCGCCAGAATGCTCACCACACATCAGCTTGAGGTGGAGAGGGAGAGAAGAATTTTTTTTGCCAATTAAACTGGGGGATGATTCAGTGGCAGATTGAAAGAGCCTGGGTTGGGAGTTTAGCCAGGACACCGGGGAAACCCCTACTCAGTGGTTAGTATGCTTAGTATGTTGTTAGTATGTATATCTCTGTATGATGGGGTGCAGAACTGAAGCAGATGATGTTGTTTACATTGCAGGTCATAATGGGTTCAGGTCATGGTTCAGGTTATGGTTCAGGTCAGGCTCAGGTTTAGTTAAGGTTATGCCTCTGTGGACGAATCGGGCTCTGGATGGGCGGGATTGTGGGGCGTATGCCATGAGGCGGGCTCTGGGAGTAGGTGCATTGAGAAGAGAGATTAGTGTATTAAATGTGCTCAATCAGCAGTGATCCCGCTAAAGCTCACCCGCCATGCCTGCTTTAAACTGCCTTCCTTTCACCCCCATCGTCTGAGATTTACATTTAGAGATAATAGCAGGGTTCAGGGTTTAATGCCAGCTAACAAGGAAGCAGAGCCCCGACCTAATCTAAAACAAATTAATAATGCAAAGCCTCTAAATGAGTAGTGTGTGTGTGTGTGAGAGAGAGGGTGAGAATGTGAGAGAGAGAGTGAGAATGTGTGTGTGTGTGTGTGTGTGTGTGAGAGAGAGAGAGAGAGAGTGAGAATGTGTGAGAGAGAGAGTGAGAATGTGTGTGTGTGTGTGTGAGAGAGAGAGAGCGTGTGTGTGTGTGTGTGTGTGTGTGTGTGTGAGAGAGAGAGCGAGAGTGTGTATGTTTGTGTGTGAGAGAGAGAGCGTATGTGTGTGTGTGAGAGAGAGAGAGAGAGAGAGAGAGAGAGGGAGCATGTGTGTGTGTGTGTGAGAGAGAGAGAGAGAGAGAGAGGGAGCATGTGTGTGTGTGTGAGAGAGAGAGGGAGCATGTGTGTGTGGGTGTGAGAGAGAGAGAGGGAGCGTGTGTGTGTGTGTGTGTGTGTGTGAGAGAGAGAGAGAGAGAGGGAGCATGTGTGTGTGTGTGTGTGAGAGAGAGAGAGAGGGAGCATGTGTGTGTGAATGAGAGAGAGGGAGCATGTGTGTGTGTGCGGGGGGGGGGGGGGATTCTGTTGCTGGGATACATACAGTATCAGGGCAGTCACATCTCATGTAAGAATTATTATTATTTTTTTTCTGTCACTGGATAAAAAACACAATTAGGTTTTGGCTCAACATGTGAAGCGCGCCAAGATTACGGCTATCTTACAGGATTGGTCATGAGGCAGGGCGCCGGGCTGTGAGTAGGCAGGGCTGTGAGTAGGCAGGGCACAGAGTAGAAGAGAGTAAGAAACAAAAATAACGAAAGGGACTAATCCCTAAAGCGCTTCAAGGGCAGCTAAAGCCAATCTAGTCGTGAAAATATAGAGCAGCTATTTTCTAACCAACCCTGTCTACGAAGGCACGGAATTACAAAGAAGCACCAAGAAGCGGAAGTGAGGGGCTTAAATACCTAGCAGGTAATCGAACAGGTGAAACGAATAATAAGTGGGGAGAAGCAAAACCCCGAACCGGAACGTGGAAAAAATCTTGATAGACTGCTTACCGGAGAGAGAGGACGAGAACCGTAGCGAAACAGAAAAAAATAGCCACGGACCATGACAGTTTGGTTTTTATTGCTTTGGATTCAGTTGTGATTGGAGTAACAGAAGCTGAAACAGGCACTCCTCTCTGATTGGGTTCGAGAAACATAGACTGGCTCTGATTGGGCTAGAGAAATGTGGACGCCCTGTTTTCAGAAGATTCTCCATATTGGAATGTTTTAGCTTCAGCGAGAGGGAGACAGAACTCACCCATTAGACCCCCTGGATTAGTGATGGAAAAGAGTGTGCCCTGTGCAGCAGGACTGGGTGATATACCGCTGCGATAATTAGCCTATCGCCCGGCCCTACTGTGTAGCTTATTATACCAGCTCTATATATATATATATATATCAGTCCTGAGATTTGATATATCCAATGATTGGATGGCGGGTAATTCCTTGCAATTAAATGCCGCTAAGACAGAGGTTCTTGTTGTGGCTTCAGAGAGCATTGCCAATCAGGTGACTAGCTGTATTGGTTTCCTCGGCCCTAGTGTGCGCGCTAGTCTAAGGAATCTTGGTGTTATTTTCGATCAGGCCATGAACCTAGACAGCCACATTAGGGCCCAAACCCGTACATGCTTCTTCCATCTGAGGAATATAGCTAAGCTCAGGTCATTTATACCAAAACCTGAGCTTGAAATGATTATTCATGCTTTTATTGCCTCACGCATTGACTATTGCAATGCTCTTTTTACTTGTCTCAACAAGGCCTCTATAAACAAACTACAACTTGTTCAAAATGCGGCAGCCAGACTCCTAACCAAATCTAGGAAGTATGAACATGTTACACCAATTCTGGCTGCCTTGCATTGGCTTCCGGTCAGCTTCCGTATCCAATTCAAGGTCTTGGTGCTGACCTATAGGGCCCTGCATGGTCAGGCCCCTCATTATATCGCTGAGCTGCTCCGCCCCCATGCCCCAAGCAGGGTTTTGAGATCAGCGGATCAGGGTTTGCTGTGGGTTCCCCGTTCCAGGAAGTCCACCAAGGGTGACAGGGCTTTCCAGGTGGCTGCCCCACGTTTGTGGAATGCCCTGCCCCCTGGTCTTAGGTCTGCACCCTCTTTAGATGTTTTTAAGTCAGGCCTAAAGACCTTATTTTTTATCCAGGCCTTTCCTGAGGCTGCCCTTTGATGCCTGTGGCATGCGTGTACTGATGTGCTGACTGTTGGTCCTTGTTTTTATGTATCATTGTTTTTATGTATTTTATGTATTTACTTATGCCTTTTGTATTCGTACCCTGTATTTTTTGTATTATTTTATGCACTGTAAAGCACTTTGTGAGTCGTCTCTGTGATAAGTGCTATATAAATAAAATTTACTTACTTACTTACTGAGATATTGATGCATGCTTTTACTAACTGCTAGTATCCCATGTTGCATATGTGTTGTATGCAGAAACACATGTATAAAAAGTCTGTACGTGGCCATTTAGTTCTGTATTAGACATGCACAAACTGCAGGATAAATTCCTAGAAAGCCCAATAGGTGTGTGTGGGACATGGCTGATTGATGATTTCGGAAGGCAATGTACCACAACTTGAATCTCTTAGCCTCATCTGGGCTAAAAACAGAAGAACGCAGGTTTTTGGGTTCTGTATAAGGATGAAAAATGTTCAGTTGAGGTGTTACTTTTCTCATCATTTTTTTTCTCAGTGCAGTTATGGTGATTTTTATATGAATGAGGTAAATCAAGATTGCCTTTTTCAGTTGATTACAGTTTTATTGCGTTGGAGAGCGGAAGATTTGTACCATATTTCTGTAGAGCGTTTGTGATGAAAGTGCAATTTTAGAATCTTCTCTGAAGCTCATCTGCTGATTGTGCATTTAACACTCCTGTCATGTGACCTCAGCACATCCACAGAATAATTGTGTTATCTTATTATATATGTTCAGTGTGTTATTACCGTATTATATCCTCAGAATGTTTGTGCTATTATCTCGCACTGAATCCACAGCTGTTTTTCCTGGGTGAGATTTAAGGGCTTGCTTGACACTTGTGAAAAGCCTAAAGCTGATATTACATCATACTTATGTAACGTAGCAGTTAGCATTGAGAGCTGGGGTATAAATGAGTAAATAGGAGCTTTTCCCACTAGAGTGTTACTCCAGCCTGCTATGCAGCTAATGGGAGCTTCATGAGGGGTGACGCACAACGGGACTGAAAACATCTACTCTAAAAAATAACTCCCGTTAGAGACGAGTAGGAGCTGCAGGAGTGAGAGGTTTTCTGTGGAGGGTGGAGAGGGGATGCAGACTGTGTGTGTGTGTGTGTGGGTCTATGTGTGTGTTTTTGTGTGTGCGTGTGTTTTAGTGGGTGTATGTCTGTGTGTGTGTGTGTGGGTGGGGGGGCTTACAGGAACAGCAAATAGTTTGATAAAATCTTGCCTCCTGATTGGTCAAGCAGGATCTTAATTGTTACAATATCCACTGTAGTGACACAACTCTCATCGGATCACATAATACTGAACAAATTACAATAGAGCCACAACATCCGGACCACAGGTAAAGATGAAAGGGCCCTTGTAGTGATTAGGTTTCTGATTGGTCAGATTTTTCTTGATGGACAGCTATACAATGGTAAGACAGACCTGCAGGAAGAGTTTGGCATGATGATGACAAAATGCAACGTGGTCCCTTTAAGGATATTGTAGTGGAATGAAGGTAATACAGTGACAAGCAGGGACAGTGCAAGGAGAGGAATCCACACTGTGTGGGCTCATTTCTGAGTGGCCAGGGAAGAACTACACCCCCCACAACCCCCCTCATCCCCCAACTCCCAGACCTGAATCAGAATCAGAATCAGAATCAGAATCAGAATCCCTTTATTCGCCAAGTATTTACATACAAGGAATTTACTGTGGTTTATTGGTGCTACATAAACCAACATGAAACATAAAATAAAATAATATAATATAAAACATAAAACAAAACAAAACACAAAAACAAGTAGTGCAAGTAGTAGTGCAAAGTTTCAACCAATATAATATGATATATGCAAGATAAAAATAAAAATAAAAAATATAAGTAAAAATAAAAATATAAATAAACAAGAAGTACAGTGGGAAGTAGGTAAGTGTAAAGTGTAAAGTGTCTATGAGGCGGGATAGAGTCTGTGTCTGTGTCGTAGGGGGTCCCGGGCCTTGTTGATAAGGCTAACTGCAGAAGGAAAGAAACTGTTTTTATGGCGAGAGGTTTTGGTCCTGATGGACCGCAGCCTCCTGCCAGAGGGAAGTGTTACAAACAGACTGTGACCGGGGTGAGAGGGGTCGGCCACAATCTTGCCTGCACGCCTCCGGGTCCTGGAGGCATACAGGTCCTGGAGAGATGGCAGGTTGCAGCCAATCACCCTCTCCGCAGAGCGGATGATACGCTGCAGTCTGCCCTTGTCCTTGGCAGTGGCAGCAGCGTACCAGATGGTGATGGAGAAGGTGAGGATGGTCTCGATGATGGCAGAGTAGAAGTGGACCATCATCGTCTTTGGCAGGTTGAACTTCTTCAGCTGCCGCAGGAAGAACAACCTCTGCTGGGCTTTTCCAGTGATGGAGCTGATGTTCAGCTCCCACTTGAGGTCCTGGGAGATGAAGGTTCCCAGGAAGCGGCAGGACTCCACAATGTTCACTGTGGAGTCTCTCAGGGAGATGGGGATGAGTGGGGCTGGGTTATTCCTGAAGTCCACCACTATCTCCACTGTCTTTGCAGCATTTAGCTCCAGGTTGTTCTGACTGCACCAGTCCGCCAGATGGTCGATCTCCCTCCTGTAGGCGGACTCATCCCCACCAGAGATGAGTCCGATGAGGGTGGTGTCGTCCGCGAACTTCAGGAGCTTGACAGACTGGTGACTGGAGGTGCAGTTGTTGGTGTACAGGGAGTATAGCACAGGGGAAATAACGCAGCCTTGGGGGGAACCGGTGCTGATGGTCCGGGAGACAGAGATGTGTTTCCCCAGCCTCACGCGCTGCCTCCTGTCAGACAGGAAGTCTGTGATCCACCTGCAGGTGGAGTCAGGCACGCCCATGTGTAAGAGCTTGTCCTGTAGCAGAGATGGGATAATTGTGTTGAAGGCAGAGCTGAAGTCCACAAACAGGATCCTGGCATAGGTTCCTGCAGAGTCCAGGTGCTGGAGGATGAAGTGGAGGGCCAAGTTAACTGCATCGTCTACAGATCTGTTGGCTCTGTAGGCGAACTGCAGGGGGTCCAGGAGGGGGCCTGTGATGGATTTGAGGTGGGACAGCACAAGGCGCTCAAAGGACTTCATCACCACAGAGGTGAATATCACACCTTCAGCAGTACGTGCCTTATTATCATTGGAACATTTCTGAAACTATAAACCAAAGAAAAAGTTCATTAAAAATATAACTGTAGAACCTCCCAGTTGAATAAATAATTGAATGTTTGTGTTTCTATCTGAGAAACCCTGAGTGTGTGCGCTTGCAGGCGAGGCTCTGAAATCAATGCAGCTTGGCCAATAAATCACAGATCCAGAAGAGAAGCGCAGCAGCTGAGACACGAAAGGGACTGACTTTGGTGCAGCGAGCAGCTTATTGTCTTTCTCACACCTGACAGCAGGTACACGTCTCTGTACTCTGAATCTACTCTGCTTTTATTAACACTTTTATTAACATTCTGCTTTTATTAACACTTCACAAGTAATCGCTAGTGAGTCCAGAAAATAGAGAGAGAAATTCCACAAACAGAAAAGAAACCTGAAGGACAGGAGAACTGTAGATATTGAGCCTTAAACAGGTTCTGCTGCTTCAGCTGCATATTGAGCCTTAAACAGGTTCTGCTGCTTCAGCTGCATATTGAGCCTTAAACAGGTTCTGCTGCTTCAGCTGCATATTGAGCCTTAAACAGGTTCTGCTGCTTCAGCTGCATATTGAGCCTTAAACAGGTTCTGCTGCTTCAGCTGCATATTGAGCCTTAAACAGGTTCTGCTGCTTCAGCTGCATATTGAGCCTTAAACAGGTTCTGCTGCTTCAGCTGCATATTGAGCCTTAAACAGGTTCTGCTGCTTTAGCTGCATATTGAGCCTTAAACAGGTTCTGCTGCTTCAGCTGCATTCGTCCGTAAAGAAAGAACCAAAGTGGGGGCCAGAACCAAGTGGGGGCCAGAGGGGTCTTAAATTATGAACAACTTTTTCTAGAGAACACCGGGGCCACTCTGACTAGCTTGTTGCACTTTTAATTAGGAACTTTCTTTGAATTATCATAACTTTTTTTTTAATCCAAATTATTTGACTTATTTCTGCTATGTTTTTAATGCAGTTGATTCTGTAGTGGTCTGATGTTTAAAAAATACATTTTTTTAAACATTTTTAACATCAGCAACAAATTCAAATTTGGCGTCAAAGAAGCAGACGTCTGAACCACAGAATGAACTGGAAACTGAAGGTCGCTAAGAAACAAGAGCGAGAGTAGTAACGTTGAGGGTCGTGGGCTGTCATGATGTTCACTGCGTCTCTCTTTGTGTCTGATAGTCTTTAGTATTGCTGCAGTATGGGCGGGTTTAACTCCAGTCCTGGAGGGGGCGCCATGTCTGCAGGATTTAAACCTGCAGCAACAGTCCCAGCCTCTGAACTAAATGCTCTGCTTAAATTTCCTCCCTCTCTCTCTTTCTCTCTCCTGCGGTGTGGGCTGAAGTGTGTCTCTGAGCAGTAGAATGCAAATATAGAGAGCAGGTGTAACCCCACCCCCCAGGATTCACACCGCATGTCTGCACTCTGCCCCCAGGCCGGCGGGATTCACAGCGCATGTCTGCACTTTGCCCCCAGGCCGGCGGGATTCACACCGCATGTCTGCATTCTGCCCCCAGGCCGGCGGGATTCACACCGCATGCCTGCACTCTGCCCCCAGGCCGGCGGGATTCACACCGCATGCCTGCACTCTGCCCCCAGGCCGGCGGGATTCACAACGCATGTCTGCACCACTTCCCTTTACTCCGTCTCAAACATTAATCTTTGTTATTTTTAGCTGAATATTACTGAATATTACAGTTCTTATATTAATTAATTTTTTTGGTGAGAATTACCCTGGATTCGGTGAGATGTGTTGAGAGTGCATATTCAGAAACACTTTATATACCTGGGAAAAGTAAAATTATGGGTTTTCTTATCCATCTGAGGCAATTTCAAGCCATTTGCACCACAGTGATTGGCTGTAATCTTGGCCCTTCACCTGCAGGCACGGCTATCAAAGTTCCCTGCAAATGAACAGCTGGTGTGTAACTGAGTGTCCGTGATTCATCAGGATGTGTGTGAGTGTCGGGAGTTGATCAGAATGTGTGTGAGTGTCGGGAGTTGATCAGGATGTGTGTGAGTGTCGGGAGTTGATCAGGATGTGTGTGAGTGTCGGGAGTTGATCAGGATGTGTGTGAGTGTCGGGAGTTGATCAGAATGTGTGTGAGTGTCGGGAGTTGATCAGGATGTGTGTGAGTGTCGGGAGTTGATCAGGATGTGTGTGAGTGTCGGGAGTTGATCAGGATGTGTGTGAGTGTCGGGAGTTGATCAGGATGTGTGTGAGTGTCGGGAGTTGATCAGAATGTGTGTGAGTGTCGGGAGTTGATCAGAATGTGTGTGAGTGTCGGGAGTTGATCAGGATGTGTGTGAGTGTCGGGAGTTGATCAGGATGTGTGTGAGTGTCGGGAGTTGATCAGGATGTGTGTGAGTGTCGGGAGTTGATCAGGATGTGTGTGAGTGTCGGGAGTTGATCAGGATGTGTGTGAGTGTCGGGAGTTGATCAGGATGTGTGTGAGTGTCGGGAGTTGATCAGAATGTGTGTGAGTGTCGGGAGTTGATCAGAATGTGTGTGAGTGTCGGGAGTTGATCAGAATGTGTGTGAGTGTCGGGAGTTGATCAGAATGTGTGTGATTGTCGGGAGTTGATCAGGATGTGTGTGTGTGTCGGGAGTTGATCAGGATGTGTGTCTGTGTTTAAATATTAAGCCGCGCTGAATTCACTGGTGCCTCTTTATGCAGGTAAAACATTTTTAAATCAATTGCACTTTCTGTTTAAAAGTCGACTGGTTTCGTTTTTCTGATCGACCTGGAGCGCAGTGAGGTAAAGTCTTACTCAGTTCTGTACTGGAAGGATCCGCACTCAGGCTTAACATGCTCGACACTAATTATATACAGCGTGTCACAGTGATACCCTCCCCAGGCAAACCTGAGGGAGCCGCGTGGAGCTGTGTGAGCTTTCAGACGAACAGCAAAACATTTAAACCTGCCTGTCGGGAGATCCGGCTCTTGTCAGATTAGTCAGTGATGTGGGACCACAATTAAAAGTGCGTTGTTCTAACGGGCTTTCTTCAGCTGAGACTCAGTAGAGCTGTAAGATCTGCTGGCCGCGTCCCCAGTCACTGTCTGTGTGGCAGTCTGTGCGCTGCAGGCATGGAGGTACACAGCGCCACGAGCCACACGCCATCCGCTCTCCTCCAGCGCAGCGGAACCACTCACAACCGTCAAATGAAGACATTTAATCACCCAAGAGGCCCGTTTCACTGCACAGAGACGCCACAAAACTGAGAAAAAAAGAGTGTTGGGGAATAATTAATCACTGGCCTTTTTGTCCTAGTTTGTTTTTTTGTTTTTTTAAAAGGAAAGATATATATGATGTGTTTTACTCACAGGGCTGTGGTGACGGGTGGTTTCAGACAGCATGTTTCTCTGCCTGTGATGATGTGTGTATGTGTGTGTGCATGTGTATGTATGTATGTGTGTGTGTGTGTGTGCGC
>CM040406.1:56988066-57088066 GCA_022702515.1 Ilyophis sp. 1 JC-2022
ATCAGAAAGTGCTCTATGCTTTCACCACAGTCTGAAATGCGTGATCAGAAAGTGCTCTATGCTTTTACCACAGTCTGAAATGCGTGATCAAAAAGTGCTCTATGCTGTTACCACAGTCTGAAATGCGTGATCAGAAAGTGCTCTATGCTTTCACCACAGTCTGAAATGCGTGATCAGAAAGTGCTCTATGCTTTCACCACAGTCTGAAATGCGTGATCAGAAAGTGCTCTATGCTTTTACCACAGTCTGAAATGCGTGATCAGAAAGTGCTCTATGCTTTCACCACAGTCTGAAATGCGTGATCAGAAAGTGCTCTATGCTTTCACCACAGTCTGAAATGCGTGATCAGAAAGTGCTCTATGCTGTTACCACAGTCTGAAATGCGTGATCAGAAAGTGCTCTATGCTTTTACCACAGTCTGAAATGCGTGATCAGAAAGTGCTCTATGCTTTTACCACAGTCTGAAATGCGTGATCAGAAAGTGCTCTATGCTTTCACCACAGTCTGAAATGCGTGATCAGAAAGTGCTCTATGCTGTTACCACAGTCTGAAATGCGTGATCAGAAAGTGCTCTATGCTTTCACCATGTTCAGCAGTGATGAGCTGTACATCCTCACTATGATGTGCTTCTACAGAGCGATGTTTTTACTGTTTGCATCCCAGTAACCAGCCGGAGAGAGAGCCATCATGGAAAATTCAAAAACCTGCACTTACCAGCTAATCAGTGCTATATTAATCAATCCCAGTAACAGTACTATATTAATCAATCCCAGTAGCACAGTCACATAGAATGGTAATTTAATATAAATCTGTTTTGGACACTTGCTCACAACCTGATATTGCAGTTTTTCTTCTTCTTTTTGTTAATGTTGTGTGTAGAAAACGGCATGTGTTTTAAGCAGAATTGACAGGGAAATAATCGTCAATCATGACCACTCAACCGCCAGTTAGCTGTGTCGTTCTGATTTTTCAATTATTGTACTGAAATTGACTTTAGAAAAACCGTTCATGCCTTGCTAAATTTAGATTAATGCAATTGCTGTTCACTCCCAGAATGCAACATTTTTTATCTATCTTCCCACTGCTTGGCTGTCCCCCCCCACTAACATGTCAAAGTTGTTTATGTAGAAAGAAGGCCATGGTGCGGGGGAGAGGAGGGGTGGGTTTTAGAAGCATTTACCTGCAAAGTAAACATGTCTAATTCCTTTGATGCACGTGAGAGAGGGGACATGTGTATTCTCCTCTCACATGGCAACCCTGCCCAGCTCACTCACACATGGCCATCCAACCCAGCATGCTCTCACATGGAAACCCTCCATCACCTGGCAACCCAACCTGCTCTCACATGGCAACCTAACTCTGCACACTCTCTTACCAACCTGTCCTGCTTTCACATAGCAACCTCACCTTCTGCGTCATGGCAACCCAACTACACCCAATGTCACCTGGCTGACCAGCCAGTTCTCGTAACAAAAACAAAATGCTATCTCACACATGTGGGAGGGGTTTATTTTTTTCTCATCTGGCAACCCACATGCTCTTTACGATATCGCAAAAGTCTCCCCAACCACTCCAATGGAAACTCTGGCTCTCTCATAAATATGCTTTATATTAACCCCTCTCATGGGAAAGTGACCCACACATCTATCATGGCAACCCTTAATGGATCTCTCAGGTATGAGTGGAGATCTTTGGACAGCCCTTCTGAAATGACCTTCAGTTCTGAATTCAATCAAAAGTCTCTTCTTCACTACTGGGAACAAACTCTGTCGGCTCAAAATGCACAGAAGAGTTTTTCTACTAAAAAGTACTAAATCTTGATAAATTTTCAGAAAGGGTACCTATTATTTTGTTGTCAGGGGCATGAGAAATATCATGAATGGCAGTATATCAGCTACAGTATATCAGCTACAGTATGTCAGCTACAGTATATCAGCTACAGTATATCAGCTACAGTATGTCAGCTACAGTATATCAGCTACAGTATGTCAGCTACAGTATATCAGCTACAGTATATCAGCTACAGTATGTCAGCTACAGTATATCAGCTACAGTATATCAGCTACAGTATGTCAGCTACAGTATATCAGCTACAGTATGTCAGCTACAGTATATCAGCTACAGTATGCCAGCTACAGTATGCCAGCTACAGTATGTCAGCTACAGTATATCAGCTACAGTATGTCAGCTACAGTATATCAGCTACAGTATGCCAGCTACAGTATGTCAGCTACAGTATGCCAGCTACAGTATGTCAGCTACAGTATATCAGCTACAGTATATCAGCTACAGTATGCCAGCTACAGTATGTCAGCTACAGTATATCAGCTACAGTATATCAGCTACAGTATATCAGCTACAGTATGTCAGCTACAGTATGTCAGCTACAGTATGCCAGCTACAGTATGTCAGCTACAGTATATCAGCTACAGTATGCCAGCTACAGTATGCCAGCTACAGTATGTCAGCTACAGTATATCAGCTACAGTATATCAGCTACAGTATGTCAGCTACAGTATATCAGCTACAGTATATCAGCTACAGTATATCAGCTACAGTATGTCAGCTACAGTATATCAGCTACAGTATGTCAGCTACAGTATATCAGCTACAGTATATGAGCTACAGTATATCAGCTACAGTATATCAGCTACAGTATATCAGCTACAGTATGTCAGCTACAGTATGTCAGCTACAGTATATCAGCTACAGTATGTCAGCTACAGTATATCAGCTACAGTATATCAGCTACAGTATATCAACTACAGTATATCAGCTACAGTATGTCAGCTACAGTATGTCAGCTACAGTATATCAGCTACAGTATGTCAGCTACAGTATATCAGCTACAGTATGTCAGCTACAGTATATCAGCTACAGTATGTCAGCTACAGTATATCAGCTACAGTATATCAGCTACAGTATGCCAGCTACAGTATGTCAGCTACAGTATGTCAGCTACAGTATGTCAGCTACAGTATATCAGCTACAGTATATCAGCTACAGTATGCCAGCTACAGTATGTCAGCTACAGTATATCAGCTACAGTATATCAGCTACAGTATGTCAGCTACAGTATATCAGCTACA
Source organism: Ilyophis sp. 1 JC-2022 (assembly GCA_022702515.1). Classification (NCBI taxonomy): domain Eukaryota; kingdom Metazoa; phylum Chordata; class Actinopteri; order Anguilliformes; family Synaphobranchidae; genus Ilyophis; species Ilyophis sp. 1 JC-2022. The sequence goes on from CM040406.1 coordinate 56,991,156, forward strand.
GTATGTCAGCTACAGTATGTCAGCTACAGTATGTCAGCTACAGTATGCTAGCTACAGTATGCCAGCTACAGTATGTCAGCTACAGTATATCAGCTACAGTATATCAGCTACAGTATATCAGCTACAGTATATCAGCTACAGTATATCAGCTACAGTATGTCAGCTACAGTATGTCAGCTACAGTATGTCAGCTACAGTATGTCAGCTACAGTATATCAGCTACAGTATATCAGCTACAGTATGTCAGCTACAGTATGTCAGCTACAGTATATCAGCTACAGTATGTCAGCTACAGTATATCAGCTACAGTATATCAGCTACAGTATGTCAGCTACAGTATGTCAGCTACAGTATGTCAGCTACAGTATGTCAGCTACAGTATGTCAGCTACAGTATATCAGCTACAGTATGTCAGCTACAGTATGTCAGCTACAGTATATCAGCTACAGTATGTCAGCTACAGTATGTCAGCTACAGTATATCAGCTACAGTATGTCAGCTACAGTATATCAGCTACAGTATGCCAGCTACAGTATGCCAGCTACAGTATATCAGCTACAGTATGTCAGCTACAGTATATCAGCTACAGTATGTCAGCTACAGTATATCAGCTACAGTATGTCAGCTACAGTATATCAGCTACAGTATGCCAGCTACAGTATGTCAGCTACAGTATATCAGCTACAGTATATCAGCTACAGTATGCCAGCTACAGTATGTCAGCTACAGTATATCAGCTACAGTATGCCAGCTACAGTATGTCAGCTACAGTATATCAGCTACAGTATGTCAGCTACAGTATGTCAGCTACAGTATATCAGCTACAGTATATCAGCTACAGTATATCAGCTACAGTATGTCAGCTACAGTATATCAGCTACAGTATGTCAGCTACAGTATATCAGCTACAGTATGCCAGCTACAGTATGTCAGCTACAGTATATCAGCTACAGTATGTCAGCTACAGTATATCAGCTACAGTATGTCAGCTACAGTATGTTGGCTACAGTATGTCAGCTACAGTATGCCAGCTACAGTATGTCAGCTACAGTATATCAGCTACAGTATGTCAGCTACAGTATATCAGCTACAGTATGTCAGCTACAGTATATCAGCTACAGTATGTCAGCTACAGTATGTTGGCTACAGTATGTCAGCTACAGTATGCCAGCTACAGTATGTCAGCTACAGTATGTCAGCTACAGTATATCAGCTACAGTATATCAGCTACAGTATATCAGCTACAGTATGTCAGCTACAGTATGTCAGCTACAGTATGTCAGCTACAGTATATCAGCTACAGTATGTCAGCTACAGTATGTCAGCTACAGTATGTCAGCTACAGTATATCAGCTACAGTATATCAGCTACAGTATATCAGCTACAGTATGTCAGCTACAGTATGTCAGCTACAGTATGTCAGCTACAGTATATCAGCTACAGTATATCAGCTACAGTATGTCAGCTACAGTATGTCAGCTACAGTATGTCAGCTACAGTATATCAGCTACAGTATGTCAGCTACAGTATATCAGCTACAGTATATCAGCTACAGTATGTCAGCTACAGTATGTCAGCTACAGTATGTCAGCTACAGTATATCAGCTACAGTATGTCAGCTACAGTATGTCAGCTACAGTATATCAGCTACAGTATGTCAGCTACAGTATATCAGCTACAGTATGCCAGCTACAGTATGCCAGCTACAGTATATCAGCTACAGTATGTCAGCTACAGTATATCAGCTACAGTATGTCAGCTACAGTATGTCAGCTACAGTATATCAGCTACAGTATGTCAGCTACAGTATATCAGCTACAGTATGCCAGCTACAGTATGTCAGCTACAGTATATCAGCTACAGTATATCAGCTACAGTATGCCAGCTACAGTATGTCAGCTACAGTATATCAGCTACAGTATGTCAGCTACAGTATATCAGCTACAGTATGTCAGCTACAGTATATCAGCTACAGTATATCAGCTACAGTATATCAGCTACAGTATGTCAGCTACAGTATATCAGCTACAGTATGTCAGCTACAGTATATCAGCTACAGTATGCCAGCTACAGTATGTCAGCTACAGTATATCAGCTACAGTATGTCAGCTACAGTATATCAGCTACAGTATGTCAGCTACAGTATGTTGGCTACAGTATGTCAGCTACAGTATGCCAGCTACAGTATGTCAGCTACAGTATGTCAGCTACAGTATATCAGCTACAGTATGCCAGCTACAGTATGTCAGCTACAGTATGCCAGCTACAGTATGTCAGCTACAGTATGTCAGCTACAGTATGTCAGCTACAGTATATCAGCTACAGTATATCAGCTACAGTATGTCAGCTACAGTATGTCAGCTACAGTATATCAGCTACAGTATGTTGGCTACAGTATGTCAGCTACAGTATGCCAGCTACAGTATGTCAGCTACAGTATATCAGCTACAGTATATCAGCTACAGTATATCAGCTACAGTATGTCAGCTACAGTATGTCAGCTACAGTATGTCAGCTACAGTATGTTGGCTACAGTAGGTCAGCTACAGTATGTCAGCTACAGTATATCAGCTACAGTATGTCAGCTACAGTATATCAGCTACAGTATGCTAGCTACAGTATGCCAGCTACAGTATGTTGTCTAAGTCCAAATGAAGAGAAATAATAATAATAATAATAATGCTTTGCATTTATATAGCGCCTTTCTCACCAACTGGTGACTCAAAGCGCTTTACAATGATGAGGGGGAAACTTGCCTCAACCACCACCAATGTGTAGCACCCACCTGAGTGATGCAACGGCAGCCATTTTGTGACAGAATGCTCACCACCCATCAGCTGAGGTAGAGAGGGAGAGAATGCTTTTTTAGCCAATTAAACTGGGGGATGATTAGGTGGAAGATTGAAAGAGCCAGGTTGGAAAACCCCTACTTTTTGCGATGTGTCATGGGATTTTTAATGACCACAGTGAGTCAGGACCTCGGTTTAATGTCTCATCTGAAAGACAGCACAGCACAGTGTCCCCATCACTGCACTGAGGCATTAGGATTTATTTGACCAGAGGAAAGACTGCCCCCTACTGGCCCACCAACACCACTTCCAGCAGCAACTTATTTTCCCAGGAGGTCTCCCATCCAAGTACTAACCAAGCACACACCTGCTTAGCTTCAGCCATTCAGCAGGAGCAGAGTGCATGAAAAGAGTTAAACTTGATTTAAAAGTGCCAGCCGTGACTACATATCTCTCATATGGCTTGAACAACAGGATAAAGCTGAGGTTTGTAACAGAAAAAGCCCACCTCGGCTGTTTTAAAAAAATGAACAAACTACCAATAATTCTGAAGCGGCTGAATGCAGAGGGTAACGGGTCCAAGGCCACCAAGCGCTTTATATTGGAGGCAGCTAGCAGCTGCTTGCTATGAATGTACTAAATTTAGAGTACATCTCTCCAGTTAGGTTGGCCACTGTGTGTAATTACCTGCTTCATTGTGAAGATTGACAGCAATCATCCGCTGTTTTCATCATCCGCTGTTTTCGCTATATAACAGACACTCTTTGTCTGCTTTCTTTGAGATTTTTGAAACTTATACTTTGCAGTAGAAGTACAAGATAATTATTTTCTTCTCCTTTGCTTATCTTCCTCAACATGGCTGCCGATGGCAGTAGAAGCCTGTATAATACAGGCCGCAGGGCTTAAAAATGAATCTTTCTTACATTACAGGAATAACAGTGATTTTGGCTGTGTAAGAAGGACCCACTACTGAGGGCTTTAAAGGGATATTTTAGGGGTTGTCTCCCAGGCTCAAGCTGGAGCCTGTATGTGATAAGAAAAAACCTCAGTCTGTGTGTGATTAGTGAGCACCTCAGTCTGTGTGTGATTAGAGAGCACCTCAGTCTGTGTGTGATTAGAGTGGACCTCAGTGTGTGTGTGATTAGAGTGGACCTCAGTCTGTGTGTGATTAGAGAGCACCTCAGTCTGTGTGTGATTAGAGTGGACCTCAGTGTGTGTGTGATTAGAGTGGACCTCAGTCTGTGTGTGATTAGAGAGCACCTCAGTCTGTGTGTGATTAGTGAGCACCTCAGTCTGTGTGTGATTAGAGAGCACCTCAGTCTGTGTGTGATTAGAGAGCACCTCAGTCTGTGTGTGATTAGTGAGCACCTCAGTCTGTGTGTGATTAGAGAGCACCTCAGTGTGTGTGTGATTAGAGTGGACCTCAGTCTGTGTGTGATTAAAGTCGACCTCAGTCTGTGTGTGATTAGAGTGGACCTCAGTCTGTGTGTGATTAGAGTGGACCTCAGTCTGTGTGTGATTAGAGTGGACCTCAGTGTGTGTGTGATTAGAGTGGACCTCAGTCTGTGTGTGATTAGAGTGGACCTCAGTCTGTGTGTGATTAGAGAGCACCTCAGTATGTGTGTGATTAGAGAGCACCTCCGTCTGTGTGTGATTAGAGTGGACCTCAGTCTGTGTGTGATTAGAGTGGACCTCAGTCTGTGTGTGATTAGAGAGCACCTCAGTCTGTGTGTGATTACAGTGGACCTCAGTCTGTGTGTGATTAGAGAGCACCTCAGTCTGTGTGTGATTAGAGAGCACCTCAGTCTGTGTGTGATTAGAGAGCACCTCAGTCTGTGTGTGATTAGAGAGCACCTCAGTCTGTGTGTGATTAGAGAGCACCTCAGTCTGTGTGTGATTAGAGAGCACCTCAGTCTGTGTGTGATTAGAGAGCACCTCAGTCTGTGTGTGATTAGAGTGGACCTCAGTCTGTGTGTGATTAGAGAGCACCTCAGTCTGTGTGTGATTAGAGTGGACCTCAGTGTGTGTGTGATTAGAGTGCACCTCAGTGTGTGTGTGATTAGAGTGCACCTCAGTGTGTGTGTGATTAGAGTGGACCTCAGTCTGTGTGTGATTAGAGTGGACCTCAGTCTGTGTGTGATTAGAGAGCACCTCAGTGTGTGTGTGATTAGAGTGGACCTCAGTCTGTGTGTGATTAGAGAGCACCTCAGTGTGTGTGTGATTAGAGAGCACCTCAGTCTGTGTGTGATTAGAGTGGACCTCAGTCTGTGTGTGATTAGAGAGCACCTCAGTGTGTGTGTGATTAGAGAGCACCTCAGTCTGTGTGTGATTAGAGTGGACCTCAGTCTGTGTGTGATTAGAGAGCACCTCAGTGTGTGTGTGATTAGAGAGCACCTCAGTGTGTGTGTGATTAGAGAGCACCTCAGTGTGTGTGTGATTAGAGAGCACCTCGGTGTGTGTGTGATTAGAGTGGACCTCAGCAAACTCTAATTACAGTTTGGCAGCACAAAACTCATCTGAGTATGCTCGACCCAATCTGATCATTTCAGTGCAAACTATTTTTAACTACTGCCTGAGCATCCAAATGTTCCTGCATGGGTCTTGAGAGTTCTAATGCAGACACAGCGCACAGCACACAGCGCACAGACAGATGGGCAGGAGGGGCAGTAGAACCCAGGGGTCAGGTACACCAGGGGTAACTTTCCGCCTCTTGTAGGCACGGCATTGCCTCCTCGATTGCTTACAGCCGCCATGGATAATTAGGGACAGCTGGTTCCTGCTGATGTAATTATTGGTGCCATCATCGCAGGGCAGTCCGTGTGGAAACCCCAGCCTCAGAGCCCAGTTACAGTCTCAGAGCCCAGTTACAGTCTCAGAGCCCGGTTACAGTCTCAGAGCCCGGTTACAGTCTCAGAGCCCGGTTACAGTTTCAGAGCCCAGTTACAGTCTCAGAGCCCAGTTACAGTCTCAGAGCCCGGTTACAGTTTCAGAGCCCAGTTACAGTCTCAGAGCCCGGTTACAGTCTCAGAGTCCGGTTACAGTCTCAGAGTCCGGTTACAGTCTCAGAGCCCGGTTACAGTCTCAGAGCCCGGTTACAGTCTCAGAGCCCGGTTACAGCCTCAGAGCCCGGTTACAGTTTCAGAGCCCAGTTACAGTATCTGAGCCCGGTTACAGTTTCAGAGCCCGGTTACAGTTTCAGAGCCCAGTTACAGCCTCAGAGCCCGGTTACGGTCTCAGAGCCCGGTTACAGCCTCAGAGCCCGGTTACAGTCTCAGAGCCCGGTTACAGTCTCAGAGCCCGGTTACAGTATCTGAGCCCGGTTACAGTTTCAGAGCCCGGTTACAGTTTCAGAGCCCGGTTACAGCCTCAGAGCCCGGTTACGGTCTCAGAGCCCGGTTACGGTCTCAGAGCCCGGTTACAGTCTCAGAGCCCGGTTACAGTCTCAGAGCCCGGTTACAGTCTCAGAGCCCGGTTACAGTCTCAAAGCCCGGTTACAGCCTCAGAGCCCAGTTACAGTGTATGATTAGCCAGGTTTGGAATCCGTGACGCTGTGTGAAATCGAGACAAGGTCTGGCCACCTCTGTGACACTCCATTTGCGTTGTTTATATGCGTGCTCTCTGAATCGCTCCTGTAAGAACCCCGCTGTGTAATTCAACTACACAAAGTGTGTTAAAATGCCAAAAAATTGTGCACTGCTGTGGGTGAGGTTTAACACAGAGACCGCACACAGCGCGTTGTTAAGGGTTACAGAGTCTGGATCCCAAGAAAAAAAAAACCCTGTGCGATAGAGCAAGACCGTCAAACCCTCTGCAATTTGTCTTTCCATAATCAGAACCGGCCGTTTGAGCCCCCAACTGCCTACGTGTTTTCAACTTTCATTTTTACCAACAGAAATCCAATATTTCAGGTAGATATTTTAGAGGAAATTACTGTTTTTTTTTTTTTTGTGAATTAATGCTAAAGTTTGTTTTTACCAAAAGCAATCCAATATTTCCAAGTAGATATTTTAGAGGAAATGACAGTTCTTTGTTGACAGTGACTGAATGCTAAAGAGTGGTTTTCTATGTGATGTATTTTTAATTGCTGAATGGCCCTTTAGAGCTTCAGGCTCACAGTACTTAATTGATCAATTAAATTCCACAATAAACTCACCTGTCTGTAAACTCACCTGTCTTGCTTCTTGTCCAGACTATGGTCACCTCACGCCTGGACTACTGTAACTCCCTGCTCGCAAGCTTACCAGCCTGCGCCATCCTGCCTCTTCAACTGATCCAGAACGCAGCTGCCCGGCTTGTGTTCAACATCCCGAAATTTTCACGTCACCCCCCTGTTGAGGTCACTCCACTGGCTGCCAGTTGCAGCCAGGATCAGGTTCAAAGTTCTGACCCTGGCCTGCACTGCAGCCAATAGGACAGGCCCTGTCTACCTGCAGGACTTGATCCAGAACCTGCTCGACCACTTCGCTCATCTACTGCAGGGCGACTTGCACTTCCCCCCCTCTGTGTCAATGGCACTCGCTCGTCCCGAATGCGGAGCTTTTCCACCCTAGCTCCCCAGTGGTGGAACGAACTTCCCATTCCCCTACGTTCCATGCCAACCCTGCCTGCGTTCCGTCGTGGCCTGAAAACGCACCTTTTCAGACTCCACCTGGACTGATACTTATCTAGGACCTCTCATGGTACTTGTTTCTTGTTTAACTGTGTGTTGACGTTTATAATATTTAGAATAGAATTGTAGAAGAGCTGATTTACTCAGTTTACTGTGAACTGCATTCAATGCTCATTACTCGGGATAGCTGCTACTTTATGGGAAGAATGTGCTTTATCTTATCTGTTCTGTAGTTACTTCGATGACGTATCTGTATGCACTTACTGTACATCGCTTTGGATAAAAGCGTCTGCTAAATGACTGTAATGTAATGTAATGGCTGCTGTTTTTCAGGTTAAAGAGAAAGCAGCCAATCGGTGGCTCTCCAAGTACAGTAATAAACATACTGACTGGTTGCATCAGAAGTGCAAGTTCTGTGCATGTGAGTTATCTGCATGATGGAAAAGTTGTATCTGTAAATATGTGTTTCTGCTGGCAAGGTGATTTTCCCTACTGGGAATCAATATAGATTATATTCTATTATATACTTTTCTATTCTAATCTGACATTTACCTCCAAATGACTAAATGGCTCCAGCAGCTCTCTGCTGGAGATGTTTATTTGATTAAACAGTTCTTGACTTTCTCTGTTGAGTATTACAATGTCCATAAAAGTGCTTCAGTGGCTGCTTTGTGCTTCTGTTCACAGCGACTGGCTTCCGACTCGCAACAGGCACTCAACCCATGTGAAGAGCCATGTCCTGTTTATGTTGGATAGGCTGTTTAGTAACTGTGACTAACAGTGTGCTCTGTCAAGAAGTTTGGAGTGGGTCATAACTTTGTGAGTACCTGTTAGCATTAGCCATGGAGCTGAGAGCCTGTGACGCTCCGCACTCTGACCCCAGAATAATGCTGCTTCACTGGGCACTCGGCCCAGGGCCTGCCCCTCCTCTGGAGAAAAACTCCCACCATTAAACACTCTTCTGAGCCCAACCATGCAAAATGGAGAGTCACAGAAGCGGTTGCTGTGCTCTGAAGTGCTTGTCTTCTTTTGAAGTCTCAGGCCTGGAATCAATCAAAATCCTTAACTCTGAATTCTCACTGGACTTCTGTGAGTTAATTTTAGTCATCGCCAAACTCACCACCGTTTGGTGAATTAGCTTAATCTCATACTGAAAAAATGAGAAAAATCCATCTTTTAATTGACATTAATTTATTATGAGAAAAAAAATATTTTTTACAAAACCACGTTGGCCACAATTATTGGCACCCCTGCATTTATATATAAAATAAAGTCTTCATTTTTAATATTTGGTTGAATATCCTTTGCATGCCATGACTTCCTGATGTCTGTGACCCAACAACATCAAAAGACTCTTGATATCTTATTTTCTGGTACTCTTACAAGCGATACTAAATGACAAAGTCTGACAAAGCAGAGACCTGCTCTGAATGCATAACTATACTCTCTTTGTAGTGTTTAGTTTATAGGCATTTGAATTGAGATATGGGTATATTCAATACCATGGGACTGTTGTATTTACAGATTTTGCTATTCTAAAATGCAACAGATAGAATAGAATAACTTTTATTTTCCCACTAGGGAACTTCAGTTGTAGCCCCAGCAACAACAAAAAAGACATAGACAGTGGGGCAGACCCACAACACACAAACAAACATATCAAACAAAGACATTCAATAGAATCCTTGCATTAATCAAACTAATTAAGTGTAATAGCCTACAGCCATAGCCGCTGTCCGGAGATGTCCAGTGTTATCAAGCAGTCCAACACACAAATTCCGCCTCCACGACTTTCCTGCATACACGCAGTGTTGCGGTCTCTGTCCACTATCAACATGGAGCACCGAACTGCTACACCCGCTAGACACCAGGATCCCAGTACCACACAAACCGCACGTCTGCTACACCTGCTAGACACCAGGATCCCAGCACCACACAAACCGCACGTCTGCTACACCCGCTAGACACCAGGATCCCAGTACCACACAAACCGCACGTCTGCTACACGCGCTAGACACCAGGATCCCAGCACCACACAAACCGCACGTCTGCTACACCCGCAAGACACCAGGATCCCAGTACCACACAAAGCACGTCTTCTACACCCGCTAGACACCAGGATCCCAGCACCACACAAACCGCACGTCTGCTACACCCGCTAGACACCAGGATCCCAGTACCACACAAACCACGTCTGCTACACCCGCTAGACACCAGAATCCCAGTACCACACAAACTGCACGTCTGCTACACCTGCTAAACACTAGGGTCCCAGCACCACACAAACCGCACGTCTACTATACCCGCTAGACACCAGGATCCCAGCACCACACAAACCGCACGTCTTCTACACCCGCTAAACACCAGGATCCCAGCACCACACAAACCACATCTGCTACACCTGCTAAACACCAGGATCCCAGCACCACACAAACCGCACGTCTGCTACACCCACTAGACACCAGGATCCCAGCACCACACAAACCGCACGTCTGCTACACCCGCTAGACACCAGGATCCCAGTACCACACAAACCACGTCTTCTACACCCGCTAGACACCAGAATCCCAGCACCACACAAACCGCACGTCTGCTACACCCGCTAGACACCAGGATCCCAGTACCACACAAACCGCACGTCTGCTACACCCGCTAGACACCAGGATCCCAGTACCACACAAACCACGTCTGCTACACCCGCTAGACACCAGAATCCCAGCACCACACAAACCGCACGTCTGCTACACCCGCTAGACACCAGAATCCCAGTACCACACAAACTGCACGTCTGCTACACCCGCTAAACACCAGGGTCCCAGCACCACACAAACCGCACGTCTGCTACACCCGCTAAACACCAGGATCCCAGCACCACACAAACCGCACGTCTTCTACACCCGCTAAACACCAGGATCCCAGCACCACACAAACCGCACGTCTTCTACACCCGCTAAACACCAGGATCCCAGCACCACACAAACCGCACGTCTTCTACACCCGCTAAACACCAGGCTCCCAGCACCACACAAACCGCACGTCTGCTACACCCGCTAAACACCAGGATCCCAGCACCACACAAACCGCACGTCTTCTACACCCGCTAAACACCAGGGTCCCAGCACCACACAAACCGCACGTCTGCTACACCCGCTAAACACCAGGATCCCAGCACCACACAAACCGCACGTCTTCTACACCCGCTAAACACCAGGATCCCAGCACCACACAAACCGCACGTCTGCTACACCCGCATTGACTCTGTATTAAGCTGCTTTTAAAACGGGGCAGTGGAAGCAGTTATTAAAATATAGTGCATTAAGCTCTTATTGCTGTTATTAAAACTGTTATTAAGCTATTATTCAAACGCTACATATTATGATTTTATTGCTGTTTATAGTGGAATATGTTAAAATTGGTTATGCGCCATTTTCTAATTTGCGATGTATGTATTTACTTTTTTAAGGGGTATGTGAGTATTTGTGAGGTGGGTTGCACAGAAGTGTAGGCTGTAGGTGAGCATATTGTGTTCTAAAGCTGAGATTGTGTGTGGTGAGGACGGTTTTTAGTCTGACAAAGCAGAGACCTGCTCTGAATGCATAACTATACTCTATAAACCTTGTAGTGTTTAGTTTATAGGCATTTGAATTGAGATATGGGTATATTCAAAATGGGACTGTTGCATTTACAGATTTTGCTATTCTAAAATGCAACAGATAGAATAGAATAGAATAACTTTTATTTTCCCACTAGGGAACTTCAGTTGTAGCCCCAGCAACAACAAAAAAGACATAGACAGTGGGGCAGACCCACAACACACAAACAAACATATCAAACAAAGACATTCAATAGAATCCTTGCATTAATCAAACTAATTAAGTGTAATAGCCTACAGCCATAGCCGCTGTCCGGAGATGTCCAGTGTTATCAAGCAGTCCAACACACAAACTCCGCCTCCACGACTTTCCTCCATACACGCAGTGTTGCGGTCTCTGTCCACTATCAACACGGAGCACCGAACTGCGTCAGCCTTCCCACTTGTCGCCTCACTCCTCCCCCACATTCTCTTCTCTTCCCCTTCCCTGGTGGCCTTTTGAAGATTGCTTGCAGTCCTGGATCAGTCCCGACATCTTCATCTCCGATGAACAGTGATGATAAACTTGCTAAAGCTAAAGCTGCAGCACCACACAAACTTAGCTTAGCTGATGTAGCTGCAGATCCAACGCACATGCCCGCCCATATGTTGCAAATGCTTCTCCATGGTGACGACCACAAACAAAGTTATCCCGAATATACAATTTGTTAATATTATCAAAAATATTATCAACAATGTCCAGCCCGCTTTCCCGTCCCACAACAGACACACAGTGCATGAAAAAAACAAAAGACAAAACCCGACACCGCACAATACATTCAAATTAACAAACACGAACACGAGAGACAGCTGGACTACATGTCACCATTACAGCGCCACGTCACGTCATAATGTGCATAAATGCAACATGTACAGGTGTATTTCTCCCTCAGAAATATGTCCATATGTGTTCTCAAACCAATGTTCATGTTTAGATTGCGGTTTTTCACCCACAGGTTTCGATGGTGGTTTTAAACACATGGTCAGGATTAGGTTGCAGTTTTCAACCCATGTTCAGATTTAATTTGTGGTTGTTCAGGTTTCATTTGTGGTTTTAAACCCATGTTCAGGGTTAGGTTGCGGTTTTAAATCCATGTTCAGGTTTAGGTTGCAGTATTAAACCCTTGTTCAGGTTTAGGTTGTGATTTGCCTGGTTTAGTAGCTGCATGTACTGAAACAGTGAAGCAGAAGGATAGGGGAGTACTTCAGCTAATGCTACATTGCTAAAGCACAAATGGAGCAATAAGCACAGGATGCTAATGCTACATTGCTAAAGCACAAATGGAGTAATAAGCACAGGATGCTAATGCTACATTGCTAAAGCACAAATGGAGTAATAAGCACAGGATGCTAATGCTACATTGCTAAAGCACAAATGGAGTAATAAGCACAGGATGCTAATGCTACATTGCTAAAGCACAAATGGAGTAATAAGCACAGGCTGCTAATGCTACATTGCTAAAGCACAAATGGAGTAATAAGCACAGGATGCTAATGCTACATTGCTAAAGCACAAATGGAGTAATAAGCACAGGATGCTAATGCTACATTGCTAAAGCACAAATGGAGTAATAAGCACAGGATGCTAATGCTACATTGCTAAAGCACAAATGGAGTAATAAGCACAGGCTGCTAATGCTACATTGCTAAAGCACAAATGGAGTAATAAGCACAGGCTGCTAATGCTACATTGCTAAAGCACAAATGGAGTAATAAGCACAGGCTGCTAATGCTACATTGCTAAAGCACAAATGGAGTAATAAGCACAGGGTGCTAATGCTACATTGCTAAAGAACAAACGGAGCAATAAGCACAGGATGCTAATGCTACATTGCTAAAGCACAAATGGAGTAATAAGCATTAATAAGTGCATGGGGGAAAACTACACTTGTGTCCTCTTCACTGTGTGTGAGAGAAAACTACACTTGTGTCCTCTTCACTGTGTGTGAGAGAAAACTACACTTGTGTCCTCTTCACTGTGTGTGAGAGAAAACTACACTTGTGTCCTCTTCACTGTGTGTGAGAGAAAACTACACTTGTGTCCTCTACACTGTGCGTGAGAGAAAACTACACTTGTGTCCTCTTCACTGTGTGTGAGAGAAAACTACACTTGTGTCCTCTACACTGTGTGTGAGAGAAAACTACACTTGTGTCCTCTTCACTGTGTGTGAGAGAAAACTACACTTGTGTCCTCTTCACTGTGTGTGAGAGAAAACTACACTTATGTCCTCTACACTGTGTGTGAGAGAAAACTACACTTATGTCCTCTACACTGTGTGTGAGAGAAAACTACACTTGTGTCCTCTACACTGTGTGTGAGAGAAAACTACACTTGTGTCCTCTACACTGTGTGTGAGAGAAAACTACACTTGTGTCCTCTACACTGTGTGTGTGAGAAAACTACACTTATGTCCTCTACACTGTGTGTGAGAAAACTACACTTGTGTCCTCTACACTGTGTGTGAGAGAAAACTACACTTATGTCCTCTACACTGTGTGTGTGAGAAAACTACACTTGTGTCCTCTACACTGTGTGTGAGAGAAAACTACACTTGTGTCCTCTTCACTGTGTGTGAGAGAAAACTACACTTGTGTCCTCTTCACTGTGTGTGAGAGAAAACTACACTTGTGTCCTCTTCACTGTGCGTGAGAGAAAACTACACTTGTGTCCTCTTCACTGTGTGTGAGAAAACTACACTTGTGTCCTCTTCACTGTGCGTGAGAGAAAACTACACTTGTGTCCTCTTCAATGTGTGTGGGAGGAAACTACACTTGTGTCCTCTTCAATGTGTGTGGGAGGAAACTACACTTGTGTCCTCTTCACTGTGTGTGAGAGAAAACTACACTTGTGTCCTCTTCACTGTGTGTGAGAGAAAACTACACTTGTGTCCTCTACACTGTGTGTGAGAGAAAACTACACTTGTGTCCTCTTCACTGTGTGTGAGAGAGAAAACTACACTTGTGTCCTCTTCACTGTGTGTGAGAGAAAACTACACTTGTGTCCTCTTCACTGTGTGTGAGAGAAAACTACACTTGTGTCCTCTTCACTGTGTGTGAGAGAAAACTACACTTGTGTCCTCTTCACTGTGTGTGAGAGAAAACTACACTTGTGTCCTCTTCACTGTGTGTGAGAGAAAACTACACTTGTGTCCTCTTCACTGTGTGTGAGAGAAAACTACACTTGTGTCCTCTACACTGTGTGTGTGAGAGAAAACTACACTTGTGTCCTCTTCACTGTGTGTGGGAGGAAACTACACTTGTGTCCTCTTCACTGTGTGTGAGAGAAAACTACACTTGTGTCCTCTTCACTGTGTGTGAGAGAAAACTACACTTGTGTCCTCTTCACTGTGTGTGAGAGAAAACTACACTTGTGTCCTCTACACTGTGTGTGAGAGAAAACTACACTTGTGTCCTCTTCACTGTGCGTGAGAGAAAACTACACTTGTGTCCTCTTCACTGTGTGTGAGAGAAAACTACACTTGTGTCCTCTACACTGTGTGTGAGAGAAAACTACACTTGTGTCCTCTTCACTGTGTGTGAGAGAAAACTACACTTGTGTCCTCTTCACTGTGTGTGAGAGAAAACTACACTTGTGTCCTCTTCACTGTGTGTGAGAGAAAACTACACTTGTGTCCTCTTCACTGTGTGTGAGAGAAAACTACACTTGTGTCCTCTACACTGTGTGTGTGAGAGAACTACACTTGTGTCCTCTTCACTGTGCGTGAGAGAAAACTACACTTGTGTCCTCTTCACTGTGTGTGAGAGAAAACTACACTTGTGTCCTCTTCACTGTGTGTGAGAGAAAACTACACTTGTGTCCTCTACACTGTGCGTGAGAGAAAACTACACTTGTGTCCTCTTCACTGTGTGTGAGAGAAAACTACACTTGTGTCCTCTTCACTGTGCGTGAGAGAAAACTACACTTGTGTCCTCTTCACTGTGTGTGAGAGAAAACTACACTTGTGTCCTCTTCACTGTGTGTGAGAGAAAACTACACAGGGAAATCTGACAATTAGGCTACACTACACTTTTTGACTATTAGGCTACACAACGTCAGTCTACAGCCACAACATGTAG
The DNA here is from genome assembly GCA_022702515.1 of Ilyophis sp. 1 JC-2022. Lineage (NCBI taxonomy): Eukaryota > Metazoa > Chordata > Actinopteri > Anguilliformes > Synaphobranchidae > Ilyophis > Ilyophis sp. 1 JC-2022. The sequence goes on from CM040406.1 coordinate 57,006,262, forward strand.
GTCAAGTGCTTTTTAAAAATTGCCCAGATGCATTAACTGCTTTTAATATTTTCATAAATGGAATGACTTGGACGTGCCATTTTTATGATCAGCTACTCATTTAAGGCGTACTCAGATATTAAAACTCACAAAGCTCATGTTTTAAAAAAAAAAAAATTCACCATGTTAACTGAACTTAGCCTTATTCTTCAATTACAGTGACCAGGCTTCCATACTCTCAGCTTATTAAAACCCTGCTGATTTCACATGTTATATCATAACTAAACAAAACTATTTTAAAGAGAACAATTAATTCACAATTAATTTTAATGCCATTCTCTGCATGTGCGCTTTAACTTCATGCAGGAGCAGGTCTGTTTCATCTGCTTTAAATTGCACTTTTCATGGTTTTTCCACTTTTCATAAGCAGGACATTATAAAACAAACGACCTCTGGGTTATTGTATTTAGTGTCATCATTAAGGCAAAATAACAGTATTTATGTTACTAATTTTGTAAAATAACAGCACTATCGGGAATTACCACATCATAGTATTGATCCATATAGCCTATTCCTTGATTACACTGAACACGCACGAGCATGTCTGTTTCGCCATCATATAAGCAATCCGCCAAGGTGGAAAAGCAGGCCCTATCTGCTTCCAGTGGAGCGCCTCCCTGTGGTCACCTGACTAGCAGCATGTGTGACTAGCCCACTACTCCTAAACCATCTATTTAAAATCCTCTTCCTAAGTTGTTCATTAAAACATTCTTGGGTGGTTTGGTTCTGGGGGAATTGCAGAATGAGTTTCTGTGGGAGAAACTCGCTGAACCATGATGCATTTATATTTTCAAGGTCCAGTAGCTCTCTGAGAAAGCGCTTTTACTGCATTACATAACTCATATTTACTGTGTCCTTCATATTGTGCTCCTGTCTGAGAGAGAGAGAGAGAGAGAGAGAGAACGAGAGAGAACGAGAGAGAGAGAGAACGTGAGAGAGTGAGAGAGAGAGTGAGAGAGAGAGTGAGAGAGAGAGTGAGAGAGAGAGAGAGAACGAGAGAACGAGAGAACGAGAGAACGAGAGAGAGAGAGAGAGAGAGAGAGAGAGAGCGAGAGAGAGAGAGAGAGAGAGAGAGAGAGAGAGAGAGAGAGAGAGAGAGAGAGAGAGAGAGAGAGAGAGAGAGACGGAAAACGTAGTGGGAATGTACCCCAATGTTTCTGAAACGTACCTGGGGTGTTGCTCGGACTTCTGTACAGTGTTAAGGTATTGGAAGGTAAATCAACATTATACACAGCTGAGCCTAACTGGGAAAAAAAACAAATGAACATTTGAGAGAGGAAATTGCATTACATTCCATGGCTGCTGGGTTCACCACCTACTGTTTTGCTGATCTCTGTGGAGGACGTCTCCTGCTGGGTTTGGTAGTTAAGTGAGCTTTTGCCTGTTTTCTGCGTTCTATGGTTGACCACAGATGACTTCCAGCTTCTAGCCCACAATTTTTTAAAACTATTTTTAAAATATATATCTTTTAAATTAATCTTTTAAGCTGAGTTTCTGGAGGAGCTCAGCATAGCTGCTTAGGCTAAATCTTTATTCAGCCCCGCGGGGTGAGGGTGATGAAGCATATGTGCTGTACAGCGTGGGTTGTTCATCATCATAAGTAATAATATATGTTATTATAGCTACCAGATTTAATTTAAATAAGGAGAGCATATGGAGTCAATACTGAAATAAAACTAGCACACTGCCAAACGCAGCGGACAGCTTTATAACTGATGTTTCTCCAGATCGATATCCAACCACGATGAGTACCAGCATTCAGTGGTTACTGAAATGCAAAACAACAACATAAACTTGATTTTTTTTTTAAATTACATGCAAGATATGTGCTGAGGCAGGTGTTTTATGAAGCAGTTAAGCAGCTTGTTGTATGTATATAGAGCAAAACCACATGCTATGCTAGTAAAGACTTACTCAATGGTGCTGAGAATGGCTCATTTCCAAATGGTACTAAAGTTTGGAGTAAATTTAGCAAAACTTTCAGGTGCTTGTTTACCCACGATGCTCATTTAGAACAGTTATTCTGCCCTTCTGCTCTCAGTAAAAGCACTAATAACTGCTTGCAGTTTTATGCACAGATCAACAGCAATTCCAGAATTTTTCTATGATTGTGGCATGTGACATTATAAGACCTGTGACTCACTCCTATAGAGGCCTGTGAATCACTCCTATAGAGGCCTGTGAATCACTCCTATAGAGGCCTGTGAGTCACTCCTATAGAGGCATGTGAATCACTCCTATAGAGGCATGTGAATCACTCTTATAGAGGCCTCTGAGTCACTTCTATAGAGGCCTGTGAATCACTCCTTTAGAGGCCTGTGAATCACTCCTATAGAGGCCTGTGAGTCACTCCTATAGAGGCATGTGAATCACTCTTATAGAGGCATGTGAATCACTCTTATAGAGGCCTCTGAGTCACTTCTATAGAGGCCTGTGAATCACTCCTATAAAGGCCTGTCAGTCACTCCTATATAAGTTTGTGAGTCACTTCTATAGAGGCCTGTGAGTCACTCCTATAGAGGCATGTGAGTCACTCTTATAGAGGTGTTATGAGTTCTGTCTGTTTTGTATTTTTTACTTGTTTGATTATGTATTCATGTTTCTGATTATTTGTGGTTTCACTGTTCTGTGTTTTGTATTACTGTCACTCCCTGTCTTCACCACACTTTTCGGGAGTTTGTGGGGATTTTGGTTTTCTTTGTATTTCTTTCCTTCATTACTAATGACTTAATTTGTAAATAATACTAATTAACATCTTTCTTTGGTTTCTCTTAACTACAGCTGACTTCCGCTTTCCATTCTCTAATTGTATGCACTTGCCTAACTACCCAGTTCATGTTCAAGTCTGTGTTATGTGTGAATCCAGTCCGCGTATTACGTGTTCCCTTGTTATTTTATTCTCTTCTCTCCTCATTGTTTTAGTACGTGCACCTGTCTGTCATTTGCCCTTCCCGGTTCCTCACACCTGATCCTCATTGTTTCTTGTCTCCCTCAGTGTATTTATATCTTGTGCTTTCAGTCTTTTGTTGTGAGTTCCTCACCATTTGTGTTTCCAGCTTTTGCAATAGTGCTTCTGAGTTATCTGTTAGTATCATTCCGAGTTATCCATTAGTGTTATTCTGTTTCTGAGTTTTTTGTTTTCCCTCAAGCTTTTTTCTGTTCGTTTTTTTGTTTGTTTGTTGCTGTTTTTTGTTTGTTTTCTCTTGCTTCCCATTATGCCTTCCTAGTTTTGACCCCTGCCTGTGTTCTCGCAACCCTGATTTTTGGACTGTTTTTGTACCTCTGCTGTGCCTTCCCGGTTCCGACCCCTGTCTGTTCTGTGACAACTGCATGCACCTTATGATGCTCCAACCATGAGAGTGCATGCACCTTATGAAACTCCAACCATGAGAGTGCATGCACTTTATAAAGCTCCAACCATGAGAGTGCATGCACCTTATGAAACTCCAACCATGAGAGTGCATGCACCTTATGAAACTCCAACCATGAGAGTGCATGCACCTTATGATGCTCCAACCATGAGAGTGCATGCACTTTATAAAGCTCCAACCATGAGAGTGCATGCACCTTATGAAACTTCAACCATGAGAGTGCATGCACTTTATAAAGCTCCAACCATGAGAGTGCATGCACCTTATGAAACTCCAACCATGAGAATGCATGCACCTTATGATGCTCCAACCATGAGAGTGCATGCACCTTATGAAACTTCAACCATGAGAGTGCATGCACCTTATGAAACTCCAACCATGAGAGTGCATGCACCTTATGAAACTCCAACCATGAGAATGCATGCACCTTATGATGCTCCAACCATGAGAGTGCATGCACTTTATAAAGCTCCAACCATGAGAGTGCATGCACTTTATAAAGCTCCAACCATGAGAGTGCATGCACCTTATGAAACTATGTCAGGTAGACTAAAATAACCTTATAAAACTATATGTCAGGTTGTGTAGACTAAAATAACCTAATGAAACTATGTCAGGTTGTGTCGACTAAAATAACCTTATGAAACTGTATGTCAGGTTGTGTAGACTAAAATAACCTTATGAAACTGTATGTCAGGTTGTGTAGACTAAAATAACCTTATGAAACTGTATGTCAGGTTGTGTAGACTAAAATAACCTTATGAAACTGTATGTCAGGTTGTGTAGACTAAAATAACCTTATGAAACTGTATGTCAGGTTGTGTAGACTAAAATAACCTTATGAAACTGTATGTCAGGTTGTGTCGACTAAAGTAAAAATGGAAGAAAAAGACCAGAGGAAACTGCTTACTTTTGGAAAACTAAGCTCTAATGTAGATATACTGTTATTTTACATGCTTTAAATGATCATGTTTTTTTTAAATCAAGTTGTTGCGGGCTAATGTTACTGGTCCTTATTAGCAATAGTTGTATATAGGCCTTTTGTCTTAACACTTCACCTTAAACTGATGTTCTATGTTGTATGTTGTGAGAGAAGCAGGTCCCAGTTCCTTCATATACACTTACAGTAAAGTGGAAACAGATTGAGGTCATTCTCTCATTCTCTCATTCTCTGTGAAAAACACTTCTTCTGGTTCCCCAGGCTCCGCTAGGGCTCAACAGCCACTCTGCCATTTGCATTAAATTATCTTCAGTTCTGAGTATGAATTTCATGCCTCTTTGAAGGGAGCCATTATGTCCTTTCTTTTGAGAACTATCAGAATCCACTTCTAAATGCTAATTTGATGTCAATAAAAGGCTTTTCTGGGAGAGCGTTTGTGCAGTGCTGTCTCTCAAGTCACTGATAGGAAGCACAAAGATGGTTTGATAATCATCATAAAAAGAAACACAAATAATAAATTAAAATTAAAATGCTACCATTAACCAGGAAAAAATTCCATAAAAATGACATGTCATCTTATGCAGGGTCCTTTATTTAGGTATATATTCTAATTAATATTTTAGGCATATAGACAAGCATTACTTTTATCAATGTTACAGTGAGCACCATAATTAATTGGACAGTGACACATTTTGTGTTAATTTGGATCTGTACTTTAGCTCTTTGAGTTTGAAAGGATACAATGACAATGTCGTTGAAGTGCAGACTTTCAGCTTTAATTTGAGGGTATTTTCATCCATATCAGATGAACCGTTTAGAAGTTATAGAACCTTTTGTACATAGTCCCCCCCATTTTCGGGCATAAAAAATATTGGACAGTTTAACATGTTTTACAGTGTTAGATGTAGTGTATTTTTAGTGTTAGATGTAGTGTACTGTTATACTGTAAATAGCAGGGATGGGAAACTTTAGTGACCCCTGGCTAAGGTACTTTATTGGGGCCGAATGTCAGAACAAGCCTATCAACGCAGACACAGATTGAACTGAATTTAATTAATTAATGAATTAATCTTTTATTTGGACGGGGCAGCGAAGGCCAGGTAAACAAGCAGGTCGGGCCGTCAGTTGCCCATCCCTGGTATATAGTGTATGTACATTGTTAGATGTAATGTATGTAGGGCTAGTACATCCACAATAAATACTCAGAGTTCAGCCTTCACGTTTATACCAGCTGTTATGATCTGGTAATAATGTTTATATGTGTTTATGACAACTGCCACTGTTGCTATGTTCAGGTCATTAGGAATTATTTGTAGGCCCTACATCAGGTTGAATGTTTCCATGTGTTACTGTGTTGCTGTAACTCAAACGCAGTGAGACACTGTAAAAACTCCACCAGCAAGAGAATCAGAGTTCAGTCAGCGGAACTGGCCTCGTCTCATTTCTCATCAGCGCCCCCTCTGGTCGACCAGACATCTGCGTGTGCAAGCTGTGCATGAAGTGTGGGCAGCCAGCGCAAAGGCTGCACAGGTGAGCTGATGGACAGGAGAAAAAAATATTCATACATATTTAGATGTAATTGCAGTTTTGCATCAGTCCGCATGTATCAGTTAATCTCCTGTGTGCTGCACCGCTGTTTTTTTTTTTTTATTTAAAAAAAGTTTAGTTTTTGAAGCAAAAAAAAAAAAAAAAAAACTTTTACTTACTACTTCACCTGATACAACAAACCCCCCCCAGGAAAAAAAAAAAAAAAAAATGAAAAAGATTTTTTTTTTTTTTTTCTTTTTGTTTTGGCAGTTTTGGCATCGGGCCTGCAGGGCCTGGAGGGCCCCCGACTCGGTTTCTTTCCTCCCCCCAGCGCCTGCCTCCCAGCGGCCATCTGCAAATGTCTGGCTTCAGTAAAGCACTGAATAAACCACACAATGGCTCTTCAGTGTACAACAGTGCTCACAACTGTAGCACTGACTAAAATACCATACATGCAGTGGCTCTTCAGTGTAGCACCGTGCTGTTTTTATACTAAAATACCACAGGCTTTCAGTTTGGAAGCAAAATTAACTAAAAGCCTTACATTTACTTCACCTGCCATTGTGATACAAACCCCAGGTGAATATGCAGAAAAAAACCTTTCGATGTGCTGTTTTAAGTTTTCTACAGCACTGACTAAAATACCACAGTGGCTCTTCAGTGTAGCACTGACTAAAATACCACAGTGGCTCTTCAGTGTAGCACTGACTAAAATACCACAGTGGCTCTTCAGTGTAGCACTGACTAAAATACCACAGTGGCTCTTCAGTGTAGCACTGACTAAAATACCACAGTGGCTCTTCAGTGTAGCACTGACTAAAATACCACAGTGGCTCTTCAGTGTAGCACTGACTAAAATACCACAGTGGCTCTTCAGTGTAGCACTGACTAAAATACCACAGTGGCTCTTCAGTGTAGCACTGACTAAAATACCACAGTGGCTCTTCAGTGTAGCACTGACTAAAATACCACAGTGGCTCTTCAGTGTAGCACTGACTAAAATACCACAGTGGCTCTTCAGTGTAGCACTGACTAAAATACCACAGTGGCTCTTCAGTGTAGCACTGACTAAAATACCACAGTGGCTCTTCAGTGTAGCACTGACTAAAATACCACAGTGGCTCTTCAGTGTAGCACTGACTAAAATACCACAGTGGCTCTTCAGTGTAGCACTGACTAAAATACCACAGTGGCTCTTCAGTGTAGCACTGACTAAAATACCACAGTGGCTCTTCAGTGTAGCACTGACTAAAATACCACAGTGGCTCTTCAGTGTAGCACTGACTAAAATACCACAGTGGCTCTTCAGTGTAGCACTGACTAAAATACCACAGTGGCTCTTCAGTGTAGCACTGACTAAAATACCACAGTGGCTCTTCAGTGTAGCACTGACTAAAATACCACAGTGGCTCTTCAGTGTAGCACTGACTAAAATACCACAGTGGCTCTTCAGTGTAGCACTGACTAAAATACCACAGTGGCTCTTCAGTGTAGCACTGACTAAAATACCACAGTGGCTCTTCAGTGTAGCACTGACTAAAATATCACAGTGGCTCTTCAGTGTAACACTGACTAAAATACCACAGTGGCCCTTCAGTGTAGCACTGACTAAAATACCACAGTGGCCCTTCAGTGTAGCACTGACTAAAATACCACAGTGGCCCTTCAGTGTAGCACTGACTAAAATACCACAGTGGCCCTTCAGTGTAGCACTGACTAAAATACCACAGTGGCTCTTCAGTGTAGCACTAACTAAAATACCACAGTGGCTCTTCAGTGTAGCACTGACTAAAAGACCACAGTGGCTCTTCAGTGTAGCACTGACTAAAATACCACAGTGGCTCTTCAGTGTAGCACTAACTAAAATACCACAGTGACCCTTCAGTGTAGCACTGACTAAAATACCACAGTGGCTCTTCAGTGTAGCACTGACTAAAATACCACAGTGGCTCTTCAGTGTAGCACTGACTAAAATACCACAGTGGCTCTTCAGTGTAGCACTGACTAAAATACCACAGTGACCCTTCAGTGTAGCACTGACTAAAATACCACAGTGGCTCTTCAGTGTAGCACTGACTAAAATACCACAGTGGCTCTTCAGTGTAGCACTGACTAAAATACCACAGTGGCTCTTCAGTGTAGCACTGACTAAAATACCACAGTGGCCCTTCAGTGTAGCACTGACTAAAAGACCACAGTGGCTCTTCAGTGTAGCACTAACTAAAATACCACAGTGACCCTTCAGTGTAGCACTGACTAAAATACCACAGTGGCTCTTCAGTGTAGCACTAACTAAAATACCACAATGGCCCTTCAGTCTAGCACTGACTAAAATACCACAGTGGCCCTTCAGTCTAGCACTGACTAAAATACCACAGTGGCCCTTCAGTGTAGCACTGACTAAAATACCACAGTTGCCCTTCAGTGTAGCACTGACTAAAATACCACAGTGACCCTTCAGTGTAGCACTGACTAAAATACCACAGTGGCCCTTCAGTGTAGCACTGACTAAAATACCACAGTGGCTCTTCAGTGTAGCACTGACTAAAATACCACAGTGGCTCTTCAGTGTAGCACTGACTAAAATACCACAGTGGCTCTTCAGTGTAGCACTGACTAAAATACCACAGTGGCTCTTCAGTGTAGCACTGACTAAAATACCACAGTGACCCTTCAGTGTAGCACTGACTAAAATACCACAGTGGCTCTTCAGTGTAGCACTGACTAAAATACCACAGTGGCTCTTCAGTGTAGCACTGACTAAAATACCACAGTGGCTCTTCAGTGTAGCACTGACTAAAATACCACAGTGGCTCTTCAGTGTAGCACTGACTAAAATACCACAGTGGCTCTTCAGTGTAGCACTGACTAAAATACCACAGTGGCTCTTCAGTGTAGCACTGACTAAAATACCACAGTGGCCCTTCAGTGTAGCACTGACTAAAATACCACAGTGGCTCTTCAGTGTAGCACTGACTAAAATACCACAGTGGCCCTTCAGTGTAGCACTGACTAAAATACCACAGTGGCCCTTCAGTGTAGCACTGACTAAAATACCACAGTGGCTCTTCAGTGTAGCACTGACTAAAATACCACAGTGACCCTTCAGTGTAGCACTGACTAAAATACCACAGTGGCCCTTCAGTGTAGCACTGACTAAAATACCACAGTGGCCCTTCAGTGTAGCACTGACTAAAATACCACAGTGGCCCTTCAGTGTAGCACTGACTAAAATACCACAGTGGCTCTTCAGTGTAGCACTGACTAAAATACCACAGTGGCCCTTCACTGTAGCACTGACTAAAATACCACAGTGGCTCTTCAGTGTAGCACTGACTAAAATACCACAGTGGCCCTTCAGTGTAGCACTGACTAAAATACCACAGTGGCTCTTCAGTGTAGCACTGACTAAAATACCACAGTGGCCCTTCACTGTAGCACTGACTAAAATACCACAGTGGCCCTTCAGTGTAGCACTGACTAAAATACCACAGTGACCCTTCAGTGTAGCACTGACTAAAATACCACAGTGGCCCTTCAGTGTAGCACTGACTAAAATACCACAGTGGCCCTTCAGTGTAGCACTGACTAAAATACCACAGTGGCCCTTCAGTGTAGCACTGACTAAAATACCACAGTGGCCCTTCAGTGTAGCACTGACTAAAATACCACAATGGCCCTTCAGTGTAGCACTGACTAAAATACCACAATGGCTCTTCAGTGTAGCACTAACTAAAATACCACAGTGGCCCTTCAGTGTAGCACTGACTAAAATACCACAGTGGCCCTTCAGTGTAGCACTGACTAAAATACCACAGTGGCCCTTCAGTGTAGCACTGACTAAAATACCACACTGGCCCTTCAGTTTAGCTCTCACTAAAATACCACAGTGGCCCTTCAGTGTAGCACTGACTAAAATACCACAGTGGCCCTTCAGTGTAGCACTGACTAAAATACCACAGTGACCCTTCAGTGTAGCGTCACTAAAATACCACAGTGGCCCTTCAGTGTAGCTCTCACTGAAATACCACAGTGGCCCTTCAGTCTAGCGTCACTAAAATACCACAGTGGCCCTTCAGTGTAGCACTGACTAAAATACCACAGTGGCCCTTCAGTCTAGCGTCACTAAAAAACCACAGTGGCCCTTCACAGTAGCGTCACTAAAATACCACAGTGGCCCTTCACAGTAGCGTCACTAAAATACCACAGTGGCCCTTCACTGTAGCATCACTAAAATACCACAGTGGCCCTTCAGTGTAGCGTCACTAAAATACCACAGTGGCCTGTTGAGCAGAGGAATTTTTCTTTTTATAATGACCAGGCACGTCCAGGTAGATTTTTAAAATTGATTTCTCTGCAGAAGGTGGTCAAGCATGAACTGAAGAGACAGAGGCGGTCTCCGCAAAATATAATCAAAAAGCTAATACATAGATTATCCTACCTCTGGTTGGTACACAGTTAATACATAGGCGTTGAGTGGAACATACATAATTCTATGCTGATTGGTACAAGGTTACATATTAGCATATAGTAACATATACAAGTCAGTGATTGGTTCGATCTTATCATATAGCATGCATATTGGATGAGCGCACAGTTATCTCTTTTCCACTGGTCAAGACTACCGTACTTGTGGTGTGGTACGTTTTTCAATGACCGTTTGAGCAGAGTTCGGTACGGTCACGGTATGCCTGTGAAATGCTGCTTAGGTGCCCTAACATATGTGGTACCGCTCCACTTTCAAAAGCGGTCCGGTGGGTGTCGTCATTACACCAGTAATGTGCGCGCACACACAACGGAATTTAACCGCCATTTTTAAATCCCTGCTAGCTCACTCATAACTTGTTACACTGCAAAACATTCAACAGAAAGATATAAGCTAAGACACAACAGGAAAAAAAGACATTAGCTCCGAGTCTGTCATGTTTGTTGTTGATGTTAGTGACGCTCACTGGTGACCATGGTAGTAACATTGTTGCTATAGTTACATCCCAGCGTTGCTGTCTTACGCAAAGGAGACTACAGCTACTGACCTTTTAAGTGGAAAATGAAAAGGTACTGATTCTGTACTGTACTGCGGCCGTTTAATGTGGACCAGTACGGGTCCAGTAAGGTACACTTGACCAGTGGAAAAGAGATACGTGGCCCCTTGTTTTTAACATCACACAAACAGTTTCAATAAATATTTGGTCTCCCAGAGTGGGCTTGTTTTCAGGATTCGAGATGAAGTGTCTCCTCTAGCTCTCTAGCTCTCTAGCTCTCTAGCTCTCTAGCTCTCTAGCTCTCTAGCTCTCTAGCTCTCTAGCTCTCTAGCGATAAGATGGGCTTTGCACCTGTGATGTGGGTCAGAGGCCCAGGCCTGCAGTGTCATGGAGAGACGATAGACAGAAGGGAGAACGAGAGAGACAGAAAGAGAGACAGAAAGATGCACACACACACACACCCCTTACACACACAGATGTAAGCTATATATTTTGTCTCTGGTTCACCCTGGCTGACTGAGAGATAAACACAGAGACCTTCAGATAAGAGAGGCTGCTACTTCTCTGTCTCTGCAGACTGATAATTTAATTTACAATTAATATATACAGGTGCAGCTCAAAAAATTAGAATATCGTAAAAAAAGTTCAATATTTTTTGTCACTCATTTCAGAAAGTGAAACTCATATATTATATAGATTCATTACACATAGAGTGAAATATTTCAAGCCAGTATTTCTTGTAATTTTGATGATTATGGCTTACAGCTAATGAAAACCCAAATTCATAAATTACACCTGTAAACCCTGAAGCCTCACATCCGTAACATCAGCTACCATTCTCAGAGCTCTGGACGAGAGCAATAATTGCATTAGCAATAAAATATATAATAAATATAAATATATTTCTGAAGAAGTGCGTTTCCTTGGAAACCCCTCCATCTGGCTTGGCCGTGGCCACTTGATCGCTACTGAAAGTGCAAATGAATGCGTGGCTAAGTGCTCTGCAGAGTATCTCAACCCCACGCACGGCCCACAGCCAAGCAGAGCCCATTAAACCTGCATTCACCTCCGGCCCCTGGGAGACCTGCAGCAGCTAAAGAACAGGGATGTTCAAGTGGACCGCTGATTATGCTGCCTGCTCTGATTTTTATTATGCTGCATGCTCTGATCTTAATTATGCTGCATGCTCTGATCTTTATTATGCTGCATGCTCTGATATTTCTTATGCTGCATGCTCTGATCTTTATTATGCTGCATGCTCTGATCTTTCTTATGCTGCATGCTCTGATCTTTCTTATGCTGCATGCTCTGATCTTTCTTATGCTGCATGCTCTGATCATTATTATGCTGCATGCTCTGATCTTTATTATGCTGCATGCTCTGATCTTTATTATGCTGCAGGCTCTGATCTTTATTATGCTGCATGCTCTGATTTGTATTATGCTGCTTGCTCTGATCTTTATTATGCTGCATGCTCTGATCTTTATTATGCTGCATGCTCTGATCTTTCTTATGCTGCATGCTCTGATCTTTATTATGCTGCATGCTCTGATCTTTATTATGCTGCATGCTCTGATCTTTATTATGCTGCATGCTCTGATCTTTATTATGCTGCCTGCTCTGATCTTTCTTATGCTGCCTGCTCTGATCTTTCTTATGCTGCATGCTCTGATCTTTATTATGCTGCATGCTCTGATCTTTATTATGCTGCATGTTCTGATCATTATTATGCTGCATGATCTGATCTTTATTATGCTGCATGCTCTGATCATTATTATGCTGCATGCTCTGATCTTTATTATGCTGCATGCTCTGATCTTTCTTATGCTGCATGCTCTGATCTTTCTTATGCTGCATGCTCTGATCTTTCTTATGCTGCATGCTCTGATCTTTATTATGCTGCCTGCTCTGATCTTTATTATGCTGCCTGCTCTGATCTTTATTATGCTGCCTGCTCTGATCTTTATTATGCTGCCTGCTCTGATCTTTATTATGCTGCCTGCTCTGATCTTTATTATGCTGCATGCTCTGATCTTTATTATGCTGACTGCTCTGATTTTTATTATGCTGCATGATCTGATCTTTATTATGCTGCATGCTCTGATCTTTATTATGCTGCCTGCTCTGATCTTTATTATGCTGCATGCTCTGATCATTATTATGCTGCATGCTCTGATCTTTATTATGCTGCATGCTCTGATCTTTATTATGCTGCATGCTCTGATCTTTATTATGCTGCATGCTCTGATTTGTATTATGCTGCATGTTCTGATCTTTATTATGCTGCCTGCTCTGATCTTTATTATGCTGCATGCTCTGATCTTTATTATGCTGCTTGCTCTGATCTTTATTATGCTGCATGCTCTGATCTTTATTATGCTGCCTGCTCTGATCTTTATTATGCTGCGTGCTCTGATCTTTATTATGCTGCATGCTCTGTTCATTATTATGCTGCCTGCTCTGATCTTTATTGTGCTGCATGCTCTGTTCATTATTATGCTGCATGCTCTGATCTTTATTATGCTGCATGCTCTGATCTTTATTATGCTGCATGCTCTGATCTTTATTATGCTGCATGCTCTGATTTGTATTATGCTGCATGCTCTGATCTTTATTATGCTGCATGCTCTGATCTTTATTATGCTGCATGCTCTGATCTTTATTATGCTGCTTGCTCTGATCTTTATTATGCTGCGTGCTCTGATCTTTATTATGCTGCCTGCTCTGATCTTTATTATGCTGCGTGCTCTGATCTTTATTGTGCTGCATGCTCTGTTCATTATTATGCTGCATGCTCTGATCTTTATTGTGCTGCATGCTCTGTTCATTATTATGCTGCATGCTCTGATCTTTATTATGCTGCATGCTCTGATCTTTATTATGCTGCATGCTCTGATCTTTATTATGCTGCATGCTCTGATTTGTATTATGCTGCATGCTCTGATCTTTATTATGCTGCATGCTCTGATCTTTATTATGCTGCATGCTCTGATCTTTATTATGCTGCATGCTCTGATCTTTATTATGCTGCATGCTCTGATCTTTATTATGCTGCATGCTCTGATCTTTATTATGCTGCATGCTCTGATCTTTATTATGCTGCTTGCTCTGATCTTTATTATGCTGCGTGCTCTGATCTTTATTATGCTGCGTGCTCTGATCTTTATTATGCTGCATGCTCTGATCTTTATTGTGCTGCATGCTCTGATCTTTATTGTGCTGCATGCTCTGATCTTTATTGTGCTGCATGCTCTGTTCATTATTATGCTGCATGCTCTGATCTTTATTATGCTGCATGCTCTGATCTTTATTATGCTGCTTGCTCTGATCTTTATTATGCTGCATGCTCTGATCTTTATTATGCTGCTTGCTCTGATCTTTATTATGCTGCATGCTCTGATCTTTATTATTCTGCATGCTCCGATCTTTATTATTCTGCATGCTCCGATCTTTATTATGCTGCATGCTCTGATCTTTATTATTCTGCATGCTCCGATCTTTATTATTCTGCATGCTCCGATCTTTATTATGCTGCATGCTCTGATCTTTATTATTCTGCATGCTCTGATCTTTGCTCCATTTACAGCGTCCACTCCTCCCTTATCTACCCCCCTTTCTCATAATAAAGAGGAGCCTATGCAGGTAGATCCTCCAAAGGCTCAGCTCTGTTCTGTCGTTATTGCAAAAACAAAGAGCACACTCTCTCTGCCTTAAATTCAAAGGAAAAAGGGGGGGTCTCGCTAGAGAAACATCATATACCCGTCCTTCGCCTTGCTCAGCCCCGACTAGTTACAGCACTCAATAGTCGCCCGTTGGGCATGGGCATCATTAAAGAAACCACTGGTTTCCTCACTATGTACACCTCTCATGAGCACACTGAGAGGATTCAGTTTCTCTTGGTCGATTCTCCTGCTTACCCTTCTGTGCTAGGTCACACATGGCTGGTTCAGCATAACCTGCATTATTCTTCAGTGGGGTCCCCAATGTAAGTCCCAGGGTCACTTAACTCCTTCCTGTGTGTCGAGTGGATACCCAAAAGACCTTGAGTCTAGCTCTGTCTCTGATTCAGATGAGGTTATCTCCTTATCTAATCAGGAGGATTCTATTTTTGGCTCTGAAGCTGGTGGCGAGAGTTTAGAATGGGACTCTATGGGTATTCTATGATGGGTATTCTATTGGGGCGGAACTATCTCCTGACGAATTATCGGATTCTGAGATTTGATAGTCGCCTCTTCCTGATTCGCCCATGGAGGAAGGAGCAGCTAAAATAGCAGGGACACTTGAATGTCCCTTGCCCCCCAATGTGCCAGCTGCCCAGATCATAGCTCCTGTGTTGTGGGACATTGAAGTGGCGGTCCAAGAGGCGTTGCGCTTAAACCCGGGCCCGGGGGGAGGGGGGGACCCGCCAATTGCCTTTTTGTACCTCCCGATGTGAGGTCTCGGGTACTCCAGTGCGCAAATTTGTTGGCGCTCGTGCTATTTGCGCCCGGAATAAGGGGTCCCTGCTTTCAGGTAGGTTACCTGCCACCGCTCTTTCCTGAGCTGGAGAAAAATGTGGAGGTTCCTTCTGCTGGCTCTTTTGTTCGGCGGTGTCGTGCGGTGTGGAAACGAGTTTGCGCCTCACTTTTGCGAGCTTCGGCGTCTCAAAAAGCTTCTGCCGACAGACATCGTCAGTCAGCCCCCTCTTATCGGGTGGGTCAGCGGGTCTGGTTTTCTATGCGAAATCTGCCTCTGCGGGTTGAATCTCGTAAACTTTCCCTGCGCTACGTGGGACCGTTCAAAATCATCCAAAAAATTTACCCGGGGGCGGTGCGCCTGCAATTGCCGCGCTCCATGAGTGTTCATCCTACTTTTCACCTGTCGCGATTAAAACCGTTACTTATCAGTCCGTTGTTTCCTACTGAGAAATCCCTTCCCGCTCCTGGGCTCATGGATGGAGGTCTGGTTTATACTGTCCGCCGCATTTTAGCAGAGAGACTGGTAGGTAGGGGTTGTCAGTTTTTAGTGGACTGAGAGAGCTATGGCCCAAAGGAACGGTGTTGGGTCCCGTCTAGGAATATTTGGGACCCCGAGCTGATCAGAAATCTCCATGGAGATCGTTCTGAGGGATTGTCTGGGGTCGTCCCTTAGACGTGGGGACCTGTCATGGTTTATTTTTTATTTTTCGCTGTGGTTTTCCATTCTTTCTCTCCGGTTGAGAATCTATCTGATTATTTCCACGTTCCGTTGCGGGGTTTTGCTTCGTCTCGCCTATTATTCGTTTCACCCGTGCTACTGCCTGCGGGGTATTTAAGCTCCTCACTTCCGCTTCCCCGGTGCTTTTTTGTCATTCCTACTTACATTGAGCCAGGTATAGCCAGGTACAAGCAACCTTGTGATATTAAAGCCTTGCTTTATGTTTACTAGGGACTTGCTTCTACGTGTTAGTTTTTACCTAAAGGAATATTCCTCGTTGAGACTATACTGTTCGACTTACTCCGTGCTGTTCTCCCTGAGACAGTCTTCTTTGTGGTTTCATGTTCATTTCACCTTCTTACCGGCCGTTTTAGTGTTGCGTGCCGAAGGCGTGTCTTTTCTATTATTTCCCTGTGTCAGCTCTAGTATTTGAGCTCGGGAGACTTTGTTTTGTTCTCTCACTCGTGTTTTCGAGTTCACCCTATTTTCCTGGGGTGAATATTATTTAGCTGTTTAGCTACTAGAATTATTCCTTTTTCTGTTCTACCCATTAGCGGTTTAAGCTCTCTTAGTGGTTCTCACCTTTGTGGGTGACTTGTTCTGATCCCCCTTCCCATCGCATTTGATTCCCTGCTACTGAAACCATTACAAAAAACACGGTGGAAGTGGAAATATTTTACCTGTGTCTTACGTGTGTTCCAGGTAAGTATTATTTTGTTTTACCTGTGAATTACAGGTTAGTATTATGTTGTTTTACCTGTATTACAGGTGAGTTTCACGTTGTTTTGCAGGCACCTCTGTTGAGCACCTGCAGATCTTTTTTTGTGAAAAAGAGGATTATGGGATATCCTCCAGATCCACATCCATAACAGCAATTCCACCTGCTTGCAAATTTCCCATCATGCCTCTGGGGATGAGAAACTCCTTTTTTTGTTGGTAAGTTAATTGAAGTACATTAAAACTACTTTTAATGGCCTGCGTTAATATAAGGCGACACATTACAGCATGCCATTTTAATATAGCAGCTTTAAGGCTGTTCAAAGTGGTAAAGAGATACAAATACAAATAATTGGAAATAATAAGATGGTGTTCATCATAATACTTCAAGGTTATAGGTTTTTGTCACACTGTGAACACTGTGCAAGTTGGTAAAAGTATGAAATGTCAGTTTGTGTCAGTTTGTGTGCATTTAAAAAACTCATGACAGCAAAAAAAGCAATGAAGCGGTAATCACTTCATCATTAAACGATCTAAACTTCAAGCGCTGTCAGCAACAAATGTACAATTCAGCAGCATTTTGTGAACTTTATCATTTGTTTTCTGAAATATCCTACTTTTCCCAAAAAACTGATTTTGTGAATTTGGAACAGTTTGTGCCTTAACAAACGTTGCCAAGATGCGCTGCTTAAAAAGGGGGCCAAGCTGACAGCTTCTGTGGAAGAGGAGATAGAAACAATGCCAAAGGTCGCCAAAAGTCATCATCATTTGTCTTGAAAAATAAATCATTTGTAGCTGGAAATGAGCAGAGGGACACTATTCAGCCGACGTTTGTATCCATGGTGACGTTAGGTTCAGTTACCTGTGTGTTTGTCTAACAAAATATTTATGTACCAAAATCCCGAATGTACTAAAATCACCCGAATAGTGCAATGACAAAGACAGGGAGTGGAATCTCGGGGAACACGAAACAAAGACAGACAGATGAGACTCGGACAACCCACGAACAGAGGGGGATGCAATGATAATATGGAGAATAATACATACATGAATGAAAATAAAAAATAAAAATACAGAACAGACAGAACTCAGAACATAACAGCACAGAAATTAAGACTTCCCGTAAGGCTTAATTTTACCCTTAGTATCATACTGAATTGTACGTGTATGCGGTTTTGTATAAATGTGGCTTGTAGTATAGTGGGTCGGGACCGGGGTATAACTCAGACAGTACTTATTGGATTCTCAGGTGTGGCAGTTAAAATCCATCTGTACAATCCAAGTTTTAGGGCACTGCAAATGAGACTCTCTTAAAACTGTCGATCCTGTTTACAGGATTGTGTGTGCTTTTGGTCTCATTGGTGATTGCACTTAATTAATTAACTAATTAATAAATTAACTGAATTAATTGAACACGTTGAATGTTGCTGATGGTTGGCATTGTCTAATGAAATAAACACTGGTGTTTTTATTTGAAGCAGCAAGCCTCACACTGCAGCATACAGGCAGTTTATGACCTGAATGCTGATTCCATAATTTGCATTTTTTCATATGTAGTTTGCAAAAAAGAAAAAAGAAAAGAATAAATAAAAAATATCTCAGTGAACAAATGTAACCTTTTTCAACCTTCTGTGAGCTCGTCTGGCACGCTTCGATTCACACTGCTCTTCAAATTTAGAAAACAACTTGAGCCGTTTGCGCGATGAGAAAAGCCATGGTAATTACTGATACATCCCCTGCTGCATGGAGAATGGAGATAAATATGACACACACACTCACACACCCCCCCCCCCCCCCACACACACACACACCCCACACACACACCCTACACACACACACACACACACACCCTACACACACACTCACACCCTACACCCACCCACCCTACACACACACACACACACACACACACCCTACACCCACATACACACACACCCACACACTCACCCCACACACACCCACCATACACACACACACACACACACACACACACACACACACCTACACACACACACACACCCACCCCTCACACCTACACACACACCCACACACACCCACACTACACACACCCACACTACACACACACACACCCCACACACAACCACCCCCCCCCACACACACACACACACACACACACACACACACACCCACCCTACACACACACACACACACCCCACACACACCCACCCTACACACACACTCACACACCCCCCCCCACACACACACGCACCCCACACACACCCACCCTACACACACACACACCCACCCCACACACACACACACACACACACACACACCCCCCCCACACACACACACTCAGTCTCTGCTTATAGTCTAACATAAATACTACACACTCACTATTATTGTCTAACATAAACACTACACACACGCTCCGTCTCTGCTTATAGTCTAACATATATACTATGTCTCTGCTTGTAGTCTAAAATAAATACTACACACACACTCGGTCTCTGCTTATAGTTTAGCATGTTCTGAACGCGCTCCATAGAGCTCCCCACAGGAGCGTGTTCTGAGCGTTCTCCATAGAGCTCCCCACAGGAGCGTGTTCTGAGCGTTCTCCATAGAGCTCCCCACAGGAGCGTGTTCTGAGCGTTCTCCATAGAGCTCCCCACAGGAGCGTGTTCTGAGCGTTCTCCATAGAGCTCCCCACAGGAGCGTGTTCTGAGCGTTCTCCATAGAGCTCCCCACAGGAGCGTGTTCTGAGCGCATTCCATAGAGCTCCCCACAGGAGCGTGTTCTGAGCGTTCTCCATAGAGCTCCCCACAGGAGCGTGTTCTGAGCGTTCTCCATAGAGCTCCCCACAGGAGCGTGTTCTGAGCGTTCTCCATAGAGCTCCCCACAGGAGCGTGTTCTGAGCGCATTCCATAGAGCTCCCCACAGGAGCGTGTTCTGAGCGTTCTCCATAGAGCTCCACACAGGAGCGTGTTCTGAGCGTTCTCCATAGAGCTCCACACAGGAGCGTGTTCTGAGCGTTCTCCATAGAGCTCCCCACAGGAGCGTGTTCTGAGCGTTCTCCATAGAGCTCCCCACAGGAGCGTGTTCTGAGCGTTCTCCATAGAGCTCCCCACAGGAGCGTGTTCTGAGCGCATTCCATAGAGCTCCCCACAGGAGCGTGTTCTGAGCGTTCTCCATAGAGCTCCACACAGGAGCGTGTTCTGAGCGTGCTCTGAGCGCGTTCCATTGAGCTCCACACAGGAGCATGTTCTGAGTACACTCCGTAGAGCTCCACGCAGGAGACAGACGTGTTCGTTGGTCTTTAATTAGGACAACGCGTCGGCTGGGCTTTGAAGGGCTTGGGGATAAAAGCACATTGATTTTGAGTGACGTATGATCCTGTGGTGATGCGAAAAAGCAAATCGTTCGTTTCCTCCCAAATGGAGAGAAAACTCTCAGCTGAGTGCAGAAGGTGGAAGGGCAGGACACTGACTGATGATTGCTAAGATGATGAAATTTATTCTCTGTGTGAGGGTATGACATCCCGCCAAGTGAGATCGGCTCTCAAAAAAAATTCACATGTGACTTCTGATTTTCTTTCATTTTTAGCCATTAAAAGAGGAAAGAAAATTCAAAAGCGACAATTCCCATCTCAAAGAAATGGTTATTTTATGTGTTTTAATGTAGTCGGTTTGCTCACGCACGGTGACATTTAGGGGAAGATGTTTAAAGTGGTTTGTCTCTTGAGTGTTCTTCTTGATGACACTTGAAAGGGTGACTGAGCCGTGTATGCAGTGTGCATGGCCTTAATGTGACTGAGCCTTACATGCAGTGTGCATGGCCTTAATGTGACTGAGCCGTGCATGCAGTGTGCATGGCCTTCAGGCTGAATACAAACAGCAACCCTGCCCCCTGCAAAACCTTTCAATTACTATTCATGAGGACTGGAGCCCATATCCTCTTTTGCCTCCCAAGTAATAGAAATTTGAAGAGCATAAAGATAAGTTTGTGTGTGTGTGAGTGTGTGTGTGAGTGTGTGTGTGTGTGTGTGTTTGTATGTGTGAGTGCATGTGTTTTTTTGTGAGTGTGTGTTTGTTTTCGTGAGTGTGTGTGTGTGTGTTTGTTTGTGTGTGTGTGTGTGTGTGTGTGTTTGTATGTGTGAGTGCATGTGTTTTTTTGTGAGTGTGTGTGTGTTTGTTTTCGTGAGTGTGTGTGTGTTTGTTTGTTTGTGTGAGTGTGTGTGTTTTTTTGAGTGTGTGTGTGTGTTTGTTTTCTTGAATGTGTGTGTGTTTGTTTGTGTGAGTGTGTTTTTTTTTTTAGTGTGTGTGTGTATGTGTGTGTGTGTGTGTGTTTGTTTGTGTGAGTGTGTGTGTGTGTGTGTGTATTGCAGTATTTCATGTTAATGCCCATGATCACCGTGACAAAATATCAGAGTTTGGATTAGTCACAGCTGTGGAGGGTCTGATCTGGTTCTTTACAGCAGGCAGTTCTCTTGGGCTCTGAACAAACACAGCATGCAGCCTTAATCTCTAAAGGAGCACTGCTGGAGATCCACTTTTATTGATGTTTAATACCTCTTTAAAATACTTAGCAGTTTCACTACATTTAAAAATTAAAATTGGTGGGGCTTCAGTCTTTCTGCTTGTATTAGGTCAAATGTTCAGATTAATAGGAGGTTAAACTGGAGAAGTTTCAAGTGTTTTGTGCAATTATGGATATGTAATAGCAGTGAGCTCTCATTGAATTATACAAACATATACAATGAGCACCATAATTCATTGGACAGTGACACATTTTTAGTTATTTTTGTTCTGTACTCTAGCACTTTGAGTTTGAAAGGATTCAATGACAATGAGGTTGAAGTGCAGACTGTCAGCTTTAATTTGAGGGTATTTTCATCCATATCGGATTAGAAATGATAGTTCCCCCCCATTTTCGGGCATCAAAAAATATTGGACAGTTTAACATAATTTAGAATAAAGTAATCATTTTAAATATTTGGTCGCATATCCTTTGCATGCCATGACTTCCTGATGTTTGTGACCCAACAATATCAAAAGACTCTTGATATCTTATTTTCTGGTACTCCTACAAGCGATATGGGAATTGGGGGGTGGGAGTAGATCTAGCTGTATATTACACTGGTACAGTATGGAACACATGGTTGGCTAAATGGCTGTAAGTTATCAAGGGTCTGACGGTCTGCACTGAAACCTCATTTAGCACGCAGTGCTGGAACCCTATTGCACTGAAACCTCATTTAGCACGCAGTGCTGGAACCCTATTGCACTGAAACCTCATTTAGCACGCAGTGCTGGAACCCTATTGCACTGAAACCTCATTTAGCACGCAGTGCTGGAACCCTATTGCACTGAAACCTCATTTAGCACGCAGTGCTGGAACCCTATTGCACTGAAACCTCATTTAGCAAGCAGTGCTGGAACCCTATTGCACTGAAACCTCATTTAGCACGCAGTGCTGGAACCCTATTGCACTGAAACCTCATTTAGCACGCAGTGCTGGAACCCTATTGCACTGAAACCTCATTTAGCACGCAGTGCTGGAACCCTATTGCACTGAAACCTCATTTAGCACGCAGTGCTGGAACCCTATTGCACTGAAACCTCATTTAGCACGCAGTGCTGGAACCCTATTGCACTGAAACCTCATTTAGCACGCAGTGCTGGAACCCTATTGCACTGAAACCTCATTTAGCACGCAGTGCTGGAACCCTATTGCACTGAAACCTCATTTAGCACGCAGTGCTGGAACCCTATTGCACTGAAACCTCATTTAGCACGCAGTGCTGGAACCCTATTGCACTGAAACCTCATTTAGCACGCAGTGCTGGAACCCTATTGCACTGAAACCTCATTTAGCAAGCAGTGCTGGAACCCTATTGCACTGAAACCTCATTTAGCACGCAGTGCTGGAACCCTATTGCACTGAAACCTAATTTAGCACGCAGTGCTGAAACCCTATTGCACTGAAACCTCATTTAGCACGCAGTGCTGGAACCCTATTGCACTGAAACCTCATTTAGCACGCTAATGAATGAAATAATAATGAAACTTTGCAAACGTGTAGAGACTGTAACGGGACACATGTACAAACGTGTAGAGACTGTGACGGGACACGTACAAACGTGTAGAGACTGTGACGGGACACGTACAAACGTGTAGAGACTGTAACGGGACACATGTACAAACGTGTAGAGACTGTGACGGGACACGTACAAACGTGTAGAGACTGTGACGGGACACGTACAAACGTGTAGAGACTGTGACGGGACACATGTACAAACGTGTAGAGACTGTGACGGGACACATGTACAAACGTGTAGAGACTGTGACGGGACACGTACAAACGTGTAGAGACTGTGACGGGACACGTACAAACGTGTAGAGACTGTGACGGGACACATGTACAAACGTGTAGAGACTGTGACGGGACACGTACAAACGTGTAGAGACTGTGACGGGACACGTACAAACGTGTAGAGACTGTGACGGGACACATGTACAAACGTGTAGAGACTGTGACGGGACACGTACAAACGTGTAGAGACTGTGACGGGACACGTACAAACGTGTAGAGACTGTGACGGGACACGTACAAACGTGTAGAGACTGTGACGGGACACATGTACCTACGTGTAGAGACTGTGACGGGACACATGTACACACGTGTAGAGACTGTGACGGGACACATGTACCTACGTGTAGAGACTGTGACGGGACACATGTACACACGTGTAGAGACTGTGACGGGACACATGTACCTACGTGTAGAGACTGTGACGGGACACATGTACAAACGTGTAGAGACTGTGACGGGACACATGTACACACGTGTAGAGACTGTGACGGGACACATGTACAAACGTGTAGAGACTGTGACGGGACACATGTACACACGTGTAGAGACTGTGACGGGACACATGTACAAACGTGGAGAGACTGTGACGGGACACATGTACACACGTGTAGAGACTGTGACGGGACACATGTACAAACGTGTAGAGACTGTGACGGGACACATGTACACACGTGTAGAGACTGTGACGGGACACATGTACAAACGTGGAGAGACTGTGACGGGACACATGTACACACATGTAGAGACTGTGACGGGACACATGTACACACATGTAGAGACTGTGACGGGACACACGTACAGTGCATTTCCACCCGATTGCCCTGATGGTGGCGCTAAAGGAACACATTTAATCTTCAAAATTATTATCGCCTCGTATTCCTTGGTTTGTGGCCATATTGGATTTTTTGCAAATTTGCATTTAACACTTTCATATTCAAATCGAACTCCTCTGAGACCATTTCACATCAACATGTACCCAACACTCTTTTGCTTAGTGAAGCCAAACATTTTTATTTTTTTTCCTGCGTTTTTCCTGATATTCCAAATATCCTGACCACAGTAAACAAATAAAAACTGTTGTGGGCGTGGCTAGTCACAAAAATGCTAATAACTCTTCAATTCTTCAATGGATATTAATGAAATGTGGTTTCTATACTTGCACTGACGTTATGAGAGATTACAAGTATTGGCTTAATAAAATCAAATGGTGGAGCTATAGAGCATAATATATATTTTTTTATTCATAAATTCATAAAAAATCACCATTATTTTTTAGACATTTAAAACTTGCTGTAGTGATCAATTTCCTCATCTGGAATATATGTATGTCCTATATATGTCGCTGCCATCTTGGATTGGCCGCCATTTTGAAAATGCTATTACCATTTTTCCCTGTCCCCAGTTGTTTTGGCTGAACCACAAAACTGAAAACTATGAAACTTATCATCTTAGTAGGAGGTAGTGTAATTTGGCCACACAGCGATTTTGGGATCACACAGCGATTTCACACAATCAATTGTTTAGGAGTCATAAGATCCACCAGTAACATTCCCAATTACCCTGATACTCAGTAACATTCCCAATTACCCTGATACTCAGTAACATTCCCAATTACCCTGATACTCAGTAACATTCCCAATTACCCTGATACTCAGTAACATTCCCAATTACCCTGATACACAGTAACATTCCCAATTACCCTGAAACTCAGTAACATTCCCAATTACCCTGAAACTCAGTAACATTCCCAATTACCCTGAAACTCAGTAACATTCCCAATTACCCTGAAACTCAGTAACATTCCCAATTACCCCAACACTTGTGGAGAGCCCTCTTGTGCTTTTTGCTTTATTTGTACCCATCAGCCAAATACACCAGACATGAGATCACACCAGACACAAAACATAACAAGGGTGCCCCAGTCCCCTGGTAGCATGCTCTATACTTAGTGCCACAATATGAGTCCTGACAACATGTTTATTAATATTTACGCCCAACAGAAACTCCATCTTTCTGTCTCTGACTTTCACTG
Organism: Ilyophis sp. 1 JC-2022; assembly: GCA_022702515.1. NCBI lineage: Eukaryota > Metazoa > Chordata > Actinopteri > Anguilliformes > Synaphobranchidae > Ilyophis > Ilyophis sp. 1 JC-2022. The sequence continues at coordinate 57,031,378 of CM040406.1, forward strand.
GATCTATTCTTCTCAGCCCTCACAGGGGGCTGCTGCTAAAGCTAGTGCACTTAAGAGGGACTATTTTACACCCTACAGGCCACACACAGTACTACAGGAAAGGCAATAACTATTGTACACCCTACAGGCCACACACAGTACTACAGGAAAGGCAATAACTATTTTACACCCTACCGGCCACACACAGTACTACAGGAAAGGCAGTAACTATTTTACACCCTACAGGCCACACACAGTACTACAGGAAAGGCAGTAACTATTTTACACCCTACAGGCCACACACAGTACTACAGGAAAGGCAGTGACTATTTTACACCCTACAGGCCACACACAGTACTACAAGTACTAGAGGGGTGTCTCGATGTAGATGTGTCCCGATGTGGTTGTGTCCCGATGTGCGTGGGCGCCCCGATGTGGATGTGTCACGATGTTGGTGGGCACCCCGATGTGGATGTGTCCCCATGTGGGTGGGCGCCTTGATGTGGATGTGTTCCCATGTGGATGTGTCGCGATGTGTCAGGGTCATTCACCCCACAGACAGATTACGGCTGAGTTATTATGGCGCTCTGGGCTGATAACCTTGGTGAACGCTGTGTACGCTGAGCTTGGGGATGACTAATGGAGTTTGACAACGCGGCTCGATGCGGCTCGATGTGGCTGAGGAAGCAGGCCCGGAACACCGCGTTCAGACTTTTTACACATCTCAAGGCCTGTGACTCACATTCTCACTCCTCTGTGAATGGAGCACACTACAGCGATACACAAACCACTTGATCTGAGGTCAATGACAAATAAATCACTTACGCTTCACGAACACAAAGTCGTGGAAGTGACGCCTGACGGGCATTGACTCAGAGCGGTGTAGGGAGGTGTAGGGAGGGCATCGTGTGACGCCTGACGGGCATTGACTCAGAGCGGTGTAGGGAGGTGTAGGGAGGTGTAGGGAGGTGTAGGGTGGTGTAGTCCGCGTGTTTCATTCTGCCTCCAGTCTTCACTGCAGCAGGACAGACACTAAATATTTAACATTTTGTTTTGCAGAATAATTTAAAGGCACAGCGCAGCGCCTATAGAGTGCTTTGAGGCTCATTCTAAAACAGACTGCTGTCTGTTGCACTAGGAATACCTCACCAGGTATTATGTTATGCTTTCCCTTTCTTTGTAACTTTTCTTAAATGATTGATTTTGATCACAGAAAACATAAGAATGATGGTGATGGCTTTACAGTGGAAATGTGAACATTTTCTTTGTTTACTGGTCTTGAAAATGTTGTAGTTCTAGTACTTATTAAGCCTTTTGGTGTTATGCATGCGGAGTTGAGCTCAGTACTCCTAAAGTGTGTGTGTGTGTGTGTGTGTGTGTGTGTGTGTGTGTGTGTGTGTGTGTGTGTGTGTGTGTGTGTGTGTGTGTGTGTGTGTGTGTGTGTGTGACCCACAGTCTCTTAAATCCAAATATTTATTTTTGAAATACGTCTTCTAGGAACATTAAAGTGAGGCCAGATTTTTACCAAATAATTAATGTGCAATTTTCTGAAAAACACATCTTTCAGTGACGGGTCAGAATGCACGGTTCTATGATAGGCTTTTAATGTTTTATATTCATTAGTCAGAACTGAAATAAGGCTATCAGTACACTCTAAGAGGGTGGGGGTGGGGAATGTGTAATTGCTCCTCCAGATGTGAGCCAGGATTATCATACTTATATTAACAGCCTATTCTTTCAAAAAGGAGTCACTCAGAGAAAATGATGAGCGGAAATAGAATGAGCAGAGTGTCTCTCTCTCACACGTACACACACACACACACGTACACACACACACACACACGTTTCACCATGTTCTTCCCTTCAGAACATCAAAAATCTGCTCCTATTTGCATGCACGCTTTTGCACAGACACATTTGCAGACATGTTTGCACAGACACACGCACACACACATGCACACGCACACGCACACACACACACATTTTCTGTCATTAGTCTCTGACTTCTTTCAGTGTGATTCACCAACTCCAAACTAGATGGAGTGTCAGGTACCCCACTGTACTGCTTATAGGGCGGCAGTGTAGTATAATGGTTAAGGAACCAGCCTTGTAACCGAAAGGTTGCAGGTTCAATTCCCAGGTAGGACACTGCCGTTGTACCCTTGAGCAAGGTACTTCACCTGAATTGCTTCAGTATATATCCAGCTGTATAAATGGACAAATGTAAAAAATATATATATATTTAATTGTGTAAGTCGCTCTGATAAGGCCTGTAATGTAATGTAAATGATATCCCACAAATCAGCAGAAAAACCAGGCATAACCGTCTACTGTCTGTGACGAGACTTTATGGTTACAGTTTCTATTAGCTGAATATTCATGTTTTTGAATTGGAGGCGTCCAATTGGATTACAGTATGCTAAGCCAGAGAAAGGCAGTCGTTCCACAAACATTGAGCCATGTAAACGCAAAGCATATCTCTGTACTGCGGTTAAAAATGAAGGTTAAATAACCAGTCTGTTCTAAAGACAGCACTGTGGAACGCTGTTAAAAATGAAGGTTAAATAACCAGTCTGTTCTAAAGACAGCACTGTGGAACGCTGTTAAAAATGAAGGTTAAATAACCAGTCTGTTCTAAAGACAGCACTGTGGAACGCTGTTAAAAATGAAGGTTAAATAACCAGTCTGTTCTAAAGACAGCACTGTGGAACACTGTTAAAAATGAAGGTTAAATAACCAGTCTGTTCTAAAGACAGCACTGTGGAACACTGTTAAAAGTACTCAGAGTTTTATACATGTGGCCCCAGAAGTGATAGGAATAGGCTTTATCCGAGGTCGACAGAACAGGGTCAAAGTCCAGCAAACAATAGGCAAGGCAGATTCCTGGTCAGTTCCAGGCAGGGGTCAGTGTCCAGCAAACAGGGCAATGCGAAAGCGAAGTCCAGGAACAGGCAGGGGTCAGAACCGGGGAATCAGTCAGAGCAGGAGAACAGGAGGGTGAAGGGATGGAGCAGGAACAGGCAGGAGAACTGGACGGGTAACGCAGGAATAAACTCTAGAGTAAACTCTAGAATAAACTCTGGAATAAACTCTGGAATAAACTCTGGAATAAACTCTGGAATAAACTCTAGAATAAACTCTAGAATAAACTCTGGAATAAACTCTGGAATAAACTCTAAAATAAACTCTAGAATAAACTCTGGAATAAACTCTGGAAATACTGAGACAAGCACAAGGCAGGGCGCAGAGGCGGGGCGCAGGGCGCGGGGCGCAGAGGCGGGGCGCAGAGGCAGGGTGCAGGGCGCAGGGCGCAGAGGCGGGGCGCAGAGGCGGGGCGCAGAGGCAGGGCGCAGGGCGCAGAGGCAGGGCACAGAGGCAGGGCGCCGAGGCAGGGCGCAGAGGCAGGGCGCAGAGGCAGGGCGCCGAGGCAGGGCGCAGAGGCAGGGCGCAGAGGCAGGGCGCAGAGGCAGGGCGCAGGGCGCAGAGGCAGGGCACAGAGGCAGGGCGCCGAGGCAGGGCGCAGAGGCAGGGCGCAGAGGCAGGGCGCCGAGGCAGGGCGCAGAGGCAGGGCGCAGAGGCAGGGCGCAGGGCGCAGAGGCGGGGCACAGAGGCAGAGGCAGGGCGCAGAGGCAGGGCGCAGAGGCGGGGCACAGAGGCAGAGGCAGGGCACAGAGGCAGGGCGCCGAGGCAGGGCGCAGAGGCGGGGCGCAGAGGCGGGGCGCAGAGGCGGGGCACAGAGGTGGGGCGCAGAGGCAGAGGCAGGGCACAGAGGTGGGGCGCAGAGGCAGAGGCAGGGCACAGAGGTGGGGCGCAGGGCGCAGAGGCAGGGCGCAGAGGCAGGGCGCAGAGGCAGGGCACAGAGGCAGGGCACAAAGGCAGGGCACAGAGGCAGGGCACAAGTCGATCTGGCACAAAACACAAGAACAGAGGACACTAAATAAAAAACTCACAAAGAAACAATGAAGAACAAGTGAGACGGAACAAATGAGAAACCACCATTCAGGTGCGGGGAAGCGGAGACACAAAATGGAGGGAGAGAGGGAAAACAGACTACCAGAGAGAAAATACATACCAGAACAAGACTGGGACGTGGAGGCACGAGACGTGACAGAACACTGTTAAAAAATGAAGGTTAAATAACCAGTTTGTACTAAAGACAGTATCGTGGAACGCCACACAAGTTTTATATTTTAAAGACAGTCTAATAAACATGCTTGTAGAGAATCAGCATGTGTTGAGCAGTTTGCTGGAGTCACTGCAATTATCAAAATTGGGTACATACTGTATGCCTTTCCATGACACCTAAAATACCTAGAAAAGGTTTGAACAGCATGACACCTAAAATACGTAGAGAATGTTTGTACAGCAAATCATCTCAAATACTTAGAGAAGGTTTGAACTCATGGCACCTGAAATACTTAGAGAAGGTTTGTACAGCAAATCATCTAAAATACTTAGAGAAGTTTTGAACTCATGGTACCGTAAATACTTAGAGAAGGTTTGAACAGCATGGCACCTGAAATACTTAGAGAAGGTTTGAACAGCATGGCACCTGAAATACTTAGAGAAGGTTTGAACAGCATGGCACCTGAAATACTTAGAGAAGGTTTGAACAGCATGACACCTGAAATACTTAGAGAAAGTTTGAACAGCATGACACCTGAAATACTTAGAGAAGGTTTGAACAGCATGGCACCTGAAATACTTAGAGAAGGTTTGAACAGCATGGCACCTGAAATACTTAGAGAAGGTTTGAACAGCATGGCACCTGAAATACTTAGAGAAGGTCTGAACAGCATGGCACCTGAAATACTTAGAGAAGGTTTGAACTCATGGCACCTGAAATACTTAGAGAAGGTTTGAACAGCATGGCACCTGAAATACTTAGAGAAGGTTTGAACAGCATGACACCTGAAGTTCTTAGAGAAGGTTTGAACAGCATGACACCTGAAATACCTAGAGAAGGTTTGAACAGCATGGTACCTGAAGTACTTAGATAAGGTTTGAACAACATGGCACCTGAAATACTTAGAGAAGGTTTGAACAGCATGGCACCTGAAATACTTAGAGAAGGTTTGAACAGCATGACACCTGAAATACTTAGAGAAGGTTTGAACAGCATGGCACCTGAAATACTTAGAGAGGGTCTGAACAGCATGGCACCTGAAATACTTAGAGAAGGTTTGAACAGCATGGCACCTGAAATACTTAGAGAGGGTCTGAACAGCATGGCACCTGAAATACTTAGAGAAGGTTTGAACAGCATGACACCTGAAATACTTAGAGAAGGTTTGTACAGCATGGCACCTGATGGCCTCCAGGGCCTAACCCTAGCCCATCTGCAACACTACAAACACAACATACCTTATTAAACAAATACTCACAGCTAACACATATAACTGCATATATGTCATAAAGTGCACACACTGTGACATAAAATATGTAGACAGGAAATACAATTAAGACCAGATTGGCACAACACATATATAACATAGAAAATCATAGAAAAACAGACACACACATAGTGGCTCATTTCCTACATCATGGACTTGAAGCAGTATAAATATAGGGCCTGCATTCGAACATTAATTGGACACAGGAGGACAGACGTAGGACAGAAAGACATTGGATTAGAAAATTTAACACCATATTCCCAGGAGGATTAAACAAACGCTGGTAAAAACTTAAACAAAAAAGGGAACAAATTCTTCCTACTTAAAGGCTGCAGTACACTGAATGGCCAGTGCAAACTTTTCTTTCCCAAGGGGCCCTCATAAGAGGTAACTTGGGAAATAAAGATTTTTCTTAAACCTAACCCATCTTAGTCCTGAGTGAACACAAAGAGTTTATAAGAGAAATAAGACAGTTAACACTGCCTGTTTACACAGAAACTACACTTTTTACACAGAAACTACACTGTTTACACAGAAACTACATTGTTTACACAGAAACTACACTGTTTACACAGAAACTACATTGTTTACACAGAAACTACACTGTTTACACAGAAACTACACTGTTTACACAGAAACTACATTGTTTACACAGAAACTACACTGTTTACACAGAAACTACACTGTTTACACAGAAACTACACTGTTTACACAGAAACTACATTGTTTACACAGAAACTACACTGTTTACACAGAAACTACATTGTTTACACAGAAACTACACTTTTTACACAGAAACTACACTGTTTACACAGAAACTACACTTTTTACACAGAAACTACACTGTTTACACAGAAACTACACTTTTTACACAGAAACTACACTGTTTAAACAGAAACTACACTTTTTACCCAGAAACTACACTGTTTACACAGAAACTACACTGTTTACACAGAAACTACACTGTTTACACAGAAACTACATTGTTTACACAGAAACTACACTGTTTACACAGAAACTACACTTTTTACACAGAAACTACACTGTTTACACAGAAACTACACTGTTTACACAGAAACTACATTGTTTACACAGAAACTACATTGTTTACACAGAAACTACACTGTTTACACAGAAACTACATTGTTTACACAGAAACTACACTGTTTACACAGAAACTACATTGTTTACACAGAAACTACACTGTTTACACAGAAACTACATTGTTTACACAGAAACTACACTGTTTACACAGAAACTACACTTTTTACACAGAAACTACATTGTTTACACAGAAACTACACTTTTTACACAGAAACTACACTGTTTACACAGAAACTACACTGTTTACACAGAAACTACATTGTTTACACAGAAACTACACTTTTTACACAGAAACTACACTGTTTACACAGAAACTACACTTTTTACACAGAAACTACACTGTTTACACAGAAACTACACTTTTTACACAGAAACTACACTGTTTACACAGAAACTACACTTTTTACACAGAAACTACACTGTTTACACAGAAACTACATTTTTTACACAGAAACTACACTGTTTACACAGAAACTACATTGTTTACACAGAAACTACACTGTTTACACAGAAACTACACTGTTTACACAGAAACTACATTGTTTACACAGAAACTACACTGTTTACACAGAAACTACACTTTTTACACAGAAACTACACTGTTTACACAGAAACTACATTGTTTACACAGAAACTACACTGTTTACACAGAAACTACACTGTTTACACAGAAACTACACTGTTTACACAGAAACTACACTTTTTACACAGAAACTACATTGTTTACACAGAAACTACACTGTTTACACAGAAACTACATTGTTTACACAGAAACTACACTGTTTACACAGAAACTACATTGTTTACACAGAAACTACACTGTTTACACAGAAACTACATTGTTTACACAGAAACTACACTGTTTACACAGAAACTACATTGTTTACACAGAAACTACACTGTTTACACAGAAACTACACTTTTTACACAGAAACTACATTGTTTACACAGAAACTACATTGTTTACACAGAAACTACACTGTTTACACAGAAACTACATTGTTTACACAGAAACTACATTGTTTACACAGAAACTACACTGTTTACACAGAAACTACAATTTTTACACAGAAACTACACTGTTTACACAGAAACTACACTGTTTACACAGAAACTACACTTTTTACACAGAAACTACACTGTTTACACAGAAACTACATTGTTTACACAGAAACTACACTGTTTACACAGAAACTACATTGTTTACACATAAACTACACTGTTTACACAGAAACTACATTGTTTACACAGAAACTACACTGTTTACACAGAAAATACACTGTTTACACATAAACTACACTGTTTACACAGAAACTACATTGTTTACACAGAAACTACACTGTTTACACAGAAACTACATTGTTTACACAGAAACTACACTGTTTACACAGAAACTACATTGTTTACACAGAAACTACACTGTTTACACAGAAACTACACTGTTTACACAGAAACTACACTGTTTACACATAAACTACACTGTTTACGGGCGGCAGTGTGGTATAATGGTTAAGGAACTGGGTTTTTAACCGAAAGGTTGCCGGTTCGATTCCCAGGTCGGACACTGCCGTTGTACCCTTGAGCAAGGTACTTCACCTGCATTGCTTCAGTATATATCCAGCTGTATCAATGGATACTATGTATAAATGCAAAAAAAATGCTGTGTAAGTCGCTCTGGATAAGAGCGTCTGCTAAAATGCCTATAATGTAATGTAATGTAATAATGTTTACACAGAAACTACATTGTTTACACAGAAACTACACTTTTTACACAGAAACTACACTGTTTACACAGAAACTACATTGTTTACACAGAAACTACACTTTTTACACAGAAACTACACTGTTTACACAGAAACTACATTGTTTACACAGAAACTACACTGTTTACACAGAAACTACACTGTTTACACAGAAACTACACTGTTTATACAGAAACTACACTGTTTATACAGAAACTACACTTTTTATACAGAAACTACACTGTTTATACAGAAACTACACTGTTTACACAGAAACTACACTGTTTATACAGAAACTACACTGTTTATACAGAAACTACACTTTTTACACAGAAACTACATTGTTTACACATAAACTACACTGTTTATACAGAAACTACACTGTTTACACAGAAACTACACTGTTTATACAGAAACTACACTGTTTACACAGAAACTACACTTTTTACACAGAAACTAGATTGTTTACACAGAAACTACACTGTTTACACAGAAACTACACTGTTTATACAGAAACTACACTTTTTACACAGAAACTACACTGTTTATACAGAAACTACACTGTTTACACAGAAACTACACTGTTTATACAGAAACTACACTGTTTATACAGAAACTACACTTTTTACACAGAAACTACACTGTTTACACAGAAACTACATTGTTTACACAGAAACTACACTGTTTACACAGAAACTACACTGTTTATACAGAAACTACACTGTTTACACAGAAACTACACTGTTTATACAGAAACTACACTGTTTATACAGAAACTACACTGTTTACACAGAAACTACACTGTTTACACAGAAACTACACTGTTTACACAGAAACTACACTGTTTACACAGAAACTACACTGTTTATACATAAACTACACTGTTTACACAGAAACGACACTGTTTATACATAAACTACACTGTTTACACAGAAACTACTCTGTTTATACATAAACTACACTGTTTACACAGAAACGACACTGTTTATACATAAACTACACTGTTTACACAGAAACTTCTCTGTTTATACATAAACTACACTGTTTACACAGAAACTACACTGTTTATACATAAACTACACTGTTTACACAGAAACTACTCTGTTTATACATAAACTACACTGTTTACACAGAAACTACATTGTTTATACATAAACTACACTGTTTACACAGAAACTACTCTGTTTATACATAAACTACACTGTTTACACAGAAACTACACTGTTTATACATAAACTACACTGTTTACACAGAAACTACTCTGTTTATACATAAACTACACTGTTTACACAGAAACTACACTGTTTATACATAAACTACACTGTTTACACAGAAACTACTCTGTTTATACATAAACTACACTGTTTACACAGAAACTACACTGTTTACACAGAAACTACTCTGTTTACACAGAAACTACACTGTTTATACATAACCTACACTGTTTACACAGAAACTACTCTGTTTAAACAGAAACTACACTGTTTTCACAGAAACTACTCTGTTTATACATAAACTACACTGTTTACACAGAAACTACACTGTTTATACATAAACTACACTGTTTACACAGAAACTACTCTGTTTATACATAAACTACACTGTTTACACAGAAACTACACTGTTTATACATAAACTACACTGTTTATACATAACCTACACTGTTTACACAGAAACTACTCTGTTTAAACAGAAACTACACTGTTTTCACAGAAACTACTCTGTTTATACATAAACTACACTGTTTACACAGAAACTACACTGTTTATACATAAACTACACTGTTTACACAGAAACTACTCTGTTTATACATAAACTACACTGTTTACACAGAAACTACATTGTTTACACATAAACTACACTGTTTATACAGAAACTACACTGTTTACACAGAAACTACACTGTTTATACAGAAACTACACTGTTTACACAGAAACTACACTGTTTATACAGAAACTACACTGTTTATACAGAAACTACACTTTTTACACAGAAACTAGATTGTTTACACAGAAACTACACTGTTTACACAGAAACTACACTGTTTATACAGAAACTACACTTTTTACACAGAAACTACACTGTTTATACAGAAACTACACTGTTTACACAGAAACTACACTGTTTATACAGAAACTACACTGTTTATACAGAAACTACACTTTTTACACAGAAACTACACTGTTTACACAGAAACTACATTGTTTACACAGAAACTACACTGTTTACACAGAAACTACACTGTTTATACAGAAACTACACTGTTTACACAGAAACTACACTGTTTATACAGAAACTACACTGTTTATACAGAAACTACACTGTTTACACAGAAACTACACTGTTTACACAGAAACTACACTGTTTACACAGAAACTACACTGTTTACACAGAAACTACACTGTTTATACATAAACTACACTGTTTACACAGAAACGACACTGTTTATACATAAACTACACTGTTTACACAGAAACTACTCTGTTTATACATAAACTACACTGTTTACACAGAAACTACACTGTTTATACATAAACTACACTGTTTACACAGAAACTACTCTGTTTATACATAAACTACACTGTTTACACAGAAACTACATTGTTTATACATAAACTACACTGTTTACACAGAAACTACTCTGTTTATACATAAACTACACTGTTTACACAGAAACTACACTGTTTATACATAAACTACACTGTTTACACAGAAACTACTCTGTTTATACATAAACTACACTGTTTACACAGAAACTACACTGTTTATACATAAACTACACTGTTTACACAGAAACTACTCTGTTTATACATAAACTACACTGTTTACACAGAAACTACACTGTTTACACAGAAACTACTCTGTTTACACAGAAACTACACTGTTTATACATAACCTACACTGTTTACACAGAAACTACTCTGTTTAAACAGAAACTACACTGTTTTCACAGAAACTACTCTGTTTATACATAAACTACACTGTTTACACAGAAACTACACTGTTTATACATAAACTACACTGTTTATACATAACCTACACTGTTTACACAGAAACTACTCTGTTTAAACAGAAACTACACTGTTTTCACAGAAACTACTCTGTTTATACATAAACTACACTGTTTACACAGAAACTACACTGTTTATACATAAACTACACTGTTTACACAGAAACTACTCTGTTTATACATAAACTACACTGTTTACACAGAAACTACATTGTTTACACATAAACTACACTGTTTATACAGAAACTACACTGTTTACACAGAAACTACACTGTTTATACAGAAACTACACTGTTTACACAGAAACTACACTGTTTATACAGAAACTACACTGTTTATACAGAAACTACACTTTTTACACAGAAACTAGATTGTTTACACAGAAACTACACTGTTTACACAGAAACTACACTGTTTATACAGAAACTACACTTTTTACACAGAAACTACACTGTTTATACAGAAACTACACTGTTTACACAGAAACTACACTGTTTATACAGAAACTACACTGTTTATACAGAAACTACACTTTTTACACAGAAACTACACTGTTTACACAGAAACTACATTGTTTACACAGAAACTACACTGTTTACACAGAAACTACACTGTTTATACAGAAACTACACTGTTTACACAGAAACTACACTGTTTATACAGAAACTACACTGTTTATACAGAAACTACACTGTTTACACAGAAACTACACTGTTTACACAGAAACTACACTGTTTACACAGAAACTACACTGTTTACACAGAAACTACACTGTTTATACATAAACTACACTGTTTACACAGAAACGACACTGTTTATACATAAACTACACTGTTTACACAGAAACTACTCTGTTTATACATAAACTACACTGTTTACACAGAAACTACACTGTTTATACATAAACTACACTGTTTACACAGAAACTACTCTGTTTATACATAAACTACACTGTTTACACAGAAACTACATTGTTTATACATAAACTACACTGTTTACACAGAAACTACTCTGTTTATACATAAACTACACTGTTTACACAGAAACTACACTGTTTATACATAAACTACACTGTTTACACAGAAACTACTCTGTTTATACATAAACTACACTGTTTACACAGAAACTACACTGTTTATACATAAACTACACTGTTTACACAGAAACTACTCTGTTTATACATAAACTACACTGTTTACACAGAAACTACACTGTTTACACAGAAACTACTCTGTTTACACAGAAACTACACTGTTTATACATAACCTACACTGTTTACACAGAAACTACTCTGTTTAAACAGAAACTACACTGTTTTCACAGAAACTACTCTGTTTATACATAAACTACACTGTTTACACAGAAACTACACTGTTTATACATAAACTACACTGTTTACACAGAAACTACTCTGTTTATACATAAACTACACTGTTTACACAGAAACTACATTGTTTATACATAAACTACACTGTTTACACAGAAACTACTCTGTTTATACATAAACTACACTGTTTACACAGAAACTACACTGTTTATACATAAACTACACTGTTTACACAGAAACTACTCTGTTTATACATAAACTACACTGTTTACACAGAAACTACACTGTTTATACATAAACTACACTGTTTACACAGAAACTACTCTGTTTATACATAAACTACACTGTTTACACAGAAACTACACTGTTTACACAGAAACTACTCTGTTTACACAGAAACTACACTGTTTATACATAACCTACACTGTTTACACAGAAACTACTCTGTTTAAACAGAAACTACACTGTTTTCACAGAAACTACTCTGTTTATACATAAACTACACTGTTTACACAGAAACTACACTGTTTATACATAAACTACACTGTTTACACAGAAACTACTCTGTTTATACATAAACTACACTGTTTACACAGAAACTACACTGTTTATACATAAACTACACTGTTTATACATAAACTACACTGTTTACACAGAAACCTCTCTGTTTATACATAAACTACACTGTTTACACAAAAACTACAATGTTTACACAGAAACTACTCTGTTTACACAGAAACTACACTGTTTATACATAAACTACACTGTTTATACATAAACTACACTGTTTACACAGAAACTACACTGTTTATACCTCTCTCCCTCTCTCTCTTTGTCATGGTTATTGGCAGCCTCAGTTTTTCTGCGGTCGTTATTCTTTTTGGTGTCGTCGAGGCGCTCTATCGGATTTTTCCACCTCCGTTCCGGTGTTTGGATCTCACCCGGCTATTATTCCTCACACCTGTTTTGGGTTTCCTGTCGGTTATAAATAGCCCAGGACTTCAGCTTTCCGGCACTTCGAGATGTGTCCATGTTATTTGACAAACGAAGTCGGTACGGTACAGGATTCAAGCAACCGTTTCTTTTTTAAGCTTTGCTAAAAAGATACAAGGGGCTTGCTTTAGCTTCTAGTTATTCCTTAGTGGAATTGTTTTTCTCGTAGTTGCTGTCTGTCCCTCGCTTTGGTTTGCATTTTGTTCTCATTGAGGCAGATTGGTTGTTTCTTTTATTTTTCTCTTCTGCGCACTCCCGCATTGAGAGTGAGAGAATTATTTTCTTTTCCCATTATACTTATCCTTTGTTTTCTTACTTTTTGTTATTCACTTGCTTATATTGTAAGCGAGAGGTATTTTTTCCACTCGGTTCATGAGTATGCCCTGTTATTTGGGGTTTGTTTTGTTTTGGCTTAGGGCCTGGAGTGTTTTCTATTCTCCATTCCTTGGTTATTCATATAGATATATCCCCCTCTCACTCGTCCCTCTTTTTGGTGTGTGCTTTTAGAACTCTTAGCTGTCGCCTTTGATTACACTCCACCTGATACTCTCCCTCTTTCTCCCTCCTTTCTCTCTCTCTCTCTCTCTCTCTCACATTTATTACATTTTAAACTCATCTCCACCCCCCTCATCTTATAGGAGGTATTAAAAATGAGCTATATTCCTTCATCTTTTCAGTCTCTTTGTGCTATTTTCTATTTACATGTGAAACTACGTTACTGTAACTGGCTCATCATTTTCATTTATATTTTAGCAATATCCTCCCCCTCCCCCTCCTCCCCCTTATGGAGGACAACTTTATCAATGCCCAATTAAATCAAATTATTATAGAATGTTACTTATTCCTTATTACTTATTCCTTCATCGTTTGTCTCTTTGTGCTATTTTCGATTTACATGTGAAACTAAGGTACTGTAATTTGCTCATCATTTTATTTATATACAGTATATATATATAGGCTATATAATTTGTTTTTATATAGCCTATATTTTATGCCTGAGACGCCAGGGGGCTTGCCTCTGTTGGCGGCTGCCATTTCACCGTGAGAGTGATAGAGAACGTAAGAGAGAGAGACACAAATATGATGTTGTGTATTTTAATATATGTGAAGTATTCCAAAGTTTGAGGAAAGTAGGGCTGACGAGCCAACACGCAGCAGTAGGCTAGTTCACACACACACACACACACACGCACACACACGCATACACACGGGCGCGCGCAAACGGAGGCGTGGTCACTCTGAAACAGCCTGTGGTGTTACCCTGTAAAGGGAATGGGATATGACATTTTGATTGGTTTATTGCATGTGACGCCCAAGAAACACCTATAATTAATGAAGAGACTAAGTTCAGCCCATTTGCACGTTTTAGCACTCAAAAAACACGCCGTCAAACTTGGAAATAGTACTCTTGGACATGCCCTAAATGCACTTTACGCCATGCGTTTAGACAAAGCGCTAAGATCGCCAAGATAGAGCCCTTGGTATTTAACCGACGTGAGCGCTAGGGGCTATAATGAACCCTGCACTGGGTGTAAAATCGCAAAGACACTTTGCGTTTGGGTTAGCGCCGCTTAGCGCTGGGTGTAAGATAGGGCCCCAGGTCTCTTTCTCAATTGCTGGGTGCTACTCTTACTTGGATTGATATTGTTTGCTTACAATTTTTTCATGGCAATGTATTTAAATAATTTAAGCACTGTTATTTTATTTTAATACACTCTTTCATGCTGCATTCCTACATTAATATATTGTACAGCTCATTTGTGGTGCGTGCGCGTGTGTGCGTCTTTATTAACAGCCTTCTTGCTTCTCGTGCCTCCCTGCTCCCAAAGCCATTACGAAACTTCTGCTCATTTTTTCAAACCGTTCACTGTGTAGAGACTATTACAGTTTCACACACAATTTCAGTCGTTTATCTTTAACGAGCTGAAGCCATATTATTACACTGCAGCTCTGTGGCGCGATAGCAGGCCTGTGCGAGAGCGCAGCTATACCCCCCTATCACGGAGTCCCATTACCTTCAGTGCCTGCCTATTACCCGAAATCTGTCAGCGTCAATGGAAACAGGCGAAGAAAGCTCGGTGGGTAAATGCGCAATGGCAAACAGTGGGCTACATCTCGCCTGCAGTGCCTATTGTCACAGAATAGGCAATATACTGTATTTCACAGTGGCGTCAAGTTGCCCTGCCAGAAAAATCAAGGATAATATTAAACTGGACAGAATTCACAATAGTGTTGAGGGTGATTGTAGATCGGGGAGATTAATGCACAGGAGAGCATTTATGACCGCATGAATAAACATTAACATTGAGGTATATTATATAAACATTTCGTAACTCATCAACTAAAGGGCATCAAATGCCTGACCGTTAGTTATAGTAGTTGCGCTTAACCATGTCCCATCGCGCATTTATTATTTATAGTTTTCCACTACTACATTTTTAATTACAATATAGCTCAGCGCCGTACAATTTGTTCTTGTTTGCTCTGCCAACGTTAATGGTTCCTTCAGGATATCACAGCAAATTCCCTTGAAGCGTTAAACATCAATAATTGCCTTTTCACCATGCGTCGCCAAATCGCTGCTGGGAAGAGGCGCTACCAGGTGATTTGCGTAAAAGTCCCACGTGTTGCGGTCAGTACTTAATTACTCGTACCAACGCGTGGTGGATCCCCCCGCAGGCTACAGCAAAAGCTCCAAGTAGGTTTATATCAAATAACAGCTGTTTACATTTGATTTGATGTATGTTTGTAAATCGAAAAAAAAATCTAGAATAGCGTTCTTCTAAGTATGGTCCGCTGATTTAAATTTTTATGTTCATCACAATGGCATGTCCACTATGTCATAGATATGTTATGACATAGATGTTTACGACAGTTACCATAAAGGGGAGTTAGGACCGGGAACTGTATGGTACGGAGAATAAAGTCAGCGTGATTCAAACAACCGAGTTCGTTCGTTCGTTCGTTCGTTCTTTCGTTCTTAATAAATTAAAGCCAGTTTATTACACACTAGGCCCGGTAGGCTACGCTTACAAGAGTTAAGGAAATAAAATAGTACACAGAAGCCCAGGGGTGCGTCCCAATACTCTTCACTCCCCACCTCCTTTCCTCCACTCCCCCACTCCCCCACTACCACTATCTCTTACCCAGAAGTATGCAAAACTGCCTGAACGTTTTTTGCATGTAGGCTACAGTAGCTATACAATGTACCTGACATTGCGGTTTGCGTCGAGACATTCATTTATATGTAACCATTAATACGTAATTAACTTGAAATCAGCAACATTAGATTAAAACACAAAGATCTGTTTCTGGGACGCAGGAGAGGAGGTGGTAGCCAGGGGTGTAAAGTACTTGAGTAATTGTACTTCGTTACAATACTTAAGTACTGTTTTGGGGGATTTGTACTTTACTCGAGTATTAAGTTTGTATACTTGTACTTTTATTCAATTACATTTCAGAGAAAAAAAACATACTTTTTACTCCTTACATTTAAAATGCAGACCTACAAAGTAAAAATCTCGCAGGTCCAACGATTTTAATTAGTATATTTGTTTCTCTGGCCGAACTAACATTAACGTTATTAATCCTGCAGCCGCACTTTATTTAAAACAGCAAATCAAATCCCCATTAATGGAAAATGTACCCACCCATACCTATGCTGATTGGTCCTTGTGCAAGACTAGAAAGCGTGTATCTTTGATTAGACACCTGCTATCAAAATAACTATTTGACAAGAACCTTAGGATGTGGAATGTCGAAACCACGTATAAAAAAAACTGAACTAAACCCTTAATTTTTTCCAAGATTGTAGTTTGGCCAACTTTACAACTGGATGCTGTGATGTGAATGCCGTCCATGTTAGTTTACCTCCACATGTTTTTTCAAATTCGATGGAGAAGTGCATTAAATCATTTTAATGCAAAAAAAAGTGTCCTCTGTTCTTTAATTTCAGCATTGTCTATCGCAGAATTCATTCCATTGTGGGCCGAGTGTATGCTGGGTTTCATTCCAGCCTTGCCTAAACACCAGCTGATGATTTCACCAATTAGCTCACCTATTCAACTAACTCACCTGTGTAGTTGCAATGTGTAGTTGAAACGAAAACTTGTATACACTCGGCCCACGATGGAATGAGTTTGAGACCTCTTGTCTATCCCTTGCAATAAAAAAAGTTTTTACTTTTACTTTTTAGTACTTAAGTACATTTAAAAGTAGGAACTTTTTGACTTTTACTCAAGTGTATTTTTAGCCAGATACTCTGACTTTTACTTGAGTAAGATTTTGAGACAGTATCCATACTTTCACTTAAGTATAATTTCTGGGTACTTTTTACACCCCTGGTGGTAGTGGAGGAAGGGAGGGTGTGTTTTTCGATTATTGGGACGCACCCCTGGGGTTTCCAGTTTATTGGCAACGTGTGCAAACAGCCAACCCGGAACCCTCCAACTTCGGTTGCATTCAGGATGAGAACTTTGAAAGTTATAAGCACGTCAGAGCTGGAATTGACTGTCAAGACTTATGGGAGGTACTTAAAAAACAGCTTAGGCACCATTGTGGGCTGCAGTGCTGTAAAGGTTGAAGAAGGTGACCGACCGGTTGTGAAAGCTAACCTGACAGCCTCAAAAGGCACAGACAGAGACCACATAGACTTAGACTAAGCAGTTCATACTGACATCCCTAAATTAAATTAAAGGAATTTGAAGCACCTTTTTCCTGGTCTATTTTTAAATTTGAAGGACAATGTACAGTATAAACATATTGCTACCTTCAAATAGGTGTTTAAAACCACCCAAGTGGAAACTTAAAAGATTATATTGACAGGTAGTTAAACCCCGTCCACAAGTCCTAGGGTCAAGGCCATGAGTTAGAATTCTGCGCGTTTGTTGCAGAAAAAAATTAGCATGGAGATTTTGACCTTATATTCAAATTATCCCAATTTTGGCCATGTAATAATTATACCCCATGCAGGTACAATTTGTATGATAACGCAGCGATGTGAAACTCACCTGGTTCAGAAACTAGACACGACACAAATTAGATTAATCACACACCTCTTTAGTTATTATCTGTGTTTGTCTTCATTCCCCACAGCCTATAAGCACATGTGGGAATTCCACCTCATTTTCTTTACTTCAGGGTTTTTAAAGTACATCACTTAACAATTTACTATTTCTGTTCTGTTCTGCTGTTGCTCCAGGATTCATGTTTATAGCAATAATTCATATCACAAGTTTTGCTCCTGCCCTTGAAACAATGTGTAAATATTTTATTTTATATTATGGTAACATAGTGGCATTGTCGTTAGGGAAATCATAACGCACACGGGAAAGTCTGGCGCTAGGACCCTGGGGACCCTGCTATAGCCCTAATCTAGTGCAGCCATTGGTTAGAGAGTGCAGTGTGGTCTAATCTAGTGCAGCCATTGGTTAGAGAGTGCAGTGTGGTCTAATCTAGTGCTGCCATTGGTTAGAGAGTGCAGTGTGGTCTAATCTAGTGCAGCCATTGGTTAGAGAGTGCAGTGTGGTCTAATCTAGTGCAGCCATTGGTTAGAGAGTGCAGTGTGGTCTAATCTAGTGCAGCCATTGGTTAGAGAGTGCAGTGTGGTCTAATCTAGTGCAGCCATTGGTTAGAGAGTGCAGTGTGGTCTAATCTAGTGCAGCCATTGGTTAGAGAGTGCAGTGTGGTCTAATCTAGTGCTGCCATTGGTTAGAGAGTGCAGTGTGGTCTAATCTAGTGCTGCCATTGGTTAGAGAGTGCAGTGTGGTCTAATCTAGTGCAGCCATTGGTTAGAGAGTGCAGTGTGGTCTAATCTAGTGCAGCCATTGGTTAGAGAGTGCAGTGTGGTCTAATCTAGTGCTGCCATTGGTTAGAGAGTGCAGTGTGGTCTAATCTAGTGCTGCCATTGGTTAGAGAGTGCAGTGTGGTGCACGCACGGAGCCGTGTGACCGCTACAGAGCGGGTTGTAGTATGTAGTATGAACCAGCAATCACTGCTGGTACTGCATTTGCTCCTCTTTCTGGAGGAAGAAATAAGTAACCAAGTAAGTTTACACTACTTTACGCTCATGCTCTTTGTTGGCTATTCATCAGTTGTACACATGCCACTATTTAGAGTCATATTCTGACCAGCCAGAGTCTGCTGTTGACTCAACGATGTGTAAAACAACTTGACCATAAACATATGTGTATCATTTTAAGGGTTTCTTCTCTTGACTTACATTTTCATACGGTCCAATAGGAAAATTATTTAGGAGAAACAACCCTTAAAGTGATCCATCCATATCTACTGCATATCTGGCAGCAGAGTGATGGTTTGAGGCTCGTTTGATACCTCAGACCCTTGATGACCTAAACACATCCATTTACATTACAGTCATTTAGCAGACGCTTTTATCCAAAGCGACATACAGTAAGTGCATACAACCATGGGTTCCAAAATATTCCCATATATATTCAATTCCCATATAGATCCATTCAAATGCAGTGAGGTTATATTATGGCTTGTAAATGTACCTGGAAATAAGATATCAAGAGTCTTTTGATGTTGTTGGGTCACAGGCATCAGGAAGTCATGGCATGCAAAGCATATGCAACCAAATATTAAATATGACTTTATTTAAGTTTATGTTCATTTGTCCAATTACTTTTGGTCCCCTAAAAGGTGGAGGGGGACTATTTATAAAAATGGCTAGAATTGGTACAAGGTTCACCTGATGGATATACACATTTTCAAATTAAAGCTGAAAGTCTGCACTTTAACCTCATAGTCACTGTTCCATTTCAAATCCAATGTGCTGGAGTACAGAACCAAAACAACAAAAGATGTGTCACACCTATTCTTGTCATAATTTTTATCCCAACCATATAATAATATGAGGGGTACCTCCTTATCTGATTTTGTTCTGGGGTTCCTTGTGTCTTAAAGAAGGCCCCCAGCCCTGCCTCTTCGAGCACTGCTGAACATTGTACAACAGATTGGTTGTGCCGATGTGGTGGGTATTAAAGGGGTGTAAGCAGAATCAGAGCACCTGATGTATTTAAGGGTCAATATCGCACTGTACACTAGTATTGTATCTGCAGTGAAGATGTTCAATGCGGTGCTGTTTCAGTCAATAAACCAGTGGGCTCCCTCACTCTTCCTAAACAAGACTGACTGTGATAGAACACAAAACCAAAATGCATCATCATCCATGTGACTGTTTCTGCATCATATTACAAACCTGCCTTCAAAACATTGTCACTAATGGTGAACATTGTAACAGGGCTGACGGTGAACATTGTAACAGGGCTGACGGTGAACGTAACGGGGCTGACGGTGAACGTAATGGGCTGACGGTGAACGTAACGGGCTGACGGTGAATGTAACAGGGCTGACGGTGAACGTAACGGGGCTGACGGTGAACATAACAGGGCTGATGGTGAACATTGTAACAGGGCTGACGGTGAACGTAACGGGCTGACGGTGAACGTAACGGGGCTGACGGTGAACGTAACGGGGCTGATGGTGAACATTGTAACAGGGCTGACGGTGAACGTAACAGGCTGACGGTGAACATTGTAACAGGGCTGACGGTGAACATTGTAACAGGGCTGAAGGTGAACGTAACGGGGCTGACGGTGAACGTAACAGGGCTGACGGTGAACGTAACGGGGCTGACGGTGAACGTAACAGGGCTGACGGTGAACGTAACGGGCTGACGGTGAACGTAACGCGGCTGACGGTGAACGTAACAGGGCTGATGGTGAACATTGTAACAGGGCTGACGGTGAACGTAACAGGCTGACGGTGAACATTGTAACAGGGCTGACGGTGAACATTGTAACAGGGCTGATGGTGAACATTGTAACAGGGCTGACGGTGAACGTAACGGGGCTGACGGTGAACGTAACAGGGCTGACGGTGAACTTAACGGGCTGACGGTGAACGTAACAGGGCTGATGGTGAACATCGTAACGGGCTGACGGTGAACATTGTAACAGGGCTGACGGTGAACGTAATGGGGCTGGCGGTGAATGTAACAGGGCTGACGGTGAACGTAACGGGGCTGACGGTGAACGTAACAGGGCTGACGGTGAACTTAACGGGCTGACGGTGAACGTAACAGGGCTGATGGTGAACATTGTAACAGGGCTGACGGTGAACATTGTAACAGGGCTGACGGTGAACGTAACGGCTGACGGTGAACGTAACAGGGCTGACGGTGAACTTAACGGGCTGACAGTGAACATTGTAACAGGGCTGATGGTGAACATTGTAACAGGGCTGACGGTGAACGTAACGGGCTGACGGTGAACATTGTAACAGGGCTGACGGTGAACGTAACGGGCTGACGGTGAATGTAACAGGGCTGACGGTGAACGTAACGGGGCTGACGGTGAACGTAACAGGGCTGACGGTGAACTTAACGGGCTGACGGTGAACATAACAGGGCTGATGGTGAACATTGTAACAGGGCTGACGGTGAACGTAACAGGCTGACGGTGAACATTGTAACAGGGCTGACGGTGAACGTAACGGGGCTGACGGTGAACGTAACAGGGCTGACGGTGAATGTAACAGGGCTGACGGTGAACATAACGGGGCTGACGGTGAACGTAACAGGGCTGACGGTGAACATAACAGGGCTGATGGTGAACATTGTAACAGGGCTGACGGTGAACGTAACGGGCTGACGGTGAACGTAACGGGGCTGACGGTGAACGTAACGGGGCTGATGGTGAACATTGTAACAGGGCTGACGGTGAACGTAACAGGGCTGACGGTGAACGTAACGGGGCTGACGGTGAACGTAACAGGGCTGACGGTGAACGTAACGGGCTGACGGTGAACGTAACGGGGCTGACGGTGAACGTAACAGGGCTGATGGTGAACATTGTAACAGGGCTGACGGTGAACGTAACAGGCTGACGGTGAACATTGTAACAGGGCTGACGGTGAACATTGTAACAGGGCTGATGGTGAACATTGTAACAGGGCTGACGGTGAACGTAACGGGGCTGACGGTGAACGTAACAGGGCTGACGGTGAACTTAACGGGCTGACGGTGAACGTAACAGGGCTGATGGTGAACATCGTAACGGGCTGACGGTGAACATTGTAACAGGGCTGACGGTGAACGTAATGGGGCTGGCGGTGAATGTAACAGGGCTGACGGTGAACGTAACGGGGCTGACGGTGAACGTAACAGGGCTGACGGTGAACTTAACGGGCTGACGGTGAACGTAACAGGGCTGATGGTGAACATTGTAACAGGGCTGACGGTGAACATTGTAACAGGGCTGACGGTGAACGTAACGGGCTGACGGTGAACGTAACAGGGCTGACGGTGAACTTAACGGGCTGACAGTGAACATTGTAACAGGGCTGATGGTGAACATTGTAACAGGGCTGACGGTGAACGTAACGGGCTGACGGTGAACATTGTAACAGGGCTGACGGTGAACATTGTAACAGGGCTGACGGTGAACGTAACGGGCTGACGGTGAATGTAACAGGGCTGACGGTGAACGTAACGGGGCTGACGGTGAATGTAACAGGGCTGACGGTGAACTTAACGGGCTGACGGTGAACATAACAGGGCTGATGGTGAACATTGTAACAGGGCTGACGGTGAACGTAACAGGCTGACGGTGAACATTGTAACAGGGCTGACGGTGAACGTAACGGGGCTGACGGTGAACGTAACAGGGCTGACGGTGAATGTAACAGGGCTGACGGTGAACATAACGGGGCTGACGGTGAACGTAACAGGGCTGACGGTGAACTTAACGGGCTGACGGTGAACATAACAGGGCTGATGGTGAACATTGTAACAGGGCTGACGGTGAACGTAACAGGCTGACGGTGAACATTGTAACAGGGCTGACGGTGAACATTGTAACAGGGCTGACGGTGAACGTAACGGGGCTGACGGTGAACTTAACGGGCTGACGGTGAACGTAACAGGGCTGATGGTGAACATTGTAACAGGGCTGACGGTGAACGTAACGGGCTGACGGTGAACATTGTAACAGGGCTGACGGTGAACATTGTAACAGGGCTGACGGTAAACATTGTAACGGGGCTGACGGTGAATGCAAGTGTAATATTTGTAATTAGCCAGATAGCAGGTCTGGGCAAAGGTGTCGGTTTCATTATAACTGGGGAGATACACCTGGGCCTAGTCTCACATCGTAAAAGGGAAAGTCTCACAAGCATACTAGCTAGTCTAGCAATTAAAATAATAAAATAATGTCTCCCTCAAACCTATGTGTAAGGGTCACATGTTATTAAAGCTTTCCGATTTTTTTGGCGGGTACTTAAAATGGGCTATCTAAGCACCAATGTCCGCTGGTTTTCTGAATATTAATTTAGTCATTGGGTTCGTTAGCTGGCTATCTGACTTTAATGTCTCACTAAAACACAAAGTATTCACTTCAATATCCCCCTTTCTTCAGATGACAGGAAGATGTGATCTCCTAACGAGAAGGATATTTGGGTGGGGGGGGGGGGGTGGGGAAGAGGGGTTTGTGGGGGGGTCTGTTTGTGGTGGGTGGGGGGGGGGGGAAGAGGGGTTTGTGGGGGGGGTCTGTTTGGGGTGGGTGGGGGTGGGTGGGGGGGGGGGGGGGAAGGGGGGTTTGTGGGGGGTCAGTTTGTGGTGGGTGGGTGGGGAAGGGGGGTTTGTGGGGGGGTCAGTTTGTGGTGGGTGGGTGGGGGGGTGGGGAAGGGGGGTTTGTGGGGGGGTCTGTTTGTGGTGGGTGGGGGGGGGGTGGGGAAGGGGGGTTTGTGGGGGGATCTGTTTGTGGTGGGTGGGGAAGAGGGGTTTGTGGGGGGGTCTGTTTGTGGTGGGTGGGGGGGGGGGTGGGGAAGGGGGGTTTGTGGGGGGGTCAGTTTGTGGTGGGTGGGGGTTTTTGTGAGGAGCAGCGGGCAGAAACACAAAGGAGAGCGGCTCAGAGAACATCATTTCCCTCTTTTCACCAAATGAACCTGTTAAAAGTCTCAAGTTACCCTGCCAGTGCAGAGGCCTCAAAAGAGAGGCTTTCTGATAAAATAATTATGGAATTTCAAGTTTTGAAAGCATAAAACAAGTTCTCTCTGTGGCTTTCTTCTCCCCCCTGCTAAATTACTGCAACTGTTTCCTTGGCAACGTCAGCAGGAAGTAATCAGCCTGCAGTATGAGCAGTCTGGGCCATGTCTCCAGCCTGACGTCTGTCTGTCTGTCCGTTCTTAATCATGAAGTGTAACCGTAGTTGGGTCTGCTGTGCTGTTTTATAAGATGCAGCAGCAGGCTTGTGATTACTGAAATGTACCTTGGTTACTGAAGTGTTCACACGGGCCGGTTATTCTTCAGTTACAGCGTCTGAGCTGCAGACACACTGTACGGTTTGCTGCTGTTTTCTGCTTCTGCTGATTGTCAAACACAAAGTTTTCATCATTCCAATATCATTTCATCATCATTCCAATATCATTTCATCATCATTAGAATATCATTTCATCATCATTCCAATATAATTTCTTCTTCTGCTTCTGTTGCGCCGGTTGTGATTGCAGTCTGTCACATTACTAACGAGAGTGAACTGCAGTCTGTCACATTACTAACGAGAGTGAACTGCAGTCTGTCACATTACTAACGAGAGTGAACTGCAGTCTGTCACATTACTAACGAGAGTGAACTGCAGTCTGTCACATTACTAACGAGAGTGAACTGCAGTCTGTCACATTACTAACGAGAGTGAACTGCAGTCTGTCACGTTACTAACGAGAGTGAACTGCAGTCTGTCACATTACTAATGAGAGTGAACTGCAGTCTGTCACATTACTAACGAGAGTGAACTGCAGTCTGTCACATTACTAACGAGAGTGAACTGCAGTCTGTCACGTTACTAACGAGAGTGAACTGCAGTCTGTCACATTACTAACGAGAGTGAACTACAGTCTGTCACGTTACTAATGAGAGTGAACTGCAGTCTGTCACATTACTAACGAGAGTGAACTGCAGTCTGTCACATTACTAACGAGAGTGAACTGCAGTCTGTCACATTACTAACGAGAGTGAACTGTAACTCAGAAGCGCACATTTGTACATTAAATATAAATATATTCCCTCTTCAGTATTATTGTATTTTGTATGTGTGTCAGATGGAGTCAGGGACAGTTCATTTCTGTTCTTTATGTTGTTTTTTCTTCTCGCTGGAGATGGCTGATTATTAAGATATTGTGCAGCTCCACGTTGCCGTGACAACCTGTGATCGTTACAACCCCCCCCTTCCAAAAGGTATCCACTGTGTGAAACACCTTGAGTGAGGAAGACGATTCCAAGTTATTTTTCATTGTTTATATATTGCATTATGTAGTTTAATTTGGTGGGATCCTTCATTTGTAATCTCTATGCCTGTGTTGACTGCAGCATTCAGTGGAAGCTGACAGAGGTTGAGTGTAATTTTCATGATGGACAGAAGAGCATTGCTGTTGGCCTATCCCTCTATCACTCTGAACACGAGGGTGTTGAGTGAGTCATACTATCACTCTGAACATGGGGGTGTTGAGTGACTCATACTATCACTCTGAACATGGGGGTGCTGAGTGACTCATACTATCACTCTGAACATGGGGGTGCTGAGTGACTCATACTATCACTCTGAACATGGGGGTGCTGAGTGACTCATACTATTACTCTGAACATGGGGGTGCTGAGTGACTCATACTATCACTCTGAACATGGGGGTGCTGAGTGACTCATACTATCACTCTGAACATGGGGGTGCTGAGTGACTCATACTATCACTCTGAACATGAGGGTGTTGAGTGACTCATACTATCACTCTGAACATGGGGGTGCTGAGTGACTCACACTATCACTCTGAACATGAGGGTGTTGAGTGACTCATACTATCACTCTGAACATGGGGGTGCTGAGTGACTCACACTATCACTCTGCACATGAGGGTGTTGAGTGACTCATACTATCACTCTGAACATGGGGGTGTTGAGTGACTCATACTATCACTCTGAACATGGGGGTGTTGAGTGAGTCATACTATCCGTTCTTACTTTCCTTGCCTGTTATGGATGGCTCGTGGCCGCATATGTGGAAATAACACTTTTATGTGAAAGTAACGACCTTCATAAAACACAATTGCTATTATCAGGGCTATTCTGTTTTTTTTTTTTTTGGTCTACATGGGAAATGGTACAAGGCTCATTCTGTGGTTGATTTCTGCGCA
Organism: Ilyophis sp. 1 JC-2022; assembly: GCA_022702515.1. Taxonomy (NCBI): domain Eukaryota; kingdom Metazoa; phylum Chordata; class Actinopteri; order Anguilliformes; family Synaphobranchidae; genus Ilyophis; species Ilyophis sp. 1 JC-2022. Next base: position 57,058,131 of record CM040406.1, read on the forward strand.
TTCAGAAGTTGGTGTGTGAGTTTTATTGTGTGGTTTCACAGGCGTTGTGTTGGTAACAGGCTCTGGACCAGTAAATACAGTAATCTGCTTAATTAAAGACCCCTCCAGCTCTGCCCAGCACACAGTCTGCCTCTTCATCGCCATGGTTACCGTGTTTGATTTGGGGTCTAGTGTCTGGGCTCCGAGCTCTCTGGTATGGATAATTCTGCCCGTGTTAAAACATGCTTCACTTTTACCTTACTGAAGATCTTCCAGTCTGATTTAGCCCAAGGCCCGGTGTCTCCAGCCGCATCACTAATGCAATCTCCCTGCACCAGCCGCATCACTAATGCAATCTCCCTGCACCAGCCGCATCACTAATGTAATCTCCCTGCACCAGCCGCATCACTAATGCAATCTCCCTGCACCAGCCGCATCACTAATGCAATCTCCCTGCACCAGCCGCATCACTAATGCAATCTCCCTGCACCAGCCGCATAACTAATGCAATCTCCTGCACCAGCCGCATCACTAATGCAATCTCCTGCACCAGCCGCATCACTAATGTAATCTCCCTGCACCAGCCGCATCACTAATGCAATCTCCCTGCACCAGCCGCATCACTAATGCAATCTCCCTGCACCAGCCGCATCACTAATGCAATCTCCCTGCACCAGCCGCATAACTAATGCAATCTCTTGCACCAGCCGCATCACTAATGCAATCTCCCTGCACCAGCCGCATAACTAATGCAATCTCTTGCACCAGCCGCATCACTAATGCAATCTCCCTGCACCAGCCGCATCACTAATGCAATCTCCTGCACCAGCCGCATCACTAATGCAATCTCCTGCACCAGCCGCATCACTAATGCAATCTCCTGCACCAGCCGCATCACTAATGTAATCTCCTGCACTAGCCGCATCACTAATGCATTACACTCTGACTGCACGTTCTCAGCTTTCCGTAAACCTGTTTCAGGTATTTATGATGATATAAAAACACTGAGTTACAAAAAGCTTGTGTAAAAAGTACTATCTAAATAATTTCATTATGTATTTACTATTGTGCAAAGAAGCTGTAAATGTTTTTACTTGCCTAGTGTGTAGTGTGTGCAATGATGTTTACTGCAATTTGTTGCTTTTGAAGAAATGCTAAGATCTCGATTGTCATTTCACTTTAATTCAAGCAGTTTTCATTTCTGCTAAACATGCAGCACAGCTCTCTGAAGATGTTTTCCAGTGACAGAGATGGATGACTAAGCTCCTGTTTGTGCACTGAGAGTTCCTCTTCTAACCTCAGGAGATATTTTGCTATTGGATTAACATAAAAACATGTCCACTCTAAGCCAGTGCTGTCTATTCATTATCCTGGAGATTCAGGGCCAATGGACTCGTTCAATCTGCAAAACTTAGAAGGTTCTTGGTGCATTTTAAGGTCCTTTTAATACTGCTGGCAAACCCTTTACAATTATATTACTGCTATTTATTCTTTCTTTTTTTTAGCAGACAAATGGCTACACTTTGAGGTAAGCAATGGCTTTGTTTGTGATTATTTATAACTCGTAAAATGGTGAATGGTCAAAGGTTTTTATTATACAGTGCCCTCCATAATGTTTGAGACAAAGACATATTTTTTCTTGATTTGGCTCTGTTCTCCAACCAAGTGCTGTAATTTATACATGGTGAAGCCAAAATGTACATAACAAAATACCCTTTAATAAAAGCTGAGAATCTGTAGAGTATTCTGGGGGACATTTTAACACCATAAAATTGCACCAATCAGAAACAAGCTAGAGCTGATACTCACTCTGCACATGGGCATTGATGATCCCTCTCTGTGTGCCCAAAGGCCAACTGATGCCCCATTCTCTGCTCTTTTTTAACAAAGACTGGTTTTAGAGGTATAAAAAAATATTTTATTGACCATTGTTCTTCTCTTGCAGTCTTGACCTTTTAGTTCTAAGATTCAGCAGTTGTCTAATCTTGATCAGAAAATGTTGTGTAGCTTTTGATATCTTAGTCAAGTTTCAATGACGTTGTTCCTATCCAGCAAGCTAGCTAGTTTCATGTGTTCAGGGTTGGGGGCAATTGTAACCCCTGTTAAAATTGCCCCCCAGAATACTCAACTTTAATCACATGTGAAATGTTTGATTACAAATCTAGAATTGTGGAGTACAGAGCCAAATCAAGAAATAATAGGCCTTTGTCCCAAACATTATGGAGGGCACTGTTTGTTGGTTTACATTAAATGTCAGGTTTAATAACCAATATAATTACTTAATAGTTACTTCCAAACCAAAGTTGTACACCAAGATGGACGTCTTAATACCAATTTCCTACCCACTTACTACCATTTTACATCTACTCTTAATAAAAGTATGTTCATAAAATGTGTTGACAGTTGAAAATAATGAGTCTGAAACAGGCAGAAAAACACTGTCGCTTTTAATTATTTTCAGCGGACAAGCCTCTTCCTACTCGGGTTGTAGCCTGGGTAACCGGGTTTCCTGGGTAACGGCTGTCCGTCGTTGTTGTTTAAAGAAATAACACCAACACTGGCAGTTTTTTTTTGGACCGTTTTATTCTATTGGCTAACATGGTATCATCCTACGTACGCGTACGGCATGTTGTCTGAGCGCATTACGAGAGAAGCACGTTTACAGGGGGTTATCTAGCACAAGCTACTAGCGGCCACTGTAGACACTGACGGCACGCCTGCCATGATTGGACAGAAAGATCGCTGCGGATGCAGCAGGTAGCAGTTTGTATTCTATGCAAACATACACAACGCAGCTATTTTTACAAGAATTCAAGCAATACTGCTCTTGTATATATGTATTTTGGTCATACTCCAGAGTACATTCTTTTTATTTTATTTTTAAATGTCAAAATGGTTAACTTCTAACAACAAAGCAAATTAATACAAAATATACAGTGCTTAGAAATGAGAGAGCGTGCGCATTTGAATTGTAAGTTAACTTTTCACAAATACCTCCACTAATACAAGTACAGGAAGAGCATAAGGCAATAGCGGGCAGTGTTTCCACACTTTTAACCTGTAAACGGAGAATTCGGTCTTGGTAAGAAACCCCGTGTCCCGCAGCCTAGACTGTCCATAGCAACAGGAAGAAAGTGTTGCCACAATACACGGGGCTGACTTAACTTATTTTTTCTTATTTGTTTTTGTCTTAGAATTGTACGTGACTAGTATATACATAAACTAATCCTGTATTCTGTTCGATGTTGAAACCACATCAGGTATTTAGCGGATTCCAGTCACAGTACGCTCTTTTAAAGGGCAGTGTTTCCCAGTTAGCCTACTGTCAAAGTGCCGCAGAGTTCTTCACCAAGTACAGAAGAAAATCGGAATATTAAGTTACTAAACAATGGAAAAATCATTTGTAAAAGTATATAACCCCCTACCACACACACAGCACACACACACCACATTAACTGGCCGGAAATACCCCGTGCGCTTTGGAGAATAGGAACGGAGGCCTCGCACGTGCGATGTGGAGACACGCCCCTCTGTGACCGCGTGCAGAGTTCGTCTTTACGCCGCCCCGACCCTGCGCGCGCTCGTGTCTTTTTCTCAAATCAACACGTCACCTGTGTCTCCGACACAGAAGTCATCGAATGTGTTCTGTGAATTCTTACCTTTAAGCTTGTAAAGTGTTTGGTTAGGCTACTTAAAAAATAAGTGCTCATTTAGACTTCACGAGCCTCTTCTCCCCTTAAATGCAAGTCGAACACTTTAGGTAAACACTTCAGAGGCTTTTTGTAAGCAAAATGCATGAAGCCAAAAATAAATTGCCTGTGTCTGTAATGGGATGAACAACATTCAGAATTTTTAAGAATTACAATCTTATCTGTGATATGTTTCAATTGAAAATTTAAAGGCTTTTTTTAAATCGATATTGAGGAATATGACTGTAATTTCTTCTCAGAAGATACAGAGTGAAGATCTATCAGCCACACCATTCTCAGACAGAATGCATGTCCTCATTTTTACTCCTTAACATTGTAATGATTATTGTCAGGCATTTTTTGACTTGGCTGCAAATCCGTTTTGGGCAGAGCTATACTGAACTGATAGGACAGACTGCAATTATTATGCCAAACGCGCACACTTAGATATTATACAGATATTATACATAACTGTATATATAACTGATATTATACATAACTGTCAAAGTTTACTATTTCCAAAGCATTAGCTGGCAATCTCTAAATCTATTCATTTTTTTGAAGTACACCATTTTCCTGCCAAAAGTAATCTTACATTTAACTTTTAACTATATTCATAAATAGTATGATGTGTGATTGGCTATTTCAGTTTTCTCTAGCAAAATGAAACTCTCAAACAAGTCGGAGGTAAGAGATGAGTACATTTTGCCTGAGATTAGAGTTTTGGTTGATAGATTTTTGGGGAATGGAAACTTATAATGACTTAGTGGACACACACTGAGAATATCTCCGCTCTGTAACAGGGAGACTAATAAAATAAAAGCTAAATAAATAAATTAAGCGATGGATCTCCGTCAAACACACATCTTTCTCCTGCTTACTTCATTCGCCTGCAGTATACACATACCCATGAACAACACTTCACATGAAAGCCTTTTGACTCATTTTGTTGGAACAGAACTTGGTTACAGAACTATGGAACTTATCACACAGAATGAAGGTTTCTCTATTGTCCTGTACTGGACATATACCCAATCTTTCTGGAACAGAGGAGCTATGTCTATTTAGATGAAGGAAACATTAATAATTGTCAGTTGAGGAGGGGTGGGGGAGGTAATGGGGTGCAGGGGGGTAATGGGGTACAGGGAGGTAATGGGGTACAGGGGGGTAATGGGATACAGGGAGGTAATGGGGTACAGGGGGGTAATGGGGTACAGGGAGGTAATGGGGTACAGGGAGGTAATGGGGTACAGGGGGGTTTAGATCAGTTACTTAATCCTACATATAAACATACTTCATAAGGTCACCTTGTCCGTTCATTTGTCGACATGGATTTGTGTTGTATCAGTGACAGTGGAGAGAGTCATGTTTTTTATGGAAGCCACATTCTTATTTTTTTGATGGCTATTATTATTTTAGTTTGACAGCAGGAATTACAATTGGATTTTCTTCATGCATATTTAAAAAAAACATACTTCAGATGACTGGGAGGAAATGGAGTGGAACTCTGGCCTTTATAAAAAGCTTATCTGGGGGATTGTGACAAAACTGTTACAATGACTCTGTTGGAAAAATGTTGGACACCTGATGTTTGAGTGACAAGACATAAAGATAGACCATTCAAAGCTTGAAGGATGTCTCTAGTATGGACCCTGTATAAATCCAGATGTTGTGAACTCAAACTTAAAAATTAAACACGTCCCGCGTTTCCCCAATGGTTTAGAATAAACAGTCAATAATTGGCACAAATTCTTGTTTTCTTCCTCATCAAGAATATAAATATTTACAACATTGTTTTTCTTCACTTCTAAATATCATCTCCAGTCAATCAGCAGGGAGAGATATGACTATAATATAGCCAGATAACAGATCAAGATGGCCATCAAAACATTCATAGTTAACGTTGCAACAAAATAAAATAAAAAAACATTACAAAACAAATCATAAATCATTGTCTAATCACATTGAAGACAGACATCTTCCCAATGAATAAAGTACCAAAGAAAGTTGCTGACACTGATATCTGATAACTATACTGTATCTACACTCCCAAGCAGTCAAAATGAATGAGTTATTAACATCACAATGTTATGAAAAATGTATAAAACGGACTGTTTGGCACTTTGTACATGTCACCAGTGTAGCGTTAGTGTTGCAGAGAGCTCTCAGTCCAATGGGCTCTGCGTCCATTCTGTCTGTGGATATGAGTGGAGAGGCATGGAAAACCTGACCATCCATTACCATTCCCCATACTGCTTTCCATCTGTGCTATTATCAATGTGTGTGTGTGTGTGTGTGTTTATATGCACGTATATACTGCATGTATGCTTTTACATTCGTCAAAGTATAGTGCATTCAGATGTGAAGTGTTTGCTACATAATAGAGCTTTAATCCTGCTGCTGATGTTAGAGTGGTGCAGGTATTACCATCAGAAGCCTTAGAAGCCACACAGCGATGGTGCAGCGGGCTAAGGTGCAGACTGTGCGAATCGGGGGTTTGATCCCCGGTCCTGCCAGATCCGAGTGTGGCCGTTGCCCTGTGCTCCCGGGTGGGGGGCGGGGGGAGGAGACTATCGCTGCGCGCAGAACGGCCCTGAGCGAGTTGAAATTGCGGTCAGGAGCTCGAGAAGTTGCGCCCTGTAGAGGACGTGGCACCCTCCTTTTTACTACCAGCTGACAGTTGTGTAGCGGTGATTCTCTAGCGGTTGCTACACGGGGGAAGTGAATTAGAATAGGGGTTCAATTGGCTACCAAAATGGGAAAAAATTAGACACAAATAAAAAGAAGCCTTAGAAGCCGAGACCGCTTGACTCAACCGCTCGTCTTCAGAACGTCTGCGGAATATACAGAGCACGGAGTGTCTGGGCAATGGAAAACACATCTGTTCTTTTATTTTATTTTTTTTAGTTTGGAGCTGTTCAGACTCCAGAAATGAGAATGGGTTGGAAAAGTTAATGGAATTGAGTCTATATACAACAATCATTTTTGTGTTTTTTTTAGAAAGCGATGCGTCGCGTGCTTCCTTAATTTCCTGTCACAGCGGAGGTGATGTCATGCAGCTCGACAGCATTGTGAGCCTGGGGTGAGGGGGTGGGGGGGGGGGGTTAGGGCGGTGTTGGGGGGTTTGGGGGGCGGTGTTGGGGGATTTGGCTGTGGTTTGGGGGGGTGGTTTGGGGGGTGGTTTGGGCGGTGTTGGGTGGTGTTGGGGGCTTTGGGGGGTGGTGTTGGGGGGGATTGGGCAGTGTTGGGGGTTTGGGCGGCGTTTGACGTGTTGGGGGTTTTGGCGGTGTTGATAGTTTTGGTGGTGTTGGGTGGTTTGCTCAGCGTTGGGGGGTTTGGACAGTGTTGGGGGGTTTGTGAGGTGTGGGGGATTTGGGGGGTGGTTTGGGAGGTGTTGGGGGGTTTGGACGGTGTTTGACGGTGTTGGGGGTTTGGGCGGTGTTGAGGGTTTTTGGCGGTGTTGGGTGGTTTGGGCAGTGTTGGGGGGTTTGGATGGTGTTGGGGGGTTTGGGAGGTGTTGGGCGGTGATGGGGAATTTGCTTGTTGACAGTAATATTCAGTAAAGCCATTAGGCTTGTCTGCACTGGACCTCAATCTCATCCTTTAAGTGCTGTTTAGTGCCTGTAGCCAAAGATGGCACTTCTCTTTTTTTTGTTGACCGAGTATCATCTGCTTGTTTGAAACCCCCAACAAAAAACAGCACCTTGTCTTACTGAGCAACATGTGAGAGTGCCTGTGTGTGTGAGTGCCTGTTTGTGTGAGACTGCCCATGCTTGAGAACGCCCATGCTTGTGTGCACCCGTGCTTGTGTGTGCCTGTGCGTGAGTGAGAGCACCCGTGCGTGAGAGTGCCCGTGTCATCCGTGACGTGTCTTCACTCCTGCTGGAGCCAGCGCTGATTCCCTGTCCGTTTGACCTCCTGGACATGTGAGGATGCCTCCTCTTGAGCCTGAATCTGCTCATGTATTTACAGGGTCCTCCATAAAACATGTGTGAGAGGGGCGCTCCACAAGGCTGAGCTCATTTCAGAGCGGTTTTGCGGAATATGGGCTCTACACGGTACAGCGACTCGGTGCTGTCAGGTCCTCTCAGATGTGAGTGCATCCCCAGCTCTCTCCCTCTGTGCCGCTCATCTGTTCGGCTCCTCCCTGCTCGGTTCTTGACTGCACACACTCGCCGCTCCACTGTGAAGATGCAAGCTGGCAGGTACTCGGGAGAGCCGTCACTTTTCATTCCAGTAAATACCATCAAACAAATCAAGCACCTCAGGTCAGCCGGTCTAGTAAAGCACTGACCACAGCGCCTGTCTCTTTCATTTTGGAGCCGCTTGTATTTTAGGAAGGATGTACAGGTGTATCACCTCTGTGATGTTAGTCTACGAAAACGATAAATGTTGAGTATGGGGAAACTGTTTTATATTTTTTAGACCATAAACCCCCTGAACACCCCCCAGTCCCGCCCGTCTCCTTAGAGAATGAGTCTGAGTTTTTAAACGTGGAAAACGGCAGCGTTTCTGCAGCCTTCCATTGGATAAGCTATGGGAAATGTGGCCCTGCGTGCGCAGAATGGGTTATGGGGCAAAGCGAGCCGCTTTATCATCTCCGTATGTCGTGTCAATCACAGTTCTGAGGGGGAGGAGTCATCACAGTGTGAGGGGGAGGGGGGAACTGAGGGTCAATGACTAATTAACAACTTGGCTGAGGATTAATGTAATCAGAATGGGGATTACCGCCAGCAGCGCCCCCTTTCCGCTCAGAATGGGGATTACCGCCAGCAGCGCCCCCTTCCCGCTCAGACTGGGGATTACCGCCAGCAGCGCCCCCATCCCACTCAGAACTCAGTGGTGGAGATCTGGGTGATCTCGGACTGCAGGTCCTGCTGGGCCCTCCTGGATCGAGAGCCCTGCCGGATCCGGTCCATGTCTAGTCATACGGGCTTCTTCCCCACCTCCGCCGGAGTGCAGACCGAGACGGGCTCTCGCATGGTCGTCCTGGCCCGGGAGAAACTGTTCTGGTCCGCGCGAGTGCGGAACGGCAGGCAGAAGTCCCGGAAGCACCTACAGAACAACACAAAAACATTAGAACAGAACAATTAAAAAAAACAAGAACATTAAAAAAAAATGTATATAAGAATTAAAGAACCCAAGAACACAAGAACATATCAGATTATTTCGGCTTGTTGTTTGCTTAGGGACGAGAGTATCCAGCACTGCTAACGTGTCCCCTTTGCCCTATCCAAATGTTTTTAATCCTTTTCATGAATTTAAGTTGTCAATAGCCATTTTTCTACTGTGGGCCAAAAGCCTAGGAACTTATGCCCAGGAACTCAAGCCTGGAACCAAAGCAGAACTACAGTTCAAAGCACTAGGGCTACAGTTCAAAGCACTAGGGCTACAGTTCAAAGCACTAGGGCTACAGTTCGAAGCACTAGGGCTACAGTTCAAAGCACTAGGGCTACAGTTCAAAGCACTAGGGCTACAGTTCGAAGCACTAGGGCTACAGTTCGAAGCACTAGGGCTACAGTTCAAAGCACTAGGGCTACAGTTCGAAGCACTAGGGCTACAGTTCGAAGCACTAGGGCTACAGTTCAAAGCACTAGGGCTACAGTTCAAAGCACTAGGGCTACAGTTCGAAGCACTAGGGCTACAGTTCAAAGCACTAGGGCTACAGTTCAAAGCACTAGGGCTACAGTTCAAAGCACTAGGGCTACAGTTCAAAGCACTAGGGCTACAGTTCGAAGCACTAGGGCTACAGTTCAAAGCACTAGGGCTACAGTTCAAAGCACTAGGGCTACAGTTCGAAGCACTAGGGCTACAGTTCGAAGCACTAGGGCTACAGTTCAAAGCACTAGGGCTACAGTTCAAAGCACTAGGGCTACAGTTCGAAGCACTAGGGCTACAGTTCTAAGCACTCGGGCTACAGTTCTAAGCACTAGGGCTACAGTTCTAAGCACTAGGGCTACAGTTCCTGCAACATTTCCACTGGGATTCAGCCAGGCTGTAGTAGCCCAGCTGTAACCGTGGTAACGAAGCAGAACGTCTTTTTCTCGTCTCAAAGCCAAAACAAACAAAAAAGTTAGCTAACTACCTAGCGTAACTCGGGTAACGTTATGCACTTTTTTTTTACGAACGTTATCTGCGTTCCGTGTAGCTAAGCATAGCATGCAATAAATATCAAACCACAGAAACATTATTCGTCCAGTCCTGCTTTTGTTAGCTATTGTTGACACAATTTTCAGTTTCTCCCTCGTTCGTTTTATATCCCAGTTTACTGGTAATGTATGATTAATAACAGCTTTCTGGTTAGTTATTGATAACGTATGATTAATAATGGCTTTCTGGTTAGTTATTGATAACGTATGATTAATAACAGCTTTCTGGTTAGTTATTGATAACGTATCATTCATAATAGCTTTCTGGTTAGTTATTGATAACGTATCATTAATAACAGCTTTCTGCTTAGTTATTGATAACGTATGATTAATAATAGCTTTTTGCTTAGTTATTGATAACTATAGATATTTTTAGAAGTGAAGGATTAAAAAAACATTGATTGACATTGATTGATTGTTTGAGCGTTTAAAAAATCTTAAACCGTTGAAGCAGGACCAGCGTGTAATGAGGTGTCAGCTGTGGCCCTGACCGTTGGAGAGGGCTTGTAGCCTGCATAAGCCCTGTTTAAGCCTAGCCCAGCACAGTGGAAAGGGCCCAGGAACCCTGGAACTAAGTTCAAGCACTAGGTTTGGCCCCCAGTGGAAAGACGGCTAATAAGACCCCCGTCATAGTCTCTTTTGCTTTGAGGAAGATGAGTCTGTTTTGCTGTGAGGAAGATGAGTAGAAGATGTACCTCTTAAAGTTCTCGTCCAGGAAGGCGTAGAGGACGGGGTTGAGACTGCTGTTGGTGTAACCCAGGGCGATGCAGAGGTGCCAGCTGGCCAGGACGAAGGGGTTCTTCTGGTCGATGTCCACCAGGGTCTTGACGATGATGAAGATGTGGATGGGCGTCCAGCAGATGATGAAGGCGGCCACCACCACCAGCACCATGCGTGTGATCCGCCTCATGTTCCGGTCCTTCTCCTTGGAGCCGGAGAGCAGACGAACGTTCTTCAACCGCAGGATCATCAGGCCGTAGCAGATGGTGATGACCAGGACCGGCACCACGAACGCAAAGATGAACACGCAGATCTTAGTGACCATGTCCCAGTACCAGTCTGGATCAGGAAACCTCAGAGTGCAGATGGTTTTACCTGAAAGAGAAAGTAAATGTTGTTTGTGAAACTCTGATGTTTTCTGTCTTGGCCAGAATGGAGAAAAAATTGTGGTGTAAAAATAACCAAACCAGGACCAGTACTGTTCTAGTTTGGCAGGTACTGACTGAAGCACACCTGTATTCTATTTGCACCATTAACCCTTTAAACAACACAACAATTTCGGGAGATTGCAGACACATTTAAAAGAAAAGCCTATTTTCACAAATATTCCGTTCTCTTTCATATTTTAATCATATTTCTTTATTTCATACACAGAATTTTTGGAACCGTTAGGTTTGTAACTTCAGTAATAATGAGCCCCAGGTGTGTGAGGGCGGGGCTGAGCTCTTACCTTTGTCGTTCACCCTGGTGATGGCCATGACCATGACGGGCACGCCGATGGCGGAGGACAGGATCCAGATGCACACGTTTATGATCTTGGCCTTGATGGGAGTGCGGAAGTCGAGCGCACGCACGGGGTGACACACGGCGATGTAGCGGTCCACGCTCATCATGGTGAGGGTAAAGATGCTGGTGAACATGTTGTAGTAGTCGATAGCGATCACCACCTTGCAGATGAGTTCTCCGAATGGCCAGGTTTTCATCAGGTACTTGGCGCTCTGGAACGGCAGGGTACTGGTGGCCAGGGCGTCGGCCAATGCCAGGTTGAAGATGTAGATGTTGGTAGCGGTCTTCATCTTAGTGTACCTGTACAAAGGGAACGAACATTGAGTGTGAAACTGACCCAGTGAGGAGAGATTCAGAGATTCTGGGGGTTAAAACACATTAGATGTGTGAATAACATTTTTAAAATGAGACTAATCCGACTACATTTTTCTCCTGAGATTTTGTTAGTCAACTTGTGACTTCTTTTCTCTTTATATTTATAGATTCCCCAAATCTGGTCTGGATTCAGTTTCAATATTTTAATTACAATTCAAATGCAGATGTTTATGTTATTATGCTAACATTATTATTATTAAGATAAAGTATCATAAAGTAATCATATCAGTAGGCTTTTCCGTTAAGAAAAAGAATACGGTAAGTACATTAAACTAGCTGAAAATGGAACAATGATGAAATTATTTTTTGCAGAGACTGGCCAGAAGCTTGCAGAATCTCTGGGATTAATGAGAAAGAACAACAATGAACCTTTTTCATTTGTATTCCTAAATTGTCTTCTGGGAGACGCTCAGGGTTGTATTAAGACATCATGGTACATGACAAATGAAATGAGATTGATTTCGGTAATGAGATTGATTTCGGTAATGAGATTGTCCTGGTGGGATGGTTCCATCAGTCACAGCATGAAATTCATTTTGTATCCAAAATGGCGCCATTAATGAAAGAGCGGAGCGATGTTCATGTCTTTTTAATCCCAAACTTTCAAGAATATACAAGCCATGGCATTTCAATGTAAATACTTCTAGGAAATAAGTATCGACTCGTTTTTCCTCAGCAAAGGTTAGCGTATCTCTAGCCGTGGTTAAGTTGAAAAGGGTGATTTCTAACCATCACACTGGCTTTTTGCTGGACGTGTGAACAGGTGTGTTCTAAACAGGTGTGTTCTGTGTGCAGATGTATTCTAAACAAGTGTGTATTGAGCAGGTGTGCTCTAAACAGGTGTGTGTTCTGAACAGGTGTGTATTGAGCAGGTGTGTTCTGAGCAGGTGTGTGTTCTGAGCAGGTGTGTATTGAGCAGGTGTGTATTGAGCAGGTGTGTTCTGAGCAGGGGTGGATTGAGCAGGTGTGTATTGAGCAGGTGTGTTCTGAGCAGGTGTGTATTGAGCAGGTGTGTTCTGAGCAGGTGTGTTCTGAGCAGAAGTGTATTGAGCAGGTGTGTTCTGAGCAGGTGTGTATTGAGCAGGTGTGTTCTGAGCAGGTGTGTTCTGAGGAGAAGTGTTCTGAGCAGGTGTGTATTGAGCAGGTGTGTTCTGAGCAGGTGTGTTCTGAGCAGGTGTGTTCTGAGCAGGTGTGTTCTGAGCAGGTGTGTATTGAGCAGGTGTGTTCTGAGCAGGTGTGTATTGAGCAGGTGTGTTCTGAGCAGGTGTGTATTGAGCAGGTGTGTTCTGAGCAGGTGTGTATTGAGCAGGTGTGTATTGAGCAGGTGTGTTCTGAGCAGGTGTGTTCTGAGCAGAAGTGTATTGAGCAGGTGTGTATTGAGCAGGTGTGTTCTGAGCAGGTGTGTTCTGAGCAGGTGTGTATTGAGCAGGTGTGTATTGAGCAGGTGTGCATTGAGCAGGTGTGTTCTGAGCAGGTGTGTATTGAGCAGGTGTGTATTGAGCAGGGGTGTATTGAGCAGGTGTGTTCTGAGCAGGTGTGTATTGAGCAGGGGTGTATTGAGCAGGTGTGTTCTGAGCAGGTGTGTTCTGAGCAGGTGTGTATTGAGCAGGTGTGTATTGAGCAGGGGTGTATTGAGCAGGTGTGTTCTGAGCAGGTGTGTTCTGAGCAGGTGTGTATTGAGCAGGTATGTATTGAGCAGGTGTGTTCTGAGCAGGTGTGTATTGAGCAGGGGTGTATTGAGCAGGTGTGTATTGAGCAGGTGTGTATTGAGCAGGGGTGTATTGAGCAGGTGTGTATTGAGCAGGTGTGTATTGAGCAGGTGTGTTCTGAGCAGGTGTGTATTGAGCAGGTGTGTATTGAGCAGGGGTGTATTGAGCAGGTGTGTATTGAGCAGGTGTGTTCTGAGCAGGTGTGTATTGAGCAGGTGTGTATTGAGCAGGTGTGTATTGAGCAGGTGTGTTCTGAGCAGGTGTGTATTGAGCAGGTGTGTTCTGAGCAGGTGTGTATTGAGCAGGGGTGTATTGAGCAGGTGTGTATTGAGCAGGTGTGTATTGAGCAGGTGTGTTCTGAGCAGGTGTGTATTGAGCAGGGGTGTATTGAGCAGGTGTGTTCTGAGCAGGTGTGTATTGAGCAGGGGTGTATTGAGCAGGTGTGTATTGAGCAGGTGTGTATTGAGCAGGTGTGTTCTGAGCAGGTGTGTATTGAGCAGGTGTGTATTGAGCAGGTGTGTTCTGAGCAGGTGTGTATTGAGCAGGTGTGTATTGAGCAGGTGTGTATTGAGCAGGTGTGTTCTGAGCAGGTGTGTATTGAGCAGGTGTGTTCTGAGCAGGTGTGTATTGAGCAGGGGTGTATTGAGCAGGTGTGTATTGAGCAGGTGTGTATTGAGCAGGTGTGTTCTGAGCAGGTGTGTTCTGAGCAGAAGTGTTCTGAGCAGGTGTGTATTGAGCAGGTGTGTATTGAGCAGGTGTGTTCTGAGCAGGTGTGTATTGAGCAGGTGTGTATTGAGCAGGTGTGTTCTGAGCAGGTGTGTTCTGAGCAGGTGTGTATTGAGCAGGTGTGTTCTGAGCAGGTGTGTATTGAGCAGGTGTGTTCTGAGCAGGTGTGTTCTGAGCAGGTGTGTATTGAGCAGGTGTGTATTGAGCAGGTGTGTTCTGAGCAGGTGTGTATTGAGCAGGTGTGTTCTGAGCAGGTGTGTATTGAGCAGGTGTGTTCTGAGCAGGTGTGTATTGAGCCGGTGTGTTCTGAGCAGGTGTGTTCTGAGCAGAAGTGTATTGAGCAGGTGTGTATTGAGCAGGTGTGTTCTGAGCAGGTGTGTTCTGAGCAGGTGTGTATTGAGCAGGTGTGTATTGAGCAGGTGTGTTCTGAGCAGGTGTGTATTGAGCAGGTGTGTTCTGAGCAGGTGTGTTCTGAGCAGGTGTGTATTGAGCAGGTGTGTATTGAGCAGGTGTGTATTGAGCAGGTGTGTTCTGAGCAGGTGTGTATTGAGCAGGTGTGTTCTGAGCAGGTGTGTATTGAGCAGGGGTGTATTGAGCAGGTGTGTATTGCGCAGGTGTGTATTGAGCAGGTGTGTTCTGAGCAGGGGTGTATTGAGCAGGTGTGTATTGAGCAGGTGTGTATTGAGCAGGTGTGTTCTGAGCAGGTGTGTATTGAGCAGGTGTGTATTGAGCAGGTGTGTTCTGAGCAGGTGTGTATTGAGCAGGGGTGTATTGAGCAGGTGTGTTCTGAGCAGGTGTGTATTGAGCAGGGGTGTATTGAGCAGGTGTGTTCTGAGCAGGTGTGTATTGAGCAGGTGTGTATTGAGCAGGTGTGTATTGAGCAGGTGTGTTCTGAGCAGGTGTGTTCTGAGCAGGTGTGTATTGAGCAGGTGTGTATTGAGCAGGGGTGTATTGAGCAGGTGTGTATTGAGCAGGTGTGTTCTGAGCAGGTGTGTATTGAGCAGGTGTGTATTGAGCAGGTGTGTTCTGAGCAGGTGTGTTCTGAGCAGGTGTGTATTGAGCAGGTGTGTTCTGAGCAGGTGTGTATTGAGCAGGTGTGTTCTGAGCAGGTGTGTATTGAGCAGGTGTGTATTGAGCAGGTGTGTTCTGAGCAGGTGTGTATTGAGCAGGTGTGTATTGAGCAGGTGTGTATTGAGCAGGTGTGTTCTGAGCAGGTGTGTATTGAGCAGGTGTGTATTGAGCAGGTGTGTATTGAGCAGGGGTGTATTGAGCAGGTGTGTTCTGAGCAGGTGTGTATTGAGCAGGTGTGTATTGAGCAGGTGTGTTCTGAGCAGGTGTCTATTGAGCAGGTGTGTATTGAGCAGGTGTGTATTGAGCAGGTGTGTTCTGAGCAGGTGTGTATTGAGCAGGGGTGTATTGAGCAGGTGTGTATTGAGCAGGTGTGTTCTGAGCAGGTGTGTATTGAGCAGGTGTGTATTGAGCAGGGGTGTATTGAGCAGGTGTGTATTGAGCAGGGGTGTATTGAGCAGGTGTGTTCTGAGCAGGTGGGTATTGAGCAGGTGTGTATTGAGCAGGGGTGTATTGAGCAGGTGTGTATTGAGCAGGGGTGTATTGAGCAGGTGTGTATTGAGCAGGGGTGTATTGAGCAGGTGTGTTCTGAGCAGGTGGGTATTGAGCAGGTGTGTTCTGAGCAGGTTCGTTGGTCAGTACTTGGGCTGGCCCTGCTGCTCAGTGCTAATGGAACCGCAGCCACACCTGAATTTACATTCCTAACTCACATTACATTTTTTCATCATTCTCCTCTATTTAACAAGAAAACAAATCATTTTCTCAGAGCGAATTGAATCTCCCCAGTTAATCTGGGTTGAGTGGAGAGAAATGAGATTGTCCTGTGATTAGCATTCTGTGCTACGGTGTTAGGTACACAACCGTTCATCAGGAATTCACAGTTTTTCACACGGGAGCCACGTACAGTCGAATTTGTCCAGATTATTCCAGAGATGTGGACCCTCCTGGATCGTGATTCATACTGAGAATAACCCTGCCCCCACACCCCCAATCCAATTGTTCCCCAGCCAATCAACAGACTTCCACATTATCGCCGTGGCAAACTCCAAACTGACAGCCTGTAATGGTTGGTAATCGAGGCCAGTCTCTTTGCTGTCAGGGTCGATTAAGCCCTGCCCCTCTCAATTTGCCCCGCCTTTCTCAATTTGCCCACACAGCCCCCTGTTCACACCGCCCAGCCCCTCTCATATCCCCTTTCCACCAACACAAACCTAGTTCTGGTTCTGGGCTGGTGCTAGTGCCAGTTTGCAGTTGGTTCAACTTGCGAACCTTCTAAGAACCGGTTTGCTTTTCCACGGGCTAGAGAGCCACGTCATTATGTCACTGTGTACGTCTGTATACGTCTCCGCTTTCCCAGAAACGCTAGCGCCAACTTCAAGCACAGCAACAACAATGGCGGACTACATCGCATCTCTAGTGTTGCTCCTGGCTTTGCGAGCCTACATTGGTCGTGTTTGGATGCCAGTTGGTCTTGGTTGGTCACAATAATCCTGCCCCCAGCCCCTGACATAAGCGGTTCTTGGTTCTAGACCAGCTAATTGTTATTGCCGCTCTGGAACCAGTTTTCCTGGCCGAAAGCCAGTTCCTTTGCTGTCAAAACGCGGAGAACTGGTTCGAGATTAGGCACCTGCTCCAAACCGACCCTCGGTGGAAAAGGGGTACCAATCTTCCCACAGAGCCCTCTGTTCACACCGCCAATCACAAATCAACTACACAGCTCTGTTCAGACATCAGATAGCACTTAATTCTGAAATGTGCACTCTACACTGTCCGTGTAAAACCAGGCTGAAATGTACACTCTACACTGTCCGTGTAAAACCAGGCTGAAATGTGCACTCTACACTGTCCATGTAAAACCAGGCTGAAATGTGCACTCTACACTGTCCGTGTAAAACCAGGCTGAAATGTGCACTCTACACTGTCCGTGTGAAACCAGGCTGAAATGTGCACTCTACACTGTCCGTGTGAAACCAGGCTGAAATGTGCACTCTACACTGTCCGTGTGAAACCAGGCTGAAATGTGCACTCTACACTGTCCGTGTGAAACCAGGCTGAAATGTGCACTCTACACTGTCCGTGTAAAACCAGGCTGAAATGTGCACTCTACACTGTCCGTGTAAAACCAGGCTGAAATGTGCACTCTACACTGTCCGTGTATGAGTATGCACTGTGGTAAGCCCCTGGGTTGCAAGGTTGCAGCCTTTCCCTGGGTCACATGGTTTCATGAACCAGGAAGTCTCAGTTTTTCACCTCTGCATGGTTAGCCTGTGCCTCACATTGGGCTGAGTCCCAATATTCTTCACTCCTCTCTTCCTTTCCTCCACTCTCCCACTACCACTCCTCTCTTCCCTTCCTCCACTCCACCACTACCACTCCTCTCCTCCCTTCCTCTACTCCCCCACTACCACTCCCCACCTCCATTCCCCCACTACCACTCCTCTCCTCCCCACCTCCACTCCCCCACTACCACTCCTCTACTACCCGGAAGTATGTGGAGGAAGGGAGGGGAGGAGGGGAGTGGCGGTGGGGAGCCATGAAGAAAATTGGGATGAAGTTGCCCTTTTATAACTTTGACTGACGCCGAGCCCACAAATATTCCCAAAGCCAATCACAGATCTTCCACATGGTCAGCCCATTTAAAGCTCCAACATATATTTTAAGTAACCTAGTTGCATGTAGGCTACAGTGTAAACATAGCCTGTATTGCGGTTCGCGTCGAGACACTAATTAACATGTATTCAGCAACATTAGATCGAAGTCAACATGTAGTATAGGCTACGCGAACATAACAATTTACTGTAATTCCAGAATCCCGATGTTCCCGATGTCTGAACATACCGAGCGCTAATTCATCTCATAGGCCTATAGGCTACTGTCATTTTTTAAATCTAATTTAAAAACGTCCTTTGGAATGATTGAACATATTCATTAATGTATTCACATAGCAACTGAAATGGTAGCTGTCATGCTTAGGCTATCAGTCATGTTCGTTAATAAGCAACGTTAATAAGCAACGTTAATGTGCAAGCAAATAAATAAAGCTGTTTCCCCGACTTAAATTGCCAAATTTTTATGTTGGATATGAACTGGAAAAATGGACTGCCATTTTGTTATCCGTTGTAGGATGCTATGTCCTATGTGTGATAATAACCTACTGAAGCACACACAATTCAGGCTAAATATCTTGCATTGGGGCATCATTATCTTGGGGAAATTCATATAAGGCATAGTCACACATCATCACTGTTGCCTTTTCTTAAATCTCTGTGGGCGTGAGCGCGATGATGTCACCCAAAAATGTGAAAAAACTTCCACAGTAGCACACATCGACGTATGCTTCGCCGGAGGGGAGGAAAAGCCGAGTTTGAAGCCGCTTCGCTGGTCTTCTACGCTATTCGGACAGTGGAGGGAGGGAGGAACGAAAGATCGGTTTCCAGGGCACGGAGTAGAGGAAAGCACCTCTGCTGCTGCTGTTATGGGCATCTGCTCTGTGCCCCCCCCCCCCCCCTTTAAGCACATGTCCCCAATCCCCATTAGGCTAATGAGCAGCCTGTGCTGTGTCTAATGGAGAGGGACAGGTGTAATTACCATAGAGTCCTGCAGGTGCTCTCTAGTGCTCTGTTCCACTGTCAATCACAGGGAACTTCCTTCCTGCTCTACTCAACCAGGAAGCCAGTTGGGCTTCAATTACATCATAAAACAGTCTCCATGTTTCCCTGCTTGAGTTCTGGGCTGCATTCAAATCCAATTTAACACGCTCCCTTCTCTTGCTGTCTTCCCTCGAAGGAGCCATCTTGTGACGCAGTTTGCTACGTGCAGCAAGCAAACTTAAAGAGTAACCAAGCCCCGAGTTTTAGCTAGACCACGCCTCTTTCGTTGTTTAAAAAATGCATCCAGTGACAGAAAAAAGGGGCTGGACTGGCTGGCTACCACGCCCCTTCCCATACGGTGCCCTCGCTCTGTCACCAAAAAGAGTATCCCCCTCTCTTCCCATACGCTGCCCTCACTCTGTCACCAAAAAGAGTATCCCCCTCCCTTCCCATACACTGCCCTCACTCTGTCACCAAAAAGAGTATCCCTCTCTCTTCCCATACACTGCCCTCGCTCTGTCACCAAAAAGAGTATCCCCCTCCCTTCTCATACGCTGCCCTCACTCTGTCACCAAAAAGAGTATCCCCCTCCCTTCCCATACACTGCCCTCACTCTGTCACCATAAAGAGTATCCCCCTCCCTTCCCATACGCTGCCCTCACTCTGTCACCATAAAGAGTATCCCCCTCTCTTCCCATACACTGCCCTCGCTCTGTCACCATAAAGAGTATCTCCCTCCCTTCCCATACACTGCCCTCACTCTGTCACCATAAAGAGTATCCCCCTCTCTTCCCATACGCTGCCCTCACTCTGTCACCAAAAAGAGTATCTCCCTCCCTTCCCATACACTGCCCTCACTCTGTCACCATAAAGAGTATCTCCCACTCTTCCCATACACTGCCCTCACTCTGTCACCATAAAGAGTATCTCCCTCCCTTCCCATACACTGCCCTCACTCTGTCACCATAAAGAGTATCCCCCTCTCTTCCCATACACGGCCCTCACTCTGTCACCATAAAGAGTATCCCCCTCCCTTCCCATACGCTGCCCTCACTCTGTCACCATAAAGAGTATCCCCCTCCCTTCCCATACACTGCCCTCACTCTGTCACCATAAAGAGTATCCCCCTCCCTTCCCATACACTGCCCTCACTCTGTCACCATAAAGAGTATCCCCCTCCCTTCCCATACGCTGCCCTCACTCTGTCACCATAAAGAGTATCCCCCTCTCTTCCCATACACTGCCCTCACTCTGTCACCAAAAAGAGTATCTCCCACTCTTCCCATACACTGCCCTCACTCTGTCACCAAAAAGAGTATCCCCCTCTCTTCCCATACACTGCCCTCACTCTGTCACCAAAAAGAGTATCCCTCTCTCTTCTCATACACTGCCCTCACTCTGTCACCAAAAAGAGTATCCCTCTCTCTTCCCATACGCTGCCCTCACTCTGTCACCATAAAGAGTTTCCCCCTCTCTTCCCATACACTGCCCTCACTCTGTCACCATAAAGAGTATCCCCCTCTCTTCCCATACACTGCCCTCACTCTGTCACCAAAAAGAGTATCTCCCACTCTTCCCATACACTGCCCTCACTCTGTCACCAAAAAGAGTATCTCCCACTCTTCCCATACACTGCCCTCACTCTGTCACCATAAAGAGTATCCCTCTCTCTTCCCATACGCTGCCCTCACTCTGTCACCATAAAGAGTTTCCCCCTCTCTTCCCATACACTGCCCTCACTCTGTCACCATAAAGAGTTTCCCCCTCTCTTCCCATAAGCTGCCCTCACTCTGTCACCAAAAAGAGTATCCCCCACTCTTCCCATACACTGCCCTCACTCTGTCACCAAAAAGAGTATCCCTCTCTCTTCCCATACGCTGCCCTCACTCTGTCACCAAAAAGAGTATCCCCCACTCTTCCCATACACTGCCCTCACTCTGTCACCAAAAAGAGTATCCCTCTCTCTTCCCATACACTGCCCTCACTCTGTCACCAAAAAGAGTATCTCCCACTCTTCCCATACACTGCCCTCACTCTGTCACCAAAAAGAGTATCCCCCACTCTTCCCATACACTGCCCTCACTCTGTCACCAAAAAGAGTATCCCTCTCTTCCCATACGCTGCCCTCACTCTGTCACCATAAAGAGTTTCCCCCTCTCTTCCCATACACTGCCCTCACTCTGTCACCATAAAGAGTATCCCCCTCTCTTCCCATACACTGCCCTCACTCTGTCACCAAAAAGAGTATCCCTCTCTTCCCATACACTGCCCTCACTCTGTCACCATAAAGAGTATCCCCCTCTCTTCCCATACGCTGCCCTCACTCTGTCACCATAAAGAGTTTCCCCCTCTCTTCCCATACACTGCCCTCACTCTGTCACCATAAAGAGTATCCCCCTCTCTTCCCATACACTGCCCTCACTCTGTCACCAAAAAGAGTATCTCCCACTCTTCCCATACACTGCCCTCACTCTGTCACCAAAAAGAGTATCTCCCACTCTTCCCATACACTGCCCTCACTCTGTCACCATAAAGAGTATCCCTCTCTCTTCCCATACGCTGCCCTCACTCTGTCACCATAAAGAGTTTCCCCCTCTCTTCCCATACACTGCCCTCACTCTGTCACCATAAAGAGTTTCCCCCTCTCTTCCCATATGCTGCCCTCACTCTGTCACCAAAAAGAGTATCCCCCACTCTTCCCATACACTGCCCTCACTCTGTCACCAAAAAGAGTATCCCTCTCTCTTCCCATACGCTGCCCTCACTCTGTCACCAAAAAGAGTATCCCCCACTCTTCCCATACACTGCCCTCACTCTGTCACCAAAAAGAGTATCCCTCTCTCTTCCCATACACTGCCCTCACTCTGTCACCAAAAAGAGTATCTCCCACTCTTCCCATACACTGCCCTCACTCTGTCACCAAAAAGAGTATCCCCCACTCTTCCCATACACTGCCCTCACTCTGTCACCAAAAAGAGTATCCCTCTCTCTTCCCATACGCTGCCCTCACTCTGTCACCATAAAGAGTTTCCCCCTCTCTTCCCATACACTGCCCTCACTCTGTCACCATAAAGAGTTTCCCCCTCTCTTCCCATACGCTGCCCTCACTCTGTCACCAAAAAGAGTATCTCCCACTCTTCCCATACACTGCCCTCACTCTGTCACCAAAAAGAGTATCCCCCACTCTTCCCATACACTGCCCTCACTCTGTCACCAAAAAGAGTATCCCTCTCTCTTCCCATACGCTGCCCTCACTCTGTCACCAAAAAGAGTATCCCCCACTCTTCCCATACACTGCCCTCACTCTGTCACCAAAAAGAGTATCCCTCTCTCTTCCCATACGCTGCCCTCACTCTGTCACCATAAAGAGTATCCCCCACTCTTCCCATACACTGCCCTCACTCTGTCACCAAAAAGAGTATCTCCCACTCTTCCCATACACTGCCCTCACTCTGTCACCAAAAAGAGTATCCCCCTCTCTTCCCATACACTGCCCTCACTCTGTCACCATAAAGAGTATCCCTCTCTCTTCCCATACGCTGCCCTCACTCTGTCACCAAAAAGAGTATCCCTCTCTCTTCCCATACACTGCCCTCACTCTGTCACCATAAAGAGTATCCCTCTCTCTTCCCATACGCTGCCCTCACTCTGTCACCATAAAGAGTATCCCTCTCTCTTCCCATACGCTGCCCTCACTCTGTCACCATAAAGAGTATCCCTCTCTCTTCCCATACACTGCCCTCACTCTGTCACCATAAAGAGTATCCCTCTCTCTTCCCATACACTGCCCTCACTCTGTCACCATAAAGAGTATCCCTCTCTCTTCCCATACACTGCCCTCACTCTGTCACCATAAAGAGTATCCCCCTCCCTTCCCATACACTGCCCTCACTCTGTCACCATAAAGAGTATCCCCCTCCCTTCCCATACACTGCCCTCACTCTGTCACCATAAAGAGTATCCCTCTCTCTTCCCATACACTGCCCTCACTCTGTCACCATAAAGAGTATCCCCCTCTCTTCCCATACACTGCCCTCACTCTGTCACCAAAAAGAGTATCCCTCTCTCTTCCCATACACTGCCCTCACTCTGTCACCATAAAGAGTATCCCCCTCCCTTCCCATACACTGCCCTCACTCTGTCACCATAAAGAGTATCCCTCTCTCTTCCCATACGCTGCCCTCACTCTGTCACCATAAAGAGTATCCCCCTCCCTTCCCATACGCTGCCCTCACTCTGTCACCATAAAGAGTATCCCTCTCTCTTCCCATACACTGCCCTCACTCTGTCACCAAAAAGAGTATCCCCCTCCCTTCCCATACGCTGCCCTCGCTCTGTCACCATAAAGAGTATCTCCCACTCTTCCCATACACTGCCCTCACTCTGTCACCATAAAGAGTATCCCTCTCTCTTCCCATACACTGCCCTCACTCTGTCACCAAAAAGAGTATCCCCCTCTCTTCCCATACACTGCCCTCACTCTGTCACCAAAAAGAGTATCCCCCACTCTTCCCATACACTGCCCTCACTCTGTCACCATAAAGAGTATCCCCCTCCCTTCCCATACGCTGCCCTCGCTCTGTCACCATAAAGAGTATCCCCCTCCCTTCCCATACACTGCCCTCACTCTGTCACCATAAAGAGTATCCCTCTCTCTTCCCATACACTGCCCTCACTCTGTCACCATAAAGAGTATCCCTCTCTCTTCCCATACACTGCCCTCACTCTGTCGCCAAAAAGAGTATCCCCCTCTCTTCCCATACA
The DNA here is from genome assembly GCA_022702515.1 of Ilyophis sp. 1 JC-2022. NCBI lineage: Eukaryota > Metazoa > Chordata > Actinopteri > Anguilliformes > Synaphobranchidae > Ilyophis > Ilyophis sp. 1 JC-2022. The sequence goes on from CM040406.1 coordinate 57,081,686, forward strand.
CTGCCCTCGCTCCATCACCATAAAGAGTATCCCCCTCCCTTCCCATACACTGCCCTCACTCTGTCACCAAAAAGAGTATCTCCCACTCTTCCCATACACTGCCCTCACTCTGTCACCATAAAGAGTATCCCCCTCCCTTCCCATACGCTGCCCTCACTCTGTCACCATAAAGAGTATCCCTCTCTCTTCCCATACACTACCCTCACTCTGTCACCAAAAAGAGTATCCCCCTCTCTTCCCATACACTGCCCTCGCTCCATCACCATAAAGAGTATCCCCCTCCCTTCCCATACACTGCCCTCACTCTGTCACCAAAAAGAGTATCTCCCACTCTTCCCATACACTGCCCTCACTCTGTCACCATAAAGAGTATCCCCCTCCCTTCCCATACGCTGCCCTCGCTCTGTCACCATAAAGAGTATCCCCCACTCTTCCCATACACTGCCCTCACTCTGTCACCAAAAAGAGTATCTCCCACTCTTCCCATACACTGCCCTCACTCTGTCACCAAAAAGAGTATCCCCCTCTCTTCCCATACACTGCCCTCACTCTGTCACCAAAAAGAGTATCCCCCTCCCTTCCCATACGCTGAAGGGATGGGAATGTGGCCTGATAACCAATCAGATTAAATATTTTCTTCCTTTTCTAATTTTATTTGCCCATTCCTAGTTCTGTCATGGAGGACCCGTTAATTATTGCTGTGTTGGGATTTCCAAAATAATACGATTGGTATAATTTAACAAACACAGTGTTTTTCTTTTTTTAAATAGCACATACTTACACCTTGTCTCTTTGTTTGTCTATGTAAAACAATTTTTTTTTTTTAAAACATAATTTTAAGACCCTCGTAGGCCTACGATACTTTAATATTTCCCATCTGGCTTCACTGAAGCGGGACAACAAATTGAAGGAGAGAGTAGCCGGCTAAACTGAACGAGATTGATAGAAATGCTCTTCCGAACTCGAACGTCTCCTACTGAGGTCAAAAAGAACGACAAATCGTCGCAGTCGGTCTGTAACGTCCCACATTGAGCTTACATCGCCTAGCCTACAAGTTAAATGCAGGATTCATTAATGTATAAAATCAAGTAACTGATATTTATTCACTTATACGTACGTTGTTATTGGTAAATGCAAGCTTAGTGGGGCGGGCACTGGCAGCACTGTTTAACGTGCATGTAGGCTAGCTACTACGAATAATAAGTAGGCTATCACAAATCAAACTGATGCCATTTTTTAATTTTTATTTATCAAAACTCTAAAAGTTCGAAAGGTTCAATACAGTTAGATGTCTCAGAACGAGATTACTCGGACTGTGCAAAGATCCAAACCGCGCATCACTACCCTGATAGTGTCCTGATAAAAGGGCGTTACCAAATGATAACTAAACGAAGTACGAGTGGCGTTGACACATCACATATTTTTCTTATATCGTTCAATAGAGGGCAGGATTCCAGTAATTTTTATTGCAAAATGAGAAACATCAACTTTTGTCTTGAACATTCGAGATTGGGACTACAATCAATCACTAGCATTTTGGTGTGGCCCAATTCATAACTTATCAAGTAAAATAAGTTGTTTCAGAGCTTAGCTACCCTTTAAAAGATGCTCAGCAAGGGAGGATTGATGAGAAACAAACAAAAACGAAACCAAACAAAAACGGAGCCAAACCGCCCTCGCAACATTTCCGAAGTGCAACATAGAGTTGAAATGTGACCGCCCACTTTTTCCATGTGGAGCATTGCATTGTGGGATTTCCTTCTTGCTGGAAGCTTGCATTCTATACCCTCGGTGGAAGGGAGGATAAACGAGGGAGTGAGGGAATATAATTACTCCCTCCCCTTTCTGAAATTGGATCTGAATCACACTTGGTGTGGCTGCCATATTTCATCCTGGCATTTTGGGGATTCCCCTTTGAAGCAAGGGAAGGGAACGACAGGAAGAAAGTATACATTTCAGATCTGAACGCAGCCCTGGAGTCCAGCTGCAGACCTGGTTAAACAGGGATCTTCCTTATTTATTTATTTCTACCACCAAGTTCTTGGAATTTTATTCGTATGCTTGTGCATTATCCCTGAGGGTGAGGAAAGAGGATGTTGGACCCTTGTGTTGGAACACAGTGTTGGAAAGAGGATGTTGGACCCTTGTGTTGGAACACAGTGTTGGAAAGAGGATGTTGGACCCTTGTGTTGGAACACAGTGTTGGAAAGAGGATGTTGGACCCTTGTGTTGGAACACAGTGTTGGAAAGAGGATGTTGGACCCTTGTGTTGGAACACAGTGTTGGAAAGAGGATGTTGGACCCTTGTGTTGGAACACAGTGTTGGAAAGAGGATGTTGGACCCTTGTGTTGGAACACAGTGTTGGAAAGAGGATGTTGGACCCTTGTGTTGGAACACAGTGTTGGAAAGAGGATGTTGGACCCTTGTGTTGGAACACAGTGTTGGAAAGATGATGTTGGACCCTTGTGTTGGAACACAGTGTTGGAAAGAGGATGTTGGACCCTTGTTTTGGAACACAGTGTTGGAAAGAGGATGTTGGACCCTTGTGTTGGAACACAGTGTTGGAAAGAGGATGTTGGACCCTTGTGTTGGAACACAGTGTTGGAAAGATGATGTTGGACCCTTGTGTTGGAACACAGTGTTGGAAAGATGATGTTGGACCCTTGTGTTGGAACACAGTGTTGGAAAGAGGATGTTGGACCCTTGTGTTGGAACACAGTGTTGGAAAGATGATGTTGGACCCTTGTGTTGGAACACAGTGTTGGAAAGATGATGTTGGACCCTTGTGTTGGAACAGTGTTGAGGAGGAGCTGGGTAGATGATCATTCCACCCGCTCAGGTTCAGCTAACGTGCGTTTACCGTTCGAGCTTGAATGATCTGCTATCCATCACCCTGCTGGGTCAGTTTCCCTCTCCCTTTATTGTGCTTTGACTTATGAAAGTGGTGGCTGTCCTGCTGCTGCTGTTATTATTAGACTGGGAGGAATTGCATGGATTTCCTGTCTCTCACACATCATGAGAAAATGACCTCCATTATTCTAACGGCTCGCTCCAAAGGGTTGGCTGCTTCCCGTCTATTTAAAAATCTCACGTCACAAGGTGTCAAAGTCTTTCTTCTGTCAGTATACTTTATATATTTTATTTCAGTTTACATTTCATATAACAACAATGTCTCAACACACTTTACAACTCGAGGGGTAAATACGGAGGAATTCATGAGGCAGACACAAAAAAGTTAGAAACACATAGAATATAAAAAAGGTTTTAAATGGACAAAGTGTTAACAAGGATGGAATTAAACCGTAAATGAGCGTGAGCGCACAAGCACTGATACAACTTAAAGGGAGAGACTGATAAAAATAAATTGGCAGGTGTATTAAGACCGAGGTTGGCTGCTAGGTGGCTCATTCGCGTGAGGATGAGCCTCAGGGCCTCGAATACTGTGGCCGGTAGCTCCACAGAGCGATGCACGCCCGGGCTATAGGAGGGTACTGTGGCCGGTAGCTCCACAGAGCGATGCACGCCCGGGCTATAGGAGGGTACTGTGGCCGGGAGCTCCACAGGGCAATGTACGCCCGGGCTATAGGAGGGTACTGTGGCCGGTAGCTCCACGGAGCGATGCACGCCCGGGCTTTAGGAGGGTACTTTGGCCGGTAGGTCCACGGGGCGATGCATGCCCGGGCTATAGGAGGGTACTGTGGCCGGTAGCTCCACAGGGCGATGCACGCCCGGGCTTTAGGAGGGTACTGTGGCCGGTAGCTCCACAGGGCGATGCACGCCCGGGCTATAGGAGGGTACTGTGGCCGGTAGCTCCACAGGGCGATGCACGCCCGGGCTATGGGAGGGTACTGTGGCCGGTAGCTCCACAGGGCGATGCACGCCCGGGCTATGGGAGGGTACTGTGGCCGGTAGCTCCACAGGGCGATGCACGCCCGGGCTTTAGGAGGGTACTGTGGCCGGTAGCTCCACAGGGCGATGCACGCCCGGGCTATGGGAGGGTTCAGTCGGATTTCATGGCTCTTGGGCAACTAATCTGCGGTTCCAGATTCGGGAGGTCATTGGATATATAGCAGAGAAAGGGGAAAAAAAGGACTGTGATCAGTGTAGGTGTAGGAAATTGCTCCGGCATTGCTGGAGTATAGTTCACAGGCTGGAATATCGGGCTTGAGTAAGTCCATCATGTAAGACAGCGCTCACACATCTTAGCATTTCTCTCTGGGTTCCTCTGCTCCTAATTAGGTTATCGATTGATTGATTCTTTGATTGACAAAACGCTCCCTGGTGTGGGTGGTGGGGGTGTGTGGGATTGCAGGAAGGTGTTTGATGGAAATTTTTTTGGACAGAGAATTTGTAAAGGAAGCTGGAGCTATTAGTCATTACTAAATGCATAGCCTTCAACCATTCCCTGTGTGTGTGTGTGTGTGTGTGTGTGTGTGTGCGTGTGTGCCATGCGCATGAACATTTGTGTATGTGTCCCTTGTGTATGAAAGTGTGTTCACGTGTGTGTGTGTGTGTGTGTGTGTTTTCCCTTGTTCAATTGATTTTACAGTTCCATTGCTTCCTACACGTTTCAGAAAGACTGTCCTAGCAGCGCTAATGGGGCATTTGTTCTCATATTGACTTGAGTGAGTGATGGGTGAAAGTTGTATCGATGACTTGGTAATGAAACCAGCCTTACTGCACACAGTGGCATTCCTGTGTGAGATATAAGGAGAGACAGAGAACAGTGCACCTCATGCCTGTGGAAAATGGCCACTGCTCATTCCCCATTTTGTCTGTGCGGACCAGGATGTAGCGTGATAGCCAACACATTTGCAGCGAGAAATCAACTCCATCCCTTGGGCCCAAACCACAAAGTGCCTTTATACCATCTTTAAAAACAAGACACAATATTGTATATATGTAACTGAATCAGGTTATTAGCCCCTTAATACATTTAATATCTATTTAATATATAATACTTTTTAAAATCCAAACCCCTCTTAACATAATATTTTTGTGTCGCCAAACCATTTAAGAATTAAATTCTCAGTGTCTTCATGTTTCCACATCAGTGCTCTTTTAAATCTATGGTTTTATTGTGTTTCCGTAAAACACTTTCAGCCTGTGGTTTCAAATGCATTTTACCGTTAAAGCTTTTTTATTTTTTTATATTCTTAATCACTCCCAGGTGTGCACTGTTGCGCTGCAGTTCACTCGCGTCCATTAGGTGGCAGCACTGTAACATCACTATTTGTTGTGTAACTGCATTCCAAGAAAAAAATTTTCTTTTTCAAAGAATACAGAGTGTGGCTGTAGTGAAATGGTAAAATATTAAATTATAAATTAATTCATAATGAAATAATAATGTATGAAGTTATAAATCTATTTTATTTTTATAAAGCCTGGTTGCTAAACTGAGATTTTTTGGTCCACAAATCTTTCAAATAGTTTGAAAGCCAATTACGTAAATGTCAGAGCCAGATGATAAATCCAGTATACAAGCAAAAATATCTACTCAAGCAATAACTATTCAAGGTTATTTATACACTCATATTTCACCTCACAATCACAAGTCACATTTCCATGACTTAATGAGACTAGAATATATTTCCCAATTTTGTGCAACATGTCACATGAAAGCGAGCATTGTGCACAAAAGACCAAGCCCTAAGAATTTTTATTAAGGGTGATAAACTCAGGTATTGAACCCATTTTATATACTGACACACATCTCCTGGTGTTAGCAAGCCATGCTAAATCACCAGAGGAGTGAATGTCCTTCACATATCAGGATACTGTGTAAATATGCAGCCAGACTCAGGTAAACTCGGGTAAACACCGATGACAGGCTCTTCATTCCTCATGACACTGAACGCTTCAGCACCTGCTGATCCGGGACTAAGACGTGAGGGTGTATAGCCCACAGAGTAGTGCTGAAGCTTAGCCAAGGGCCTGTATCACAAAGCAGGATTACTGAGTTCGCTGGATAACTGCACTGAGTAAAAACCCAGAACAGCTCTTTTTACTTCAGTCCATGTTCTAGATTTTTGGAGAGTTCCAGGTTTATCCAGCTGACTCCGTAATCCTGCTTTGTGAAATACCCCCCAGGAGACGTTACGCAAACATACTTATGGTTGTCTCATAACTTTATTAATATTAATATTGCTGCCAGTGTATTTCCTCTGTCTATGGATTCTTCTCTGAATTGGAATGTTAAATTCATGCTCTATTTAATAAACAATAAAGTATATTAATTCAGACAAATCATTAGTGAGGTTTTAAGGTGTTATATGTCTTATTTTTGTAGTCTGTCTTGCTTTTTAGCCACTGGATGAATTTACTAAAGAAATACAAATGTGCGTAGATATTGTGGAATGGCTATCACAGTGTGTAGATAT